>CM034300.1:1485157-2025232 GCA_019925795.1 Dendrobium chrysotoxum | reverse complement strand
AATCATGGGTTATAATATTAAAAGGCACTTACTATGGCCATTCTACTTATTTAATTGATTATTCAATTGATTGCTTGATACTGATTGCGATATAGGATTGCATGCTTTTAGTAGTTTTTTGGAGCTCTTGCATATCGATTTTGATTTAGCCTGAAACCCGATCGGAGGCTCGTGAGGACACGAATAAACTTTTTCTATTTAAATAAAATTAAAAGAGTTAAGCTCATATAGAAATTCTAGCGCTTTAAGAAGTAAGCGTGAGTCCGCCGGAGGTTTTTCATATGCATATTTGTTGCATTTTTGCTCCTTTTGTTATGTACCTCCCCACTTGCGGGTTCTGACAGACCACCTGGCCTATGAGGGTGCAGTTCTGTCAAGGGGATCTATGCACTTTAGAATAAAATATATTTTTAAGCTTTTTTCAAAAATTGTTTCATTCTGATTTAAGCATTCGAGTCAACTAGCATGCATTGCATTATATACAAATTTAAATGCGTCAAAATCTTTAATTGCATTTTAGTTTAAGTATTTCACCCAACATACATTAAGGGGCCAATTAAGGATCTGCTCTAGATGTCGGCCCCACTTTTCTTAAACATATCTTAAGTAACGTCCCAGCCACTCTATTTTAAAGATCAGACACATGATTTTGAAGCGTTTAGGTGATTTAGCTGGCTCCCCAATCCAGATCATAATAAGTCCAGGATTACATTGCATTAGTTAGGATATGGGACACTGATTTTCAGTACCCAATTTAGACTTAGGTTTTGAGGCAGATTTTTAATTTTAAGATCTCAATCTCTGGGAATCTAATCCCAACATTCTAATAAAATTAACAACTTGAACTTAAATATCTCTTTTAATCAAAGTCAAGCCCAACACTTAGGATATGTTGGGGTGTTTCTGAAGTAATTCAAAATCTCCAAGCACCTCTTACCATTCCTCCTTTAATTCCATAAATAAATGCTCCATTTTGATCCAGTCCTGATTAAAAATTCTAGTCCCTACCTCTTTTGATATCAAATTTGAAATCTCAAATAAAATTTGTATCGTTATTTTATCGAGAGTATTCGTAGGAAAATTTTTGGTTTCTTATGATATAATTAACTATGAGGGCTTGATCTCGTAGAAGATTTAGAAACCCATACCAAATTTTTAAAATTAATTTTCAAAATATTAATTAATTATCTTTGGGAAAATTTAAATCAAAATCAATAATCATTATCATCATTTTTGAATGATCAATAGTAATTGATATTTTCTTTCCTTAAAAAGATATATCAATTATTAGTATAATTTTAATTATAAAATTAATGATAATTTATCCAACTTATCATAATTAAATACCTGAGTGAACAATTATTTTGACCCTTCGGGGTCATATATAGTTCTTGCTCGAATTTGACTACGATAATTAGGATGAAAGTTTAATCCTGTAAATTGAACCCTTTAGGGAATGGTATGTTTGCCTCCTAAGATGATATACCATTCATAATGATGCGTTCAATTTCAAAATTAAAATTCAAGAAATTAAATCACGAAAGATAATTAATCTTTTAAAAAAATTAACACTTTTTAAACAAATAGGTCTCCAACTAGCACTGACATAACATAATTCTACCTCGATCGCCCATTGGCGCTGGCATAACAGAATCCTAACTCGTTCGTTAACTGATAATAATATAATAAAATCCCACCTCGACAGCCTACAGGCTGGCACAATAGAATCACATCACATCATCATACATTTCTTTCACCATTATACATATTTTATGATGCATTTAATTAATTAAAGCATAACTAGACTCAATTTAGAAATTATAAAAATACCTTAATGGTAGACAACATAAATACTACTAACTAAAAATGCATAATTTTAAAACTTCACCAAATTACTAGAGATTGTGTAAAATATCATTTTAAGATTTAAATCGTACTACGACACTATTTTTTAGAGTCTGATTATTTTATATTCAATAAAAATCACACAAAATCCAAAACACCTGGCGTAAAATTTTCTTTCTCCTACTCGACTGATCGTATGCGTCGAAGGAATGAAATAGTGGAAATATTTTAAATTTAAAGTGCTGTTAATGGCTTAGTGCTACGATGTTGTGCCGCTAGTTCAAAACTTAAATTCCAGAGCAAGGAGCGCTGCAGTATCACTATTTGGAGCTTGGTACTATAGTTGCAACGCTGAGACGCTCAAACACCCATACAGAGGTGCTCAAATAGTAATAGTTATTAGATTTTGCCAAAATTCCTACTAAACATTTGGGATTCATTCTAGAATATATGCAATCATTTTCATGCCTACCAAAGACATGCAAATGGGTTCAAAATTAAAAATTTAAATATTTACCTTTTCCAATTGGGTCAACTGGTCTGAACTGGACTATGATCCTAAAGGTCTTACAACTCACACATCTCCTGATTGGTTAAAGCTGAACATCAACAGAGCTCTCCTTCCCTCTAGGTGGAGATCGATGCAGTCTTATGCCTCCAACATATTTTAGAGCCTTGGATGTTTGATTCTCTAGAAATTATCATAGGAGGTGATAGTGTTAATGTAATCAAATGATTCCAAAGGCTTCTATCGTTAATTTTAAGCATAGACTTCATCCAAACGGGCTTGATTATTACTATTTTGACCAACTCCCAACAAATTATCTTCAGAACTATTTCTAGAGATGCTAATAAAGTGGCCAACTTTTATGAAAATTTTGCTTTAAATTATAAATTTTGTGAAGAAAGGCAGTGGTGCCTTTCGGGTCCCTGTTATCTCATTTGATGTGTGTCCATTTCCTTGATGAATTAATGTGTTTGTTATTATGTTGGGGCTTTTTGATTTTCCACATGGACAATAATGATTTCCCATCTTGCAGACCCTTCCCCATGGATGGTTATAATGGAAACTAGGGGATATCTTGAGCTTCAAATGGTTCTTTCTTATACTTACTGCACTCCAGCTTTTTCTGAGTCTAGGGTTTTCATTTTCTTTCTTTACTAAGTATAATTTAGAGCTCACATTTTGATTTTTTGCACACTTATATTGTTGAAAGTCAAGGTTATTGGTGAGCATTACCTTCTTGGTGTAGCTCTGGTAGCTCTATTCTTTATGTAATTTTATTTTCTCCTTCTAATTATCTTTATAGTTAGGGGTTGCTTGGTTGGAGGAAAAAGGAATGCAGTGTAAAAGGAATGCATTTTTTTACTTTTTAGTATTTTGGTTGGACAGAGTGTAAAGTAAAGTAAAATACTAATGTTTTAGGAACTTTCCGCTACAGCTCATTTTACGCGTAAAGTAAAACCACCTAATTTCGGGCAAAAAAGGAATTTACGCAGGTGAGAGAGAGAAGCTACATATAACCCATCGTTTCTTCCTCTATTGTCGTGGGAACCCTCGTCATGGCTGCTAGACTTCGGTGCTTCGTGTGAGGTGAAGTTTTGCATGACTGGGTTCTTCGGCTCCTTCGTTGCTATTCAACTTCACTTCAACAATGTTCCCTTCCTATTGGATTGGAAGGCGTGGAAGCAATTATGGGAGCTCGCTCGCTGTAAAGGTAATTATCTTTCATCCTTTTGCACGTTTCTTCGGCCAAATCCTGTAAATCCGTGAAATTGTTGTTAGGATTTACTATCCAAAAGGAGGGATTGAGGATTTATGCCGTCATGAGGTTTGGCGGGTGCTCAAATCTTGTTTGTCAAGATTCGACATAAATCCTACTCAAAATAGGCATAAATCCTGTCAAATCCTGCATACTCTAAGCAATTTTCTAACAAATTGGGAGGCCAAGAACACATTTTCTAAAGCTAGATTTGGCTAATTAGTTTGCTCTTTGAATTTATATAAATAGAAATAGGTAGATGTTTCTTCTTAATTTGCGTTATGTTTCTAATGTACTTTGTACTCAATATTTTATATTGAAAAAAATAAATAAATTGTACATGTAAATGACAACCGGAAATGATGTAACTTCCATGAAATTTTCCATGTATTTGTACAAACAAGACAATCTTTTTACTGTTGGAAAATAGATTGGACATTAGCTATGGCTCAATTTCTTCGAATACAGTTATGATGCATCAATTGAATATCTTGAAAAGTTTGTACATGAGTTTATTGTAATGAAAGACATGTTGAAGTGTCCTTATTTGTATGCTACTGATGGATGAGCGATTATAAGAAGCTGAGGATTGCTTAGTCGATTTAGCGTTCCATGATAAACAAAATTGTTCAATTGTTCATATGGTTATTGTGACAGCGATGATTATTATTTTTCTTCTTATGCACGAGGTAGGGAAAGATATGAAGAGCAATTTAATCTTCAACATTCATTACTTCATACAATTGTGGAGTGTGTATTTGTGTCATTAAAGAATTGATTTGCAATTTTAAAATGTGTCCCATACATTTCATTGGAGACTCAAGTTTGGATTGTACTTATCTATTATATTTTGCATAACTCAAAAATTACAGAGGGTGATGACAACTTAATTTGGTTAGAAGATGAGTGGAGATTAAGAAGCCGTGTTAGGGAAAGATATGAAGCTATGCCAGATGATTCACGAGAATGGTTGGAGAGAAGAGATAAAATTGCTTTTGCTAAGTGGAGTCGCATGGAGTATGTTGGCTTTTAAACACATTGAAGACATGTATTTATGATTCTATGTCATTTTTTTGTTGATGTGCTTTTGTAAATGCACAAAAGAAATTTTTTTTTTGCTTTTTTATGATTTTACACTTTTGTAAATGCACTATTGACATAGCTTGTAAGTATATCTTCTTTGATGAAAAGTGCATAATCGTGATAGTTCTTCTAACAATATTTTTTATTAATGTACTTTTTTTTAAAAAAATCTCATAAAATTGTCATTATTAATATGGACTCAAACTATTTGATAAAATTAGAATATTTTCACTTTAAAGACATCAAATCAAACGACCTCCAAGTATTCAAAATACATTGATTTTACTTTACTTTGCATATGCCCAACCATGTAGAAAATTAATTCCCTGCATTTACTTTACACAACCAAATAACCTCAAAATATTTTTTTTAAACTATATTTATTTTACATTGTATTCCTTTTTCAGGCAAATAAATAGGCCCTTAATAGAATAACAAATTTTAAGAAGAAACATGGCCAAAGTTTTAATTATATGAAGGAGTAAAATTTTATAAAAATTTGAAAAGCAGCAAAGTAGTCAAACTATTTAGCATTTTTCATTGAAAACTCCAAATAATTTGGCTAATTTTAAAAAAGCCAAACTATTTGGCATTTTCTATAGAATTAGCTAAACTGTTTGGCTAACTCTGAATACATCAAATAGTTTGACTAATTGTATAAAATTAGCCAAATTATTTGATTAGTTCTATTGAATACCCACATTTTCACTAAGCATCATTAGCAATGCCATTAGCTGATTAAGAACGCATTAAAAAAATTTAAAACTAGGTTAATTGGCGATAAGCTCTCAGATTAACTAATCGCCCGCTTAACGGGCCATTAGTTATTTCGAATTTATTAATTAATTGACAATTATTTTAATTTTAGGAAATTAAATGATGTTATTTTTTCTTTATTAATTATTTCAAATTTATTACAAAATTTGCATAATTTTAAAAATGAGAATTGACAAATTTATAAGATACAAAGAGAGGCTCCTAATATTTTTGACTTTAAAAATACAACCTACATGATTTAAGTAGTATTTTCTTTAAAAATGCCTAACATAAGTTAATCAATGAACAATTTTAAATTTTATGTAAAACATGAATAACTTACTATTTAATATTAAATAAAATAAATAATAAAAATGATTTTTTAAAAAATATATGAGCCAGGGCAAAATTGTCCGTTTAACGGGCCATTTATCAACTAATGGCCCGTTAAGGGGCGATTAGTTAATCAGAGAGCTTATCGCCCGTTAACCTAGTTTTAAATTTTTTTAATACGTCCTTAATCAGCTAATGATATTGCTAAAGATGCTTAGTAAAAATATGGGTATTCAATAGAATTAGTCAAATAGTTTGACTAATTCTATAATAAATGTCAAATAATTTGACTTTTTTTGATCAAATAATTTGACTAATTTACTTCTTTTTAAATTTTTATAAAATTTTACTCTTTTACATAATTTAAATTTTAACTATGCTTTGATTAAAATTTGTTCTTAATAGAATTGGACTTTGTCCTAATTCCCCCTTAAAAAAAAACACGAAAAACTTCACTTTTCTCTCCGCCCGAGGGCACTTCACCTCCCAAACAATAGATATCTTCCTCCCAGTCTCACGCACAAGTTTCGGAACTCTCCCGTGACGCTTCTCTCTTGCTCGTTCGACAGGCCACCATCTTACTGTGCCTGCTACACAGCGGAGTACTTCACATCAGGCCTCCCTTCTCCCTACACTCGAGCCGTAGCCGGACCGCCGCACTCGCCAAAACCCGCCTGCTCGCTTATTTTCTTCACGAAAGCGCAAGCCCAGCTCGCGCCTCCCTGCAGTCGAGCCGTAGTCTGGCCCGCGCCGCTCGTCGCTTCTAGCGGCCCAGCTTGCGTTGCCGTTCAGCCACCTATCTCGCGTCAATCGCAATCCACGGCCTTTCAGTCGTGTGATTCGCCGTTCCTTTCCTTCTTCAGGCACAACCACTTTTGCGAAGGTATATATCCACTCATATATATATCTTGATTGATATTTTGTTGACAACATTATATCAAACTACCAAGCATTTTGAGATATTTATCACATGAATCCTGTTGGTTTTCAAATGAATTATCTTATGGTAATCTCATTCTAGCACATGCATAAAATTTTCTTGATTGTGTGTGATTTTATGAGAAGAATTTTTCATTAAATTTAAATCTTACAGCTTTACGGGTATTGCACATTAACCATTTGATGAAATGCCACAAAGAGGTTAGCTTAGAGATCTCACTTATGTGGAATATGTGTTGATATGTACAGGGGTGGAACTAGCCTCTATTTTGAGGTGAGGGGGGAAATTCAAGCTTTCATCATGGATGTTTATTTTATAAATATTAATGCATTATTTGAATGCTTATTCTCTTCTACTATATAGATATATTATGATTGTTCCCCATCTCCTCATCTGTTCACTATTACTAGGCCGTTGAGTGCTTCAAGAGATATATGGCCAATCATGAGAAGCAATGACCTGGCACTTGAATTCAAGCTTTCATCATGGATGTTTATTTTATAAATATTAATGCATTATTTGAATGCTTATTCTCTTCTACTATATAGATATATTATGATTGTTCCCCATCTCCTCATCTGTTCACTATTACTAGGCCGTTGAGTGCTTCAAGAGATATATGGCCAATCATGAGAAGCAATGACCTGGCACTTAATAAGCAATGGCATGGGAGCTTTGGTACATGTGTTGGGGTTGTTGCAAACAACCAGGATCCTACTTTCCTCTCTACTCCTGAGCAAGCATCAAATAATTTTGAGGTTCATAAAAAGAAATCAAAGATACCTCTTGAAGCTAGTCCATGAAACTAAAATTAGGATATGAACTTGGAATATATGTTCTCTTACAGGGAAATTAATGAAATTAATAGATATTATGATTCATAGGAATATAAATATTCTGTGCATTCAGGAAACTAAATGGGTTGGAGAGAAGGCTAAGGAGATTGATAGTTTAGGATTTAAACTTTGGTATTCGGGTAGGAGTCGTACTAGAAATGGTGTAGGCGTGATTTTAGATAAGAGTTTGAAGGATAATGTTATAAATATTAATAGAATTGGAGATAGAATTATAGCTTTAAAGATTGTTGTTGATGCTAAGATTGTTAACATTATAAGTGCTTATGCTCCTCAAGTGGGTTTTGATATGGATTCAAAATTAAAATTTTGGAATGACTTAGAAGAATTAATACAAAAGATACCTCTTGAAGAAAGAGTTTTTATTGGAGGAGATTTAAATGGACATGTTGGTAGAGAGGTAGATGATTTTAAAAGCATTCATGATGGCCATGGTGGTTGGAACGACAAATGAAGTTAAGTCCATATTAGATTTTTGTTTAGCTTATGATTTTTTAATTGCTAATACCTTATTTAAGAAAAGGAATGAGCATCCATTAATTATAAAAATGAATATAGCACAACTCAGATTGATTATTTTCTTATAAGAAAAGTAGATCGTTTAGATTGCAAAGATTGTAAAGTTATTCCGAATGAATATTTATGTACCCAACATCGTTTATTAGTTTTGAACTTGAAGATAATGAGACAGAAAATAAAAAATAAAGTAAAACGATATTCTAGGATTAGATGGGGGTATTTAAAGAATATTAATAAAAAATATTTTTGAGAGTAAGATTTTAGATCTTAAGATTTTGTCTGTGCATGAGGATGCTAATGTTATGTGGGAAAAAGTGACTAGTGATATTAAGAATATTGCAAAAGATGTGCTTGGAGTTTCAAAGGAAAAAACTCCTAATAGTAAAAATAGTTGGTGGTGGAATCCAAATGTGCAAGAAAAGATTAAAAATAAGAAGATTTGTTATAAAAATTAGTTTAATTATAAAAATTCTAATAATTGGAAAATATATAAAGAGGCACGTAAGGAATCTAAGAAAGCAATATGCGATGCAAAAGTTTAGTTTAGTTTTTAGTGATTTATATAATAGATTAGATACTAAGGAGGGAGAAAGATATATGTATAAGTTAGCCAAACAAAGAGATAGGAGTAGTAAGGATTTAGTTCAAGTGAAGTGTATTAAGGATGAAGATCAAAAAGTACTTTTTTTAGAAGGTGATATTCAAGAAAGGTGGATGAGATATTTTGCTAAACTTTTTAATGAAGAATGTGAAAATAAAATTGACTGTAGTGACCTTAGCACCCTAAATAAAAATAAAAATTTTTGTTTTTATCAGCGTATTAGTAAAACTGAAGTTAGAGAGGCTTTAAAGAAAATGAAGGGTGGAAAAGCTGTTGGACCTGATGATATTCCAATAGAGATGTGGAAATGCTTAGGAGAAGAAGGAATTTTTTGGCTTACTAAACTTTTTAATTTTGTTTTGAAGACTAAAAAGATGCTAGATGAGTGGAGAATGAGTGTGTTAATCCCTATTTTTAAGAATAAAGGTGATGCACAAGATTGTGCGAATTATAGAGGAATTAAGTTAATGTGTCATACTTTAAAACTATGGGAACATGTTATGGAGCATAGGTTGCGGCGTGATACTAATGTTTCTCAAAATCAAATCAATTACTATGGAAGCCATACATTTATTAAGAGGTTTGATGGAGAAATATAGAGAGAATAAGGAAGATTTACATATGATATTTATTGATTTAGAAAAAGCATATGATAAAGTTCCAAGAGAAGTGCTATGGAGAGTTCTTGAAAAGAAAGGAGTTAATAATGCTTATATTCAAATCATTAAAGATATGTATGCAGAAGCTATTACTTGTGTTCAAACACAAGGTGGTTTCACCAAGTATTTCTCTATTTCGGTTGGATTACATCAAGGATCAGCCTTAAGCCCGTATCTTTTTGCTTTAGTCATGGATGTTCTCACTAGAGATTTGCAGGAGGATGTACCTTGGTGTATGCTTTTTGCTGATGATATTCTTCTTGTTGATAAGACTAGAGAGGGAGTTGAAGGTAAACTAGAATTGTGGAGGTCAACCTTAGAGTCTAAAGGTTTTCGCTTGAGTAGATCTAAAACAGAATATATGGAGTGTAATTTTAGTAATAATAGACCTTGTGAGGGGATTGTGACTTTGGGCGATCAAGTCATTAATAAGAGTACACGTTTTAGATATCTTGGATCTATTGTTCAGAGTGATGGTGAAATAGATGGGGATATTATCAGCAGAATCCAAGTTGGATGGTTGAAATAGAGGAATGCATCGGGCTTATTGTGTGATAGAAAAGTACCCCTCAAACTTAAGGGAAAATTCTATAAGATGGTGGTGAGACCTGCAATGCTTTATGGTGCCGAATGTTGGCCATTAAAAGAGAAGCATAATTCTAAGTTAAGTGTTGCAGAGATGAGGATGCTCAGGTGGATGAGTGGCTTTACCCTTAGAGATAGGATACAAAATGAGCATATTCGTGAAAAGGTTGGAGTAGCTCCAGTGGAAGATAAGATTAGAGAGAGTCGCCTTAGATGGTTTGGTCACATAAAACGGCGGCCTCTCGATGACCCGGTTAGGAAAGTAGAGGTCTTAGATTTAACTTATATTAAGAAAGGTAGAGGTAAACCTAAAAAGACTTGGTTAGAAAATATTAGAAATGATCTTTCTTTATTAGATTTAAACGAGAATTTGACTTTTAACAGGACGCAATGGAGAAAAAAGATTCATGTAGCCGACCCCACGTAGTGGGATAAAGGCTTGATGTTGTTGTTGTATAAAAAGAAATCAAAGGTTTCCAAAACTTTGCTACCAAATTTCTATTGATATGTGGCTGAAAGGTCTGTCAAAGTAATGATGACATCAAAATCTGAAGAGAATCCTAATATGTACAGATATACTAATAGAGATTTACCCATTCAAGTTTCATCAAGCTACGTTATCAAAAGCTGTTTTTCTTCTTAATTTGCATCAACTCTTCTATTATTTATTAACATTTTAATATAGTTGAATTTATTATATGGTATAATACAAGATACATTAATATATGTAAATTACCTTGTCTAACCTATTAAAGCAGCATGCCATAAATAAATATTAATGCATTATTTGAATGCTTATTCTCTTCTACTATATAGATATATTATGATTGTTCCCCATCTCCTCATCTGTTCACTATTACTAGGCCATTGAGTGCTTCAAGAGATATATGGCCAAGCATGAGAAGCAATGACCTGGCACTTAATAAGCAATGTCATGGGAGCTTTGGTACACGTGTTGGGGTTGTTGCAAACAACCAAGATCCTACTTTCCTCTCTACTCCTGAGCAAGCATCAGACAATTTTGAGGTTCAAAAAAAGAAATCAAAGGTTACTAAAATTTTGCTACAAAATTTCTATTGATATGTGGCTGAAAGGTCTATCAAAGTAATGATGACATCAAAATCTGAAGAGAATCGTAATATGTACAGATATACTAATAGAGATTTGCCCATTCAAGTTTCATCGAGCTACATTATCAAAAGCTATTTTTCTTTTTAATTTGCGTCAACTCTTCTATTATTTATTAACATTTTAATATAGTTGAATTTATTATATGGTATAATACAAGATACATTAATATATGTAAATTACCTTGTCTAACCTATTAAAGCAGCATGCCAAACATAAAAAAGCTCCAGCCAAGAATGTGATAAATTACGACTTTTGTAGAGTAAGAAATTATAATTTTATTTTATAATAAATTTAAAACATAAGGTTTATAGATAAAAAAGCTGAGCAAACAACAAAAACACCCATTTTTGTGATAAATTAGACGCTTCCATCACTTTAGAGTGAAAGAAACCCATCCAAAGTTCCAAAATTTGAGGGGGGGTCCGCCCCTGCATATATATATATATATATATATATATATATATATATATATATATATATATATATAGGTGTGACTAAGCTTTAAAATTTCATTTTTCTTTGTTAGTTGAGTATTTGATGTGCGAACTAAACATCATTATGCTCTTATGTTGCCAAAATATCGTGCTCAATTCAGTAGCTAGGATGATCCATCAGCTATTGAAAATACACATAAAATCATCATTGTAGAGATATTTAAAAAAATTACTTCTAGCATGTCTTGCTTGTCAATTTTTTTGAATCAAGTCCACTACAATATCACTTGATGACCTCATATGTGTAAGTGAAAATTTGGTTATATCCTTGATAGTGCACATCAACCTCATTTGGTCACCTCAAGTTGCATGTCACTTGATTTGTGATGGGTTTTGTCATGTCTCTCATGTTTCATTCTATTTGTCACTGCATAGGAAAGTGTCCCATCATATAATGAGTTTACCTTGATTTACATATCATGTGATTTTGATGAGGTTCTATGTGGCTTTTTTAACACTATTTTATTGGTATATCATTGGCATTATGTGTCGACTTTCTTATATCGATTTACATGTTGCATGACTTTGATAAGATTTTGTACGACTTTCATGTATCATTCTATGTCAATTTTGAAGGATGTTGTTCTCATCTACGATAATAAAATTAAAATTTTAACAACCAATTAAGATAATCTTCATGTTATTGAGTACCACAATGTAATGAAGGTTTATTGGCTTGAATTGAATTATTATGAAGATCTCAAGATGACATGCTGCTATGATGCAGTAATTATCAAGCAATTTGTAGAAAGAGGAAGGGTGTTTGAATTCCTTATATGACTCAATAATGATTTCAATCAAGTTTGTTTCTTAATCTTAATAAGAGAAAATCTATCTTTGCTAAATGATCAATTTTCTCTTATACAGGCTTAAGATGGAAGAAGGACGGTAATGCTCAACACTCCATTCTACAAAACATCTGTCATGACAATAACAAACTCCAAGATAAGGAATTTATTGTTATAGACTCTTTCCTTAAAGAAAGGCAAAACACTTTCTTCCAAAGATAATCTAAGATGTAACTCTTGCAAAAAGAAAAAAACACACCCCAAAAAACATTAAAAACTCTACAAAAGCCCCATGCTTGGTGGGAAAAAAGAATGATAGGACTTTCTTGTGGAATTAGAAGTGATCGATCTATAAATTAATAAACTCAGGAATTTTCATAGCACTTTGAAACTAAAATTAGGATAGGAACTTGGAATATAGGTTCCCTTACAAGCAAATTAATGAAATTAATAGATATTATGATCCATAGGAAGATAAATATTCAATGCATTTAGAAAACTAATTTTTTATTGTGAGACTTACGAAATTGTTAAAACATCATATTTCTTTTCCTTAAAGTGATTTTAGATCATCCACTCTTTTTCTAGTTGTTTATTCTGACATTTGGGGACCTTTCAAAATTTCTAATATTTCTGGGGCTACAAAATTTATCGCTTTCATTAATGATTGTACTTGAATGATATGAATATATCAAACAAAATTTTAATTTTTGTATTACTCCCTCCATTTTTACTATCATGATACAAAAATAATTACATACTAACATTATGGTATTCTAGATTGATAATGTTCATAATTCATGTAATCACAGGCAGTTGTCTTTATTCCAAAAAGAAGGCATCAGCTATCATTCCTCCTGTCCTGATACTTCTCAATAAAATGGAGTAGTAGAAATGAAAAAATAATTATCTTCTAAAGTCACTAGGACTATTCTCTTCTAGAATCAAGCCCCAAAAAGATATTGGAGAGGATGATAACTGACCCATACCTAATTAATATAATGCCCTTGACAATGATGGCCATAAAAAATCCTAAAGATAATATAGGTGAATTCTTCCCCACAAATAACTTTCTTTAAAAAATTCCTTAGAAAAATTCTGGGTGCATTGCCAATGTCCACATCCACAAACAACAAAGGGATAAATTTGATCCAATAGCTCTCAAATGTGTCTTTATTAGGTATTCCTCCACTCAAAAAAAGGATATAAGTGTTATCATATTTTACCACCAAAAAATTCCTTAGTTCAAAAGTATCACCTTTGATGCGAAGCAAAAAATTTTCAATCAAACTCATCTTTGAGATGAGAACTCTCAATTGGAAGATAAATTTGATGAAACTTCAATCATTTATCTTGACATTTTTACAACACAAATTCTAAAAGATCCAACACTATATTCCTTCAAGTCTATATAAGAAGGAATAACCCCAGTCAAAAACTCTAGCAAGCTCAAGACTTGAAACTGTTATCAGATAACAAAGATCAATATATTAGCACACATGCTTCTCTTTATCCCATATCTCAATACACTTATTTTTTTATTTTTTATCCTATCTATAATGCCTTCCTGATAAGTATCAGTTCTAGTTACATTACAATATCAAAACTCCATTTGAGACACTTAAAAACAAAAATTGGAAGTATGCCAAGACAGGAGATGAATGCCATGGAAAAGAAAATAATCACACTTGAGAGGTTGATGAATTACCAAAAGAGAAGAGACTGGTATGATGCGAAGCAAAAGTATCACCTTTGATGCGAAGCAAAAAATTTTCAATCAAACTCATCTTTGAGATGAGAACTCTCAATTGGAAGATAAATTTGATGAAACTTCAATCATTTATCTTGACATTTTTACAACACAAATTCTAAAAGATCCAACACTATATTCCTTCAAGTCTATATAAGAAGGAATAACCCCAGTCAAAAACTCTAGCAAGCTCAAGACTTGAAACTGTTATCAGATAACAAAGATCAATATATTAGCACACATGCTTCTCTTTATCCCATATCTCAATACACTTATTTTTTTATTTTTTATCCTATCTATAATGCCTTCCTGATAAGTATCAGTTCTAGTTACATTACAATATCAAAACTCCATTTGAGACACTTAAAAACAAAAATTGGAAGTATGCCAAGACAGGAGATGAATGCCATGGAAAAGAAAATAATCACACTTGAGAGGTTGATGAATTACCAAAAGAGAAGAGACTGGTATGATGCAAATTGTTATTTTTGTAAAATATAGAGCATATGGAAGTCCGGAATGATATAAGCGAGATTAGTTGCCAAAAGATGTACTCAATCTAATGGAATTGACTGCCAAAAAACTTTTTCTCTTGTTACAAAAATGAATATAAAACACATCTTAATTTCTCTTGTAGCCAATTGTGGATGGTCCATTTAGGAGTAAGGTGTAAAAATGTTTTTCTGCATGAGGATATTGAAGAAGAAATCTATATTGATCTATCACCTAGATTTTATAATTCGTTTAGAAAGAGTAAAGCATGCAAATTATCGAAGGCTCTGTATGGTCTTAAATAATATCTGAGAGCATGATTTGACAGATTTATAAAAGCTTGAATAAAGATGGATTCAAATAAAATCAAGATCATACCCTCTTCATAACATACTCAAATGATGGTAAATTCTCAATTCTCATCATAAATATTACAATATAGTTGATATATGTAATGAAAATAGATAAAATGAGTTTCTTAGAGAATAGCTTGCTAAATAATTTGAGATTAAAGGGTTGGGCAAACTCAAATATTTCTTGGGAATAGAAGTTGCTTAATCAGAACAAGAAATATTCCTCTCTTAACAAAAATATATCTTGGATCTACCAAAAAAAACAAAGATGGATTGCAATTCTTATGAAACCCCAATTGAATCATGTTAGAAATCAGATGCAAATAGAGAAGGAAATAAGTAGACATAAGATCATATCAAAAATTAGTTGGAAAAATAATCAATTGATCTCGCATCCATCTAGACATCACATTTGCAATGAGTCGCACCAGTTAATTCATTTACAAACCCAAAGAGTCTCATCTTCATGTTGCATTTAGAATTATTAGATACCTTAAATGAAGTTCTAGTAAATGAATTCTCCATAAAAGAATGATATTTTACAAATAGGAGGGTATACTATGTAGGATCACTAGTGGATAAAAGATCCACGACCGGATACCGTATATTTTTGGAGTGAAATCTCATATCATGGGCGAACAAAAAACAAACTATTGTTTCAAAATCTAGCATTGAATTTGAATTTAGAGAAATTGTTCAAGGAATCTATAAGCTTTTATAGATTAAAATGATTTTTGAAGATTTAAGGATCAAATTGAAAGGGCCAATTAAAATATACTTTGATAATAAATCAGTCATCAACATTGCTTATAATCTAGTACAATATGATTGTACTAAACATGTGGAGGTGGATAGACATTTCAATAGAGTAATTGGAAAGTGGGTTTTGCACTTCGTATATGTTAATTAAAAATCAACTTGTAGACATTCTTATCAAAGGACTCTACACCCCTATGTTTAAAAAATTCTAAGAAAACTTGGAATGATAGATTTATATTGTTAGAAACGGGAATTTGAGAGGAATAAGAGGAAAAACTTAATTTTATTGCATACAACTATCTCTATTTATAGATCTATACAAGATATCTTAACAAAGAAATAAATAACTTCAAATTGATACATAATTGCCTTAATATGATCCTTCCTAATTCAGCTACTCTACTTTGGGAAGAAATCATTGGGAGAGTAATTCTGGAGGGATTGAGAGAGCTTCCCACGGATCATGCTTTGTGGCTGTGGGATTTCATTTAGGTTAAACGGCTAGAATTTTAACACTCCCTCTCAAGCTGGGAATGACAGAGCTGGGGAATATGGATTTGTCATTCCCAGCTTGTCAATCATTCTGAGAAAGACAGAGTTGTCCAACCCTTTGGTAAGGATATCTGCAAGTTGATCCTTTGATGATACATGGTTGATACATATTAGACGATTGTCTAATTTTTCTTTAATGAAATGTTTGTCCACTTCTATATGCTTGGTCCTGTCGTGCAGGACTGGATTGTGGGTTATGCTGATTGCTGACTTGTTATCACAATGTAGCTTCATGGGATCATTCCAATCATCTTGATCCACAGTAACTCACATATTTCCAAGGCCATAGCTCTATATTCGCTTCTGCACTAGATCTTGCCACCGCATTTTATTTTTTTGCTTCTCCATGTAACTAGGTTCCCTCCAAGAAATGTGCAGTATCCAGAGGTAGATCTTCTATCTATTGGTGATCTCGCATAATCAGCATCCGTATATGCTTCTAAGGTTATTCAGCGATCTCTTCTAAAGAGAATCCCTTTTCCTGGGTTTCCTTTAAGGTAGTGCAGTATCTTGTCTACCAATTGCATATGAGCCTGCTTTGGATTCTGCATAAACTGACTGACCATGCTTACGGCAAATGCTATATCTAGTATGGTGTGTGAGAGGTAGATCAATTTTCCTACAAGTCTCTGGTAAGACCCTTTATCTACATCTAGATCTTCTTTTGCTTCCCCCAGTTTAAGATTTGGTTCTACTTGTGTTGGTTCTGGTTTACAAGCTAATTTACTAGTTTCTTTTAGAAGATCTTTAATATATTTCTGTTGTGAAATGAAAATTCCTTTGCTGGAGTGGGCTACTTCAATTCCGAGAAAGTATTTTAGTCTACTAAGTTCTTTAATGTCAAATTCCTTGGTAAGACTTTTCCTTAAACTAACTTTCTCCTATTCGTTATTTTCAGTCAAGATAATATCATCCACATATACTAATAATATTGTGACTCCCCCTGAGTCTGAGTGTTTAAACGATAATGTATGACCCCCTTGACTTTGTTTATACCCATTAAGAAGCATGAATTTTGAGAATATTTCGAACCAGGCCCTTGGTGATTGTTTGAGCCCATATAGAGCCTTTTTTAATCTGCACACCCTGTTACCTTTAGATTTTTTCTTAAACTCTGGTGGTATTTCCATAAATATCTCTTCTTCCAGATCCCCATACAGGAATGCATTTTTCACATCCAATTATTCTAGATGCCAGTTGTACTTAGTTGCTAGTGAGAGTAGTATTCTGACAGTGTTCATCTTGGCTACAGGTGCAAAGGTTTTTTGGTAGTCAATGTCATATGTTTGAGTGTATCCTTTTGCCATTAGTCTTGCCTTGTATCTTTCTAGTGTGCCATCAACTTTGTACTTTACGAAGAACACTCATTTGCAGCCGATCGATTTTTTCCCTATCGATTGATTGATGATCTCCCATGTATTGTTCTTTTATATGGCCTACATTTCATCTATCATGGCATTTTTTTAATTTTCGTCAGATAATGCCTCAGAAATATCTTTAGGAATATGGATATCTTCTAGTGTAACCAAGAAATTTTTGTGTGAGGATGAGAAGTTGTTGAAGGATATAGAGTTGGTTATAGGGTATAAGCGAGGTGGTGAGCTTACTTTATTTCCAGGAGATGGTTCAGATTCTTGGATCTGCTTTGGAGCACAATCTGAACTTGTACGCCTAGAGTATACCTTCCCAAATCTAATGACAGCTTTGTCTTTTATTTCCCTATCCTGGTTTTCAGGTGGATTGGTTTGAGGTGGTGGAGGAAGGTCAAGAGGTGCTAGTTCATTTTCCTCATCTTCCTCAAGTTCAGTCTCCCCCTGAAGATGAGGCTTGAAAAATAAGAATTTTGTTCATCAAAGGTAACGTCAACAGAGACAAGGGTTTTTCTTGTAGGTGGATGATAACACTTATAACCTTTTTGGGTAGCTGAATAGCCAACAAAGATGCATTTGAGTGCTCTTGGATCTAGTTTTTCTCTATTTTGGCTGTGAATATGAACATGGGCAGTGCACCCACAGATTTTTTGGTGTAAGGTTATGATGGTTCGAAACTCGGGGTAAAATGAGGACAAAATCTCCATTGGAGTTTTGAGTCCTAGGGCTTTTGAAGGTAGTCGGTTTATGAGATAAGTTGCAGTTAGGAGGGCTTCCCCCCAATAGGATTTGGGTGTATTGTAGTGGAATAGAAAAGCTCGAGTGGAGGCTAGAAGGTGACCATTTTTTCTCTTTGCAACCCCATTTTGTTGTGGGGTGTGAACGCAGAAGGACTCATGGATGATCCCTTCACTTTGGAAGTAGGAGGAAAGGGTTTGGTTGAAATAATCTTTAGCATTATCGGAGCGAATCTCCTTATTCTTACACCGAATTGATTTTAGATCATGGTATGAAAAATGAGAAGAATGGTGCTAACATCAGATTTATTTTTGAGGAGATAGATCCAAGAGACTCTAGTGCAATCATCAATGAATGATACAAACCAGCGTGACCCAGAGATATTGGGGATTTTTGAGGGTCCTCATATATCACTATGAATAAGGTAGAAAGGAGTATCACATCTCTCATTTTTATTTGGGAAGGAAGTTCTTTTATGTTTGGCTAACTTACATGTTTCATAATGAAAATATTTATTTTCTAATTTTTGAAAAAGTTGTGGAGACATGTCTTAGGACATCAAAAGATGGGTGTCCTAACCTATAATGATGAAGCCAAATAGTGAAATTCTTATCAACTAGGGATAATATAGAGCAGCTATTTTTAGATTGGTTTAGTTCTTCTAGGTAGTACAGTCTAGCTTTCTCCTTAGCAAGTCCAATCTTCTTCCCCGATCTCTGGTCCTGAAATAAGCAATAAGTAGGATTACATAAAGCTTGACAATTATGGTCATTGGCAAGTTTTTGTATTGATAGTAGATTTGTGGATAATTAAGGTACGTGGAGCACATATTTAGGGTGAGTGAATGAGATAATGTTATGTCTCCTTGGCCTAGTACCGTGGTAAGAGAACCATCAGCAGTGATGATTTTCTTGTTGCGGGGCAAGGAGTATAGTTGATGAAGTGGGTCATATAATCTGTGGCTCCTGAGTCAATGATCCATAATTCCTTTAAATGATTTCTAGAGGCACTTAAACTAATAGAAATCAGAAACTTACCTGAGAGTGTAAGTGAAGAAGATGCATTTGATTTTTCAAAAGATATCAGGAGTCATTTCAGTTTATCAATATCTTCTTTATTGAGTTCTCCAAGGCTAGACTGTGCTTCTGGGTTGGGATGACTTATAGTGTTGTTGGCATGCGATGTGCTCCTTGTTTCAATTCTTTGATTCCACTCTTTACTGGGGGGTTTTCCATATATTTTCTAGCATGTTTCCTTTGTGTGTCTTGACTTCTTACAATAATTGCACCAAAGTGAGTCTTTGTCTTTGAATTTTGAGGAATCTTTACCTTTCTCCTTCCATGGAGATTCTCTGTTCATTAGCATTGCTGAACTTTCAACGACCTTTGGTTCTAACATCACTCCTGCTTTCTTCCGCGCAGATGAGAGAAATGGTTTCATTAAGTGATGGCGTCTCCTCTTTGCTGAGGATCTGAACTCTAATCTGATCAAATTCTGCATTTAGTCATGCAAGAAAATTATAAACTCTATCTTTTTCAATAAAGTTCTTTAGGATCGTAGCATCTTCCGGACATCTGGTTTCTATGCATCTGTAGTGATCAAGTTCTTGCCATAGATTTTGTAGAAGGGTGGCATACTCTGTCACGGTCTTGCTCCCTTTGTGCTTCCTACTTTGACTTTAATTTCAAAGATTTGGGCCGCATCCCGAGCTTTGGAGAAGGTATGTCTGGTAGCATCCCATATGTCCTTTGCAATGGAAAGGAACATGAATGTATCGCTAATTTCTGGAGTCATGGAATTCCACAACCATGACATAATCATGGAATCTGCTTCATCCCATGCCCAAAAATTAGGATCTCCTTCTCTTGGTCCTCCTCCAAGAAGGTGGTGTATTTTTCCTTTCTCCTTTAAATAGGTCTTCACAAATTGAGACCACTTTAGATAGTTCTTCCCATTGAGACGATAGGAAGGTTGCATGCTTTGGAGGTCACCTCGTCCTTGGTGCACCATAAACTCCTCAATTTGGCCAATGCTCTGGGAGGAATTGATTTTTGACATGATGATAGTTATGAAGACTATCTGTATGATCTTGAGTAGCAATAAAGGCTTCCCTGGAAACTTCCTTCCAATTTGAAGTTACGGTAATAAAGACCAAAAAAAGAAAAGAAAAGAATATATATATATATATATATATATATATATATATATATATATATATATATATATATATATATATTCTTTTTCAAACTTCTCGGTTTAATAAATCAAACCAAATCGAGCTGAACCGAACCAGACCGATCTGAATCGAACCGGCTCTTTAAAGAAAAGGCTCGGATTGAGTAGGGCTTCTGTCTCCTTTCGCACGCGGGTAGAGCTTCCGTCTTCTTCCGTACGCGAGTAGGGGTTCTTCCGTCTCCTTCCGCATGCGGGTAGAGGTTCCATCTCCTTCCGCACGCAAGTAGGGATTCTTTCGTCTCCTTCTGTCCTCGACAGAGTCTGGCGCCGTCTTCGACTTAGGATCTTCGTCTCCGGCTTTCGCTTGCTAGGATCGGGCTTTTGGTTCTTCGCCTTCGGCTCCCACTCCGTGAGGCTGAGACTTCGCTCTCTTCTTCGTCTTCCGCGAGGCTTTCGGCTCCAGGTTCTCTCCTATTTCCTCTTCCTCTTTACTTTACTGGCTCTGATACCATGTTAGAAACGGGAATTTGAGAGGAATAAGAGAGAAAAGCTTAATTTTATTGAATACAACTATCCTTATTTATAGATCTATACAAGATGTCTTAACAAAGAAACAAATAACTTCAAATTGATACATAATTGCCTCAATATGATCCTTCCTAATTCAGCTACTCTACTTTGGAAAGAAATCATCGAGAGAGTAATTCTGGCGGGATTGAGTGGGATTGAGAGACCTTCACACGGATCATGCTTTGTGGCCATGGGATTTCTTTTAGGTTGAATGGCTAGGATTTTAACATATATCATTCAATTTGAGGTGGAGTGTTGAATGATGGTGGGACCAAAAAATCAACTAATCTTAATAAGGATTCTAGAGCATACGAATTCAAGGGTTCTAACCATTAGAATGATCCTCATATGACCGTTAGATTGTTATTTGTGTGCCTCCTCTTCTAGTTGCTAGCTCCTCTTTGGGAATTTTTTTTTTAAACAACTTTGATTTATTTTTATTATAAGACTTTTGGAGAAGTCTATATACACTCTTCGACACTTTATACAGAATTAAACAATAAAATTCAAAATAATTTTTCTCTACGTTATTACTTTTTTACACTTCAGTACTCGGGCATGCAAAATGGAAGTAAGAGATACACTAATTAGCAATAAACAGATTTAATACAAAAGGAAATGAATGAATTGGGATAGACTAAAATTAACATGAATAGTACTTGTGCAAAAGACTTGTGCCATTTGAGTTAACTTATCAAGTTGCACACTGGAATTGATGGAGGAAGCTCCGTAAATATGACCGCAGATATTTAATGTTAGCCTGTTAGCTTATCATTTTCTTGGTCAAATTGCAACATGTGGTTTGTACATCTTCTATTGTTGGCGGGATTGTTTATGGCTATGTTTCTATTTGGCTTTTCATGGATGAAATTATTAAAAAAAAAATCCTGGCAACTTTCATAACAAGTGGCTTTGTTTTATTTCTGCATACCTACATGTGGATTATCAAAACCACATATCTCATGAATAATTTAAGAAAAATTGGAGTAAGATGGCATTGGCCTTTCAGATATGACAAATTTATAAGCTTCTGTAGTAGGATTATCTATTTCTCTATCTGTATGTGCATACGAATTTCCAATATTAAAGAACTCAGATTTTTAGTTTCTTATTTACATATTTTTGTAGGTGCAATTGGCACCATCGTCACAGGTTGATTCCCCCACAGGTAATACATTGCAATGGTCGAACTGTTTTGATTTGATTTTTATTAGGCCATTTTTTTTAAGGAATGCGATTTTTATAGCAGTTTTCTATTCTAGCAGTTTACTCTGGGCCTAAATATTCTTCTAACAACAACAACATCAAGCCTTTATCCCACTACATGGGGTCGGCCACATGAATCCTTTTCCTCAATTGTGTTCTATTAAGAGTCAAATTCTCAATTAAATTCAATAAAAAGGTCATTTTTAATACTTTCTAACCAAGTCTTTTTAGGCCTATCTCTACTTTTTTAATATAGGTCAGATCTAATACATCTAGTCTCCTAACTGGGTCATTGGAAGGCCAACGTTTTATGTGATCAAACCATCTAAGATGACTCTCTCTAATCTTATCTATCATTAGAGCTACTTCACTGGTCTTAAATATTCTTCTCATTGATATAATTCAAAATCATTGTAAAGTTGATAATACACACTTATTATATCATCTCCATCTACCATTTTATTTATTGTTAATGTTGATTTAATAGTATAGTAGAGTAGGCTTTTTTTTATAAAGTGCTTTTTGTCACAATCAAGTCACCAAACTCCTCCATAGGGCTTTAGTTATCTTGATTAATCCACTTGAAAGGATATAAGATCTTTATAGATAAGGGATTCAATTAGTTGTTTCTTTGAGGAGGGGGTTTACATTTTGTCATTGCCATCATCGTCATTTTATGGGGGTACTTTGTCAGTGGAAGGGGCTTGGGGGTGGGTACAGGAGCAAGGTGGATTGCTTATTGTTTTGTGAGTAATTTTGAAGTTTGAGGAGATTTATAGGAAGCGTTCGGTGCTTTAAGGGCATTCATTTGATCTAAATAACAAGCTCATGCCTGAGTACCATTGGAAGAAACTGCAAACTAGGCAGAATGCTTTTGAAGATATAATTCTTTCACTCCAGCCACTTCACTAAGAATCCTTTTTCCCTTATCATACAAAAGTGTTACTTGAGCATGCTAGCCTGACTTTCAGCCAAGAAAGCACATATATAGTGAAGGCTAAGCCCTTGCCCCTCTGGCCTGAGTGGTAGGGGCGGAGTCAGGAATTGTTTTTAATGGAGGCATAAACTGATAATTTTAAAAATATCAACCTTTTGATCCGGGCTTGAGATCAACCTTAGTAGTTTTTTTTTAAATTTTAATATAAAAGATAAAATATATGCTTATAAAAAACATAAAATATGTTGTCAATATAATTTGATCAAGACTGTCTCTGTTCGAATCAAGCATCATTTGCATGTGTCGAGGGATCAAGTAGATTAATATTTTATAATTCGATTTATATTTAATAATGTAAATTGATCTCTCTCTATATATAATTTATATCTATGTATAAATCTATATTATTTAATATTTTTAAATTATTTCCTTTATCCCATATAATTAAAACTTTCCTTATATCTTTTCTTTTATTTAAATGAAAAGGTGATGAAATGACTTGTTAAAAAAATTAAGTAGCTTTTTCTAGTTCCCATATCTTGACTTGTCAAAACAAAATAAAAATGGGCAAAGGCTACATCATTGTTAGCTTATACTTCAAGCTACCCAATTGATTTCCTCCTAGGCTCTCTGATATTTTGACAGCAGCTCAAGTAGGAGAAAACCACCGTCTCCTTTATGGAGTTAAGGCACGTGAGCTGCTCCTCATCTCCTTGCATGAATTACAGGCTACTACCAGCTTCTCTTCTCCTCCATGCGTCACTGTAGTTGGTCATAGCCCATGCCCAGCCGCCCTATCGACCTCCTTGAGTTTAGCTTAGTTCCTTGTGCAAGCCCACCACTGGCCATATCCCCAAGCTATTCTTGCAAGACAAGGTCAGTGGGGGCACGGGTCCCCAGTGCCGTACTGTTGCTCTGTTCATGCTAAGAGGTGCAATTAGTGCTCCCCATAGTGTGAATTTGCATGCCAACATTTGATCATGCTTTCATTTGAATGTATGAGATACAGGTTGTCCATGCCTATACCCTACCCTACCCTCCCTTCCCTCTTGCTTTTCTCATGCTTTAGGTCTATGTATCCATGCGTGTTAACAAGAATGAAGGTATTGAATAATGTTCATTTTCTATGTTTGAATTCAGAAGATGGTCGCCATCCAACGATTGCTACATCCAAAGAGGATTTCAACGGAACCCCTTGACATTGCAGAAGGCAAGTCTTATTGGATTTTTTTGCATGGCATTGGTTTAACAATTGTCTATAATATAAATGATAATTTTGCATGAGACAGGAGATTTTACAAAGTAAATCAGAAATGATAAACCAATTATTGGAAATTGAGCATGGAAAGCTAGCGCATGCTCATACAAGAAAAGAACGACTTGATGATTCTGGCTATGACTCAATATCTGATGAGGTAGGTGGGAACCGTGCAAACGTTTTGCTACATTCGTACTTGCTAACATTAAGATTCAGATGTGCTATTTTTTATAGATTTTCAAAGCTTAAACAAAGTAAAAAAAAAGCCTTTGTATCCTAAAAGCATTTGCACATTGAATAGTTTATCCACACCATAAACAGAAGAAATATTTAAAACATGGTTAGATTAATTTCTTATTTTCTTTATCTAACTTCTTCACAGGGCTTGAGGAGGGAGAATCTGATATGTCTAATTGCATTTTATTCTTTCCAGTTCAACCAATGTGCCTCTATTGTGCATTGCAAGCTAACTTGATGTAGGCAAGGAGGGGGGGGGGGGGGGGGGGGGCGGAATTTGCATGTCTTCCAAAATTGACCTACTACAAGCCAAATATACTGAAAGAACGACTAAGAGGACGACTTAACGACAAAACTACAAATTATAGATGATATGATAACAAAGACACTTAAACACCTAATACATTGATAATAAGATGAGTTGAGAAGAAATATACAAATGAGGTGAACACTTGAGGAGAGAAGAAATAATAAGAAGCCCGAGACGAAGTTATAGAGAGGAGTAGAGAAGAAGAGGCATAGCTCGCAAGCTATCCAGAAAATCCTCAGGTTTTTACATTCCAAAAATCAGCATATAACACTTCTAAAACAACCCAAAACATCTCTCATATATAGGTAAAGAAAGGGAGCCAAACACTCAAGCCAACCAAAAAAGGCAGCAATTAAAGCTCCCAGAAATTGAACCACCACAGTCAAGAATCAGAAAAGAAACAGGAACTAGGGGTGTCAATTTTTGACACGACCCGAACCCGACCAGAAAAATCCGGGTTCGGGCAACCCGTTTGTTAAACGGGTCGGGTTCGGATTTCTGACCCATTTGAAAAATAGGTTGGGTCCGGGTTGACCCGACAACCCACGGGTCGACCCGTTTAACCCAGATCCCGCTGGAGCTGGACCTAACCAGGTCGCCGCGGACAGCGGTCTCCGCCCTCGCTCCGTCGCTTCGACGCTCGCGACTCGACTCCGGCGCTCCTCCCTCGCTCCGCCCGCACTCGCTCCGACGCTGCGCTCGTGATCCCGCCTGCCGGCCTGCGCTCGCGAGTCGCGACTCGGACTGCGCCCTCGCGGCCTCGCCCTCGCTCACAGACTCCTCCCTCGTGATGGCTCGCTCGCCCTCACTCGCGGACAACGGACTCCGCCCTCGCGATGGCTCGCTCGCCCAGTCGCCCTCGCTCGCGGACAGCAGACTCTGCCCTCGCGATAAAATGGTCGGGTCCGGTCAACCCGACAACCAGCGTGGGTCGGGTCCGGGTTGAAATGTCCGACCCGTTTGCAAAAAGGGGTCGGGTTCGGGTTGACCCGTTTAGATCCGGGTTAATTCGGGTTCGACCCGAACCCGACCCGCCGACCCGAATTGACACCCCTAATAGGAACCGAACAGCTACGAGAGAAACGGCCAGGAACCGAACAGCCAAGCAAGGGGAACCGGGAAAGCCAAGAGCAGGAATCGAACAGCCAGCAAGGGGAACCGGGAAAGCCAAGAGCAGGAACCGAACAGCCAGCAAGGGGAACCGGGAAAGCAGGGAGCTGAAACCGAACAGCCAAAATAGCTAAGTAGCAGCTCAGCTGCCTACTAACAAAGCCAAGTAGCCCAAAGAAATTAAATTTCTGCCCCCCCCCCCCCCCCCCCCCCCCCCTCTGCCTACATCAGATTCTCCCTCGGTGGAGAAAACTCTTCTCTCGATGAGTTCGATTCAGATCATGTAGGTTGGGTTAACTGGAAAGACTTCATGCTGGCTCTTTTGTATCCTAATTTGAAGTCCTTGTAGGCTGGTTTGCGTGAACTGCTCATTATTATAAACATATGTTTTCTACATACTAAAAAAAATAAGAAAACTTGCACCACAATCAAAGCTCTGATACCATTTGATGCAATCATAAAAAACAAACTAATAAGACATAAAAACACCATATATATTGTATATTAATTTTGAAGAAGAAGAATACATTTGGAATGGTAACCGTGGAGAGAAGAAATAAATTAGAAGTTCCAGACGAAATTTAGAGAAGGAGAAAGAAGACAATAGCTCGCAAGCTATTCTAAAACTCTGAGGTTTTACATTACAAATATTTTATCACATCTCACACCTAAAATAGCCACAAACTATCACATAAATAGGGAAAAAGAAGCCCAAAAGACAAAGAATCCTTCATTAAAAACTTACAGAAAGCCTCAAATGAGTTTTTGCAATAAAAATGTGTTTAAGTGTATTTGTTATCATATCATAGCTTTTGGTTAGAGAGTGAGTTTTTGCAATCAAAATGGAAAGCCAACGCGTAAGGGAAGTTCAGATTCGATCTCATCAGGAGATGAGAATTTTCAACCAGAGGAGAATTGATTAAGCAAGCCCCCCTTATGTGGGCATTTAATGGGGGCAGCTAAGCTTCTGTGGCTGTTCGGTTCCCTGCCTGCTGGGCTGTTCGGTTTCCTGCTCGTTTGGCTGTTCGGTTCCTCTGCCTGGGTCCCTCGGTTCCTGTTTCTATCCCGGTTCCTTGCTGTGGTGGTTCGGGTTCTGGGAATCTTAATTGCTCCCTTTTTTTCAAAGGTTTTCCTGTTTTTGGTTGGTTGTTTTGGGCGGCTGTTTGAGTGTCTTTTGGGCTCCTTTTTCCTTATTTATATGATAGTTTGTGGCTGTTTTAGGTGTGTGATGTGATAAAATATTTAGAATGTAAAACCTGCGGGTTTTAGAATAGCTTGCGAGCTATTGTCTTCTTTCTCCTTCTCTAAATTTCGTCTGGAGCTTCTAATCTGTTTCTTCTCTCCACGGTTACCACTCCAAATGTATTATTCTTCTTCAAAATTAATATACAATATATATGGTGTTTTTGTGTCTTATTAGTTTGTTTTTTTTGTTTTTTATGATTGCATCAAATGGTATCAGAGCTTTGGTTGTGGTGCAAGTCTTTTTGTTTTTTTTAGTATGTAGAAAATATATGTTTATAATAATGAGCAGTTCACGCAAGCCAGCCTACAAGGACTTCAAATTAGGATACAAAAGAGCCAGCATGAAATCTTTCCAGTTGACCCAACCTACATGATCTGAATCGAACTCATCGAGAGATGAGTTTTCTCCACCGAGGGAGAATCTGATGTAGGCAGGGGGGGGGGGGGGGGGGGGGGGCGTCGGCAGAAATTTAATTTGTTTGTTAGTAGGCAGCTGAGCTGCTACTTAGCCATTTTGGTTGTTCGGTTTCAGCTCCTTGCTTTCCCGGTTCCCCTTGCTGGCTATTTGGTTCCTGCTCTTGGCTTTCCCGGTTCCCCTTGCTTGGCTGTTCGGTTCCTGGCCGTTCCTCTCGTAGCTGTTCGGTTTCTGTTGCTTTTCTGATTCCTGGCTGTGGTGGTTCAGTTTCTGGGAGCTTTAATTGCTGCCTTTTTTGGTTGGCTTGAGTGTTTGGCTGTTTGGCTCCCTTTCTTTACCTATATATAAGAAATGTTTTGGGTTGTTTTAGAAGTGTTATATGATGATTTTTGGAATGTAAAAATCTGAGGATTTTCTGGATAGCTTGCGAGCTATGCCTCTTCTTCTCTACTCCTCTCTATAACTTCGTCTCGGGCTTCTTATTATTTCTTCTCTCCGTAAGTGTTCACCTCATTTGTATCTTTCTTCTCAACTTATCTTATTATCAATGTATTAGGTGTTTAAGTGTCTTTTAACGTGTTTTTGTTATCATATCATCTATAATTTATAATTTTGTCGTTAAGTCGTCCTCTTAGTCGTTCTTTCAGTATATTTGGCTTGTAGTAGGTCAATTTTGGAAGACTTGCAAATTTTATATTTGTAGGCAATTTTTCTTGCCTGCATCATAACACAACTTCATTTGAAATTTTTTTGCTTTAGAGTGTTCCAATGCTATGGCTATTTCCATTTTTTTTATGCGTAGCTCCAAGTCTTTTATTTCTAAAGAAATAAATGATGGTTATGCATCATCGATTATTTTACTTCACTGTAATTTATAGTGAGGTTATCATGTTTTGTTTCATTTGTTATTTCAATGAACCAAGGATTGGCTGACTTCTTAAGGTGTTCATATGAGTAATGTTTTTGAATGAAATGAATCCTTCATGTACATTGCATGATCTATGTGGTTCTGACTTACGAATTTATATTTACTACAGAAGTTGATATTGTCTAATAAGATGCTTTACCAATCTTGCTAAAAAAATGTCTCTAGTTGTATGAATACTGGCAATCATGTCGAGACTGGAGCTTGCTAAATGATATCTTTAAAAATGTGGTTTAAATTTTATATCATTACTTTATGATGTTGTGTGGTTTAGTACACGCCTCATTAGTTATGCATTTCCAATGGATTTCTTACTCTTATTTCATAATGGAAATGTGTGTGATTCACCATTTATTTTGAAACTCTGGTTTATGCAATAGTTTTTTGTGAAGGCAAGCTATTATATGTCATGGAATTTTAGACGAGTCTTTTACAAGTTTATTCCTAGATAGCTATGGTGTTTTGTGATGAATATATTGCAGATGCTGAAATACTTTGAAATGTACATTCTGCGTTAGAATTATAGGGTATCCCAGACTATAGAAATTTGAGCCTTAATTTGAAAAGATGAGTGAGGCACCTTTTGGCTTGGGCCTTTTGGAAGTGCATTTGTTAGAAGTCATGGAAAATATTCTACATTAGGGGATCTTTAGTTGTATTTATTATGAGTGTAAGGTTAAATGTTTGCATGAATTTGGTTTTTTCAATGGTTGGGTGCAAAATAAAATAGATCTAAAGTAAAATGTAAATGCATGTGAAATGCCTCAGCAGCCGAGTTTTACATCATAAGGATGTTATCAAATTGAGAGAATTTTTTTTTTTGGTGTCTCAAATCCTCTACTGTAACATCTTCCCAAGAAACCTTTGTGCGTACACTCCTTGCCCGTTGTAAGACTCTCACCTATAACTACACTTTGTTGGATTCTCTTTTTCCTTGCCCTCAAGGCCATAGAATGTAAGATTTCTCCTCCCTTTGCCGCACAATGTTGGAAGTAGGATCATCTAATCGATAGAGTGGGAGAAGTAGGTGATGATGACTTTCGCCCTTCTTCATGACTTATTACCTTCATAATTTTTTCTTGTAGATTGTAGGACCTTACTGATAGAAGAAGCATAAAACATTTCGCAACATTGTTTTCTCAAATTTTCTGATTGGTACTCATATCATGGTAGGTTTTTATTTTTACCTTCCTCATTTTTATATTTCTTTGGCTATTTGCTTCAATTGATTCTTAGTTTTTCTTGGACAGTTTATGGTTTAAAAAATTCAATATTTTTTCAACTATATAGTTGAGAGAGAGTGGGGATAATAATAAAGGCATTTCTATATTATAGAACATTAGAACTTGTTTGAGAATGATTTTCCCAAGTGAACTTGGTTGCAAATTTATAGTTTGCAATTGACAAAAAATGTTGATTTAAATTTAACAACAACAACAATAAGAAGAAGCCTTTATCCAATTACGTGGAGTCGGCTACATGAATCCTTTTTCTCCATTGTATCCTATTATGAGTCAAATTCTCATTTAAATCTAATAAAAAAGGCAATTTCTAATACGTTCTAACTAAATCTTTTTCGGTCTACCTTCATCTTTCCTAACATAGGCCAATTCTAATATATCTACTCTCCTAACTGGGTTATCGGAAGGCCGGCGTTTTGTGTCCAAACCATCAAAGACGACTCTCTCTGATCTTATCTGCCACTAGAGCTACTCCAACCTTTTTACGTATATACTTTTTTCACCCGAGCATCCTCATTTCTGCAACACTTAACATAATTTTATGCTTTATGTAATAGTAGTAATCTATTGATTTAAATTGAAGATAAATAAAATTTTGATGTTCTGCTTTATGTAGTTGTATTAATCTGTTATGGAAACATGTCATGGGTAGTTTAGTGGATCGTCATTGGTTTGGATAGTTTATAGGTTATTAGTGCTTATTAAGTTGTTATTAACACATTAGGTGTCTTCGTTTGGCATAAATGCTACCCGTTAGGGAGAATTAGGGCAAGCAAATATGAATGAAGAAATTGAGTTTTGGCCCTCTTCCATGATGCCTGGATGCGGGCTTGCTGTAATGGGCAGTTTAGCGGATCAACTGGAAGTTGCTTAGTTATCATGCATCCTTATTAATTTCTGTATTTTTGCATTTTATTGTTTTGGATCACAACATAATCTAACCACTTCATGTTTGTCTAACATACTTTAAACTTTACATGCAACCAAACAAAGGAAAAAACTATTTCACTGTATTTATTTTAAATCAAATCAAGCAACACAATTTAAATAGACTAAACTATATTTAATTTGCTTAGTATTCTTAAAATATATGCATTTTAAATGCATCCAACCAAAAAAACCCTCAGATTATATGTATCATAGAAGTTTGTGCCCAATATTGTGAAGATGAATGGGGTGCCTTTTATCTTGGTAATCGGTTCCATGATTCATTATATAGATTTATGCCATACAACCCTCTAGTTCATGGCAATGCCCTGGAAAACCATGCATGGAAAACCAAATTTGCGGAAATAACACTGATATGGATGAGATCATGTTATATCCTCTTTTGAATTTGTACCATGATCAGTTATACTGACATAAATTAGCATTACTCACCATAAGTAATATATGGAAGTTAACTTTTTGTCCCTGTGAATGTTCAAAAGGAAAAGGATGCACGTCCAAGATTTCCATTTACATATGCTGCTACCAAAGCTAAGCGAGGAGGCTATAATAATCTAGAAAAGGAGAAGCAGGAAGTATGTGAGTGGTCCGCTATTCTTTGTGAGGCCAATGAGTTAGCTGGTTTGCATGGGAAGACGTGTAATTCTTTCAATCCATCTGTTGTACCTGAAGAGAGAAGATATCATAAGGGTATGTTGTAAATGCAGCTATATTTGTTAGTTGTTTATACATGTGGCCATGTTTCTTCAACCAATCTTTCCAATTTAACTATTTTTGAATAACATTAAAGTAACCTCAACGGAGAAAAATGATTCATGTAGCCGACCCATGCAGCGGTATAAAGGCTTCTTATTGTTGTAGTAGTAGTAAGTAACCTCCTAAATGCTTTATGCATATGAAACTACTGTTGACGACCTATTTCTTTCAACCATTTGTAAATTAACTGCTATACTAAAGAACTTTATCACAGTTTTCTTATATTTTCTGCTGATTTTAAGCAACTTGTTTTTTCAAGTTTGTACATCCATCAGATATTTTATTTATGTGAAGAATTATGTTATTGTTGATGCTAATGAAATTTCATAAATATTTTATTTTGAATACCTATATTAAAAGGTTTGTGCAACTCATAAAGAGAAGCCATTACAATGAGGCTGAGCATTGCCCAAGGGTCTTGAACAGTATCAAGTTCTGTACTTTATCATTTCATCCCCCTTTCCTTGATTTTGCTAGATTTATTTATTTTTTATTTTTTATTTTGTTCTATGTAGATAGGTAGATAGGCTGTAAGCAAACCAGCATGCTCAAGAAATAGTCTGTGTTTGGCTTATTTATATCATTTTCTAGCTAATCAACCAGGTGTAACCATAATTTGTGAATCGCATAATATAAATGAATAAACTTAGGTTAAAAAAATCTCATTTTCTGTTTCGACTGAAAAGAATGTAGTTTACATTATTTGCACCACCAAGGAAAGGCTGCCCATTTCAACAGGGTCTATCATGGGATTGAGTTGCCCCTATGAGGATCCTTATGTAAGGCCACCTAACAATCCAATCATTGTTGTGGCGTGTTGGTGTGCGGCAGACCTTGAAGTCCTCTATTGTGTGGATCCAACTGATGGTATCTGCAAGGATAGACAATGCTTCACGTATGTTTTCTTCTTCTGGATCACTGACACACAAGTGCGACCCAGAGGCTTATGCAACCGGGGTAAAAATATTAGGTTAAGGATTTAGATTTTCTTATGAAATGAGCGAGTAAACAATGAATAATTTCTTATCTCATATCAAAATAGTGAGGAAGCAGCTTGTAAATTCAAGTCTTCTTTACATGTTGGGGTTAATGGCAACGGTGATTAGATAAGCTGAATTGGACTGTGCAGAAAATGTCCAACTGTTGTAAACAAAGAAAGAAAGGACAACTGGTGGTCTTGCTTGCTTTCATGAAAGAACAAAAAATGGAAGAGGAATCAGATGGGTCTTCGGAGGAGGATAGGAAGGTTTGGGAGGCTAGGAATCAAGTTCTATACAACAACAACAACAACATCAAGCCTTTATCCCACTATGTGGGGTCGGCTACATGAATCCTTTTTCTCCATTGTGTCCTATTAAAAGTCAAATTCTCGTTTAAATCTAATAAAGAAAGATCATTTCTAATATTTTCTAACCAAGTCTTTTTAGGTCTACCTCTACCTTTTTTAACATGAGTCAAATCTAAGATCTCTACTTTCCTAACCGGGTCATCGGGAGGCCGCCGTTTTATATGACCAAACCATCTAAGGCGACTCTCTCTAATCTTATCTTCCACTAGAGCTACTCCAACCTTTTCACGAATATGCTCATTTCGTATCCTATCTATAAGGGTAAAGCCACTCATCCACCTGAGCATCCTCATCTCTGCAACACTTAACTTAGAATTATGCTTCTCTTTTAATGGCCAACATTCGGCACCATAAAGCATTGCAGGTCTCACCACTATCTTATAGAATTTTCCCTTAAGTTTGATGGGTACTTTTCTATCACACAATAAGCCCGATGCATTCCTCAACTTCAACCATCCAACTTGGATTCTGCTGATAATATCCCCATCTATTTCACCATCTAGGAATCAAGTTCTATAATACCCAAAATTATAGATTGCAACTTGATGTTTATTTAGAAAGATCCAAGAAGATTCTAGAAAATCATTCAAATTCAAAGAAATAGGAACTAACTCTTAAAAGTAGTTCACAATTTGTAGATTCTCTCTTTAATAGTGGTCGGCACTTAGGATAAGGAGAAAAATTGGTTGAGTGAACTTTGGGGATTTCCTTGATTCTCTCCTCATGCAATTCTTTTAATTCTCCTTGGTCATTCCCTCTTTTTTTGAAATTTTAAATTGTAGTTTTGCAATTAAGTCCCTACTCAATTCATAATATAAATAAATTTCAAAAATATTGTGAGTCTTTTGGATCGTTCACTCGGACCATAGTTTTGGAGTCTTGCATTTGGCAAATCTTAGCTTTCATTAGAGACTCATTGTGTGCAAAATCTAATAGGTTTTTCTCAGTTGCAATGAGCTTAGCCACTGGATTGTAGGGCATATTGGTTCTCCTCCCTTGAGTTAAGAGTTCGTTCTACTAGTATAGTGGACAAGTAAACTACTTCCATGCTCGTTAACATTATGACATTTAAGTTGATTTTAACCTACCAAAGCTGATGTGGGAGTCCAATATACTAATATATGCCCCCATGCTATCTCCCCAGAGGGATGGATTAGTGTAAGTAAAGGTCTACTCTTATTAGAAGAGATTTCCAAGGCAGGAGCTATTGAGCGTTGAACAACATAATTTTGTGAACTAGATTTTTATTCTCCATGATCATTGAGTGGTGTGGTGGTATTCCGTACTGTCCGTAACAAGAAAGTCAGGAGAGTTAAATTGGGGTAGGTATACTAGGAGGCCAGTCATTCGTGTATCAAGCATAGGAAGCATCTAATTAAAACAATTAGATTGTTGCACTGTTGGGATAGTTGAACAAAGTTTCTTAACGCGAGGTTGATTGAATTGGCAAGAGAACAAACTTCGCTCAAGGGATCCTAACTATTGCAGACCCTGACATCGCATTTCAACATGGATTCCCCTTGTATTGGTCATTTTGCAAAAGGATAAAGCCTCCATATAATTTACTAGAGAAAAGTTTGCAGTCTCAATGCCTTATCCGAGCTTTTGGAAGTTGGAAGTGACTAGCAATGATCATAGACCTCCTTTGCGACCTAGGAAGACACTAATATTGATCTAAGCAACACGATAAATATAACATCAAATACAGTATTGGCTTGAGGCATCCATGTCTATCAAAAGGAAGGTCATCACTATCCTGACTCAAGTTTGTCGCCCATCTTAAAGGAGTTTTATTGGACATTCTGATCAGAATAAATCAAGTGTCTAATCATGATGCATGTCTTGATCGAGATGTTGGGCTAAGCATGAATATAATTTGATCCACACTACATAGATTTAACCAACACATATTCCCAACTAAATAACTCAACTAGTGCAAAAATCAACCAATCATGCACCATCAATGACAAGGATTCCTGGTTTTATGTAATGCACAAAATGAAGTAACGAACTTAATTATACTAGCATCAATATGATCTTAATGAAATTCTATGCTGATTGGAAGGCATGAGACCCAGTAATAAATAGCATGATCAGCTTGATTAACATAACTTCAAATTTCTGTTTCTATGAAAAATGACGAATTAGTGCCCCTACGACAAAAATGGTTCATTTTTTCTTAAGTGTATCATTCAAGTCAAGATGTATTTCTTGGTCCAAAATCATTTATGTTTGGAGGTTTTTTAAATGTCAAGTATAAATATGAAGCACTCATGATTGTGCAAATATGGCTCAAAAACAACTTGAAAAGTGGATGCTCAAGTATGAGAAGGGTGGATGTTCTTTAGAAAGTCAAGGTAATATCTCACATTCAACATTTCTCTTTCTTACTCCATTGAAATTTTTATGTATGCTATGCCATATTAGATAGATCTATGGTAGCAGACACACCTCTAGACTTAGAAGAGAGGTGCAGCTTTCTATGCACTGCTTATTAAACAAGGTAGAGTATTCATATCAAAGGAAGAAGACAGTGAGCGAAGAGCATCAACTGTCTCTTAACACAAGACCAGACTTTATGATAGAGGACTAATAATTATTTATGTGTCTGCTCCTACAATCATTTTGATGGCACGATCACCTTTTTAGAAGAAAGAAGAAAGAAGAAAATGTGGGGTTAGGAGCTGTGAAAAGTGAGGGATGAGAAGGATGATAACAAAGGTGAAATGCGACAGAATCGAGATCGCTTAATAGGTTGCGGCAGAAACAGTTGCAATTTGACAAAAATAACTTTCCATTTATAGAATGTGCTATCTCATTGAGAAGATTGAGTGAAAATATTAGACTCAATTGCCAAGCTAGTATTGTAAATGATACAATGAGTAGTGGATGGACTATGGACGGCCTATAGTGTACATAGAACAACCCTCAGCGGATATGATTTTTTCCTCTTTTTATATTAGAGGGCAACTTTTTCAAAACTGCCCTTGTGACCACTTCTAAGCATCGTTTCATATCATATCAAAAAAGCAGTTGTTTGGCAGCCTCTTCAGCAGAACAAATGACATCGACACTCAAATCAGTTGGTTGGACATTGCTTAGAAAGCATTGTGGAAATGCTGAAATCAGGGTTTTTGATTGATCGAGTGCACCTGTTGCTGCCCTTTTCCTCTCTGATTTAGATAATGCATATTTATTTGCTTGTCATTGATATATTCATAAATAGTTCTTATGTATCGGGTTGTAGGAATTTTAGGTGATACCTTAAGTGCTCTGATCTTTTTAAGAGTTTCATCAAGCTTATTCACTCCTTTTGAAGCATCTGCCAACTGCCTGTCTCTGAGTAGAAGAGTTCACTTTTGAGGTGGGCACTTGATTTTTCTTCTTAAATGGAGATTACAAGGCTGGAAATCTTACCTTTTAGATGAATATTACTTTGACGGCATGATGTTCTTTCTAACCTCTCTCGAATTATGTGTTGATTAATCTCATAGGAATTCGATAGACTTGACTCCTGCTCGCTCCATCACAATCAATTTTGCCTGGTTTGGGTGCTTTATGATGTCTTCTCCAAAACATAATTCACTTGAAATGCATTTGGATTTGTCAAGCCACCATTTGTACTAATCAATTTATTTTCTCTCAGGTGGAAGGGGCAATTCTAGGTTCAAATTTTCCTTCCGATCCTTGTCCAATAAGGAAGATTTTTCAGGGGATCACTCCTTGTCAAGAGATGAAACCTACAACTCTTGTGAGGAAGATATTGAAGGACCAGCAAACTGGGATTATTTTGAGCATGGAGCTGAAGAAGAGACAGTGCCACAGCTTATGGAAAATATTCTGGAAGAGAGTGTCGAGCTGGCTAACAAGCCAGAATTTCACAAGCAGCTAGCTCGAGCTCCTTCAGTGTCTGAGCTGCTGGAAGATCTGCAAAAAACGGATCCATCATTGAGAAGAACTCTGGTAGGACTTTTATAAACTGTTGATGTTTTTCTTGAATGTCTTTTGCATGATTTATTTTCAGGTCATACAAGTCTGTTGTAGTTTCCTCTAGTTTGTTTTTGGGAAGGGCATGATTGAGGGTCTGGAAGGGACAAGTGGTCTAGCTTGATTGAGGGGTTGGGTGGAATGCGTTGTATGAAGTTGCATGCATTCCATCGAAACAATCACAAAACATATATTAAACTGCAAATAACACATGATATGAAAATACTAATGAGGAATTTTGGACATAAGCAATGCTATGAATATTATAAGAAGATTTGAGGACTTGGTGATTTTTTTGTTGCAATGGATTGTTTTGTCATTTTTTTGGTGAGTATGGATCAAAGTTAAACTTATTTTCAACCCAAAAAAATTAAGTTTGTAAGGGAGGGTAAATTATTTAGTCTTTATATGCTAGCATATGCTTTTATTATCTAATGAGTGGCTAAACTCACTACTCTAATGTGCCTCAACAAATTTTTCCCTTGAAAGAAAGCATTTTAATATCATGAGTGTCATGCACCAAAAGTTCACTCAACTAAGTGGATCTACAACGGGTCACTATTCTTGAAATAGTTCAATTGTGGTTAAAAGCCACCTATATTTATGTGAGCCACAAATTATATGAACCACTCAATCTCAACCAGCCATCAATTTGATACCACTTATTAGAGAATGTAGACCGAAGGGATGCCAAAGTTAACCTCAGACATAAGTGATTAAACCCTTTCAAATCAAAAGCTCAAGCCCATGGGTAAGGACCACACATGGTATTTCTACACGTATATGTCTTTAAAATTAATATAGGAGTAAACCTGATACTCTCACATGCCTGAATATATTTAATATCGTCGGCTTTGACCAACCTTAGTGTAATTTTCTCTTTATTAATATCACAGATTCATCCTTTTTAAATGAATCTTTTTACAGGCAGTGGATAATAGTAAAGGAAAGGCAAGGCGAACGAGTTCTTCCAAGAGAACATTATTGTGTTTAGGTAACAGAGTTCTTGACAATAAAGATGCTCCTGAGTTTATGGGTGACATTTCAAGTGAAGATGAGGTGTTTTTCTTAACCCTTTTAACTGCAATAGTTTACCATCTTCATTATCATTTGAGGCTTTACTGCTGAAATAATGTCGTTTTTCTTCGCAGCATATTGATCAAGACTATGAAGCATTTCAAATTGTCAAGGGACAGACAATGGCAGATTTGTTTCAGGAAGCTTTTAATACATCTGTAGAGGAAAGAGCTGGAATTCCTAGAAGCAATAAGTTAGGCCTTGTGCCCATTTTCAAGCGTTTTATGAATATTAACCTTTTGTTTAAGATGATGCGTAGATATCCTTCTTTGAAACTCTTAAATTACCTGTTTTACAGATTTGGACTTCATGGGAGATTGCAACATGTAATGCAGCTTGGAAAAAATAGGCACATGGAATATTTAAAAGAGTTGCAAACAGGAAGGACTCCTTCAAGTAAGCAAACTCTTCCATTTCTTGATTGTAATAACAGTTGCTTGATAGCTATGAACATTAATGCAACTAATTATACAACTTGATCATACATTTTATTATGCATGTTTAATGTTTTTTTAGAAAATATAATAATTATGTGCATTTTTCATCTCCAGATGAATCAAACCACATAATCGTAAGGATCTTCTCAAGAACTCTCGAGGCAAAGCTAACAGTTTGCCAATGTTTCTTTGGTGAAAACAGTAAAGTTTGTAATCTGACCAATGTATATTTTTTTTGTGCTCAGCCTAGTTTTTTTCCCTGACATCTATCATTTCATCATTTGAATAATGAAACCTTGTGATGATTGGTCTTGGAAGTAGAATGGTGAACTTGTTTTAATTTTTCCTTGCATTAGTTCCTTGTCACTACTCTGATTGCTCGAAGGTTATTTTTTTCAGAGTTTTCAGAGTGGAACGGGTTTTCATGAAGGTTTTGAAAATGGAGGATCCGGGACGAAAACAATTATCTTTACTCCAACATTCTGCAGCAACGTGGAGCTCGAAGTAGGGAGCATTGTTTGTATTCACCAACCATGGTATGCTTGCTTGAGTCTCATAATTTTTTTTTTCAAATGCCTTCTTCTTTATTTACAGTTCATTTATTTTGTTTAGACTTGATGAGGAGAATGCGTACTTGGTTCTCTAAGAATCAGGTTGATTTATTGTAAATGATAAAACGCATTTCATATAACAATGAAATCTATTAGAATCTACCACTTGGTTGCACCTCCAAAACTTCTCAAATATGAAACTCCATATGTTTTTCACATAATAAAACATTAATGTCAAAGATTTATCAAGTAAAAGTGGTAGACTTATGATAATATGGATATTTGTTTTTTAAATATGTTTGTGAAGAATAGCTTAACACTTCATAAAAATAATTATTTTATAATTGAGAAGCATGCTGTAGACTCGATAAGCTCGCAACATCCTCAAGAAGCACGCAATAGTCTCGTTAAGCATGCTACTGCATCAAGTATTGCGCCACGATATTGACAAGTGTGCAATAATATCGAAAAGGGTGCAAATGCAACAAAAATCGTATAAATAAATTGAAAGCGTACTAACACCTTATACAAGTGTATCACGTGAGCACACTAAAAGCGTGCAAGTGAGTTGAAAGTGTGCGAGTATGCTATGCAAATGCGCTGGAAGGCCTGCAAATGTATTGTGTGAGCACACCGAAAATCATGCTAATATATTAAAACCATGTGTATGCACCGTACAAGTGCATCGAAATGCATGCAAGTCATTTAAAAATAAATTTAAATTACTCGCATGTGCTCTGACAAATGTGCTAATAATGTAAACACAAAATTGAGAATGCTGCACGAGATTAAAAGTGAGCTAAATGAAATCTTTTTTTTTCAAAGTAAAAACATACGCGTGTGTTCTGACTGATGCATTGACCCCCTAAACTTAATGCCGACAATACTACGCAGGTTAAATATGAAGTTAAATATCAAGTTCAATCCGTCTTGAAAGGATTAGAGTCAACAAGACTTTAATTAATGAATGAATATACGACCATAATATTTGTGAAGATATTTTTCTTACATTAGACCTTCAAAGTCCTCTTTAAAGAAAATTCATAAAAAAAATGCCAGCTTTTGGTTTCAAAATTCATATAACAATTCACGAGATCAGTAGTTGAACTCAGTCCTCTGTTAGCATGTAAACAGATTTAATAAGGTTCAAATAATAAAAATAAGAATTATTTAAATCTTTGATGATGGTTGTATTGCAAGTGAATCTCAACTGGATGGGACTTTACAAACCCCAGTTCAGTATAAATATACTTAAAAATGATGGCCCCATTGATAGAAATTCTCAATCGGAGGGGTCCATTCTCAAAATCTATCAAAATTTCAAAATTAAACATCTTAATAACCTTTAACTTAAAAAAAAATTATCCACACTTTACAATCATTTAACGAGGATCATGAATTCAAGAATAGCTTTAGCTCACAAAGAGTAAATGTCCAATCGAAAATATCATTAAGATTCGTTTTCAAACTACCTCGTTGATAAGGACATGACATTTATTTTCTTACTGGTGGTTTGGCCCAAATGGCGCCATGTGTAAATGGTTAAATCAAGAGGCCCATTTGATTGGGTGATTTTATCACTGATAGACATCGTTGTATTACAGTCACAACCATAGCGTGTATGTTCCCTAAGAGTTAACACACTAGAGTAATGAATCATAAGGCATACTTGATAGGGAACAAAATACTTAGCTAAGGTCAACTTAAACTTGTCCTTTAGACAAACATCCACCTTAAATCTACATGATACTCGTGGACGAAACAACCTATGATTGTCGATAGGGATCTTTTGATCAGGTTAGGCCGACTACCTCCTTCGAACAGGTATATTTAGGGCTGCAAACGAACCGAGCCGAGCCAAGTATGTGCGTGTTCATGTTTGAGTTCATTTATCATCAGCTTGTTCAAGTTTCGTTCGAGTTTGATTCGAGCTTTTTTATTTGTGTTCAAGTTTGATTTGTTTAAATTAATGAGTGTTCATATTTGGTTCATTTCATACTTATTGAGGTTTAAACAAAGAAATCTTATCGAGCTATAAATGAGCTGTACTTCTAGATGTTTATTAAGTCAACAAACGAGCTTTATCGTGCCTTCTAACAAATATATCTAATGAGTATTCTTGAGATATCAAATGAGCTCGTTCATGAACATATCTAATTAGTGTTTTCAAGCTACCATATGAGCTTGTTCACAAACAAATGATCTATGATTCATCTTATATTTATTCATGAATATTTTAAATAAATAATCTAACAAACATGAACACATGCTTCTTGTTCATGAACAAATTCATTCTATTAAATGTATAAAATAAAATGAAAGTAAATTTAATAAAATAAGAATTATTTGTTTTAACAAAATTAATTCTAAAGAACATAGTAGAATGCTTAAATGTATTTCCCGACACTGAAAAGATGGTACTGAATTTGATTTTCACGAAAGGTATGCATGAATATGTATCCAAATATGTAAAATCAATGAATTATTTTTTGTGGGTTTGATGCTGATATAAAAGAAAAATAAAATAAGTAATCAAAATTTACAAGTAGTTGTATTGAACACGACTCGAGCTTTTATCGAGCTTCTTATCGAGCTTGTTCACGGGCTTAAAATGATATTGTTCGTGAACATAAATATGAGTTGAACACATTATTGTTCAAGCTTGTTTATTTAAGAATTGAGTATTTAAAAGAATGTTCAATTTTAATTTTAGTTAATTAAACGATTACAAACGAGCTCTAATTGAACTGAACAACTAGTAGCTCGTCGAATGCTTTGTTCATTTGCAACCGTAGGTATATTAGGAATTACAACAACCTAGGATGACGAAACTATGAGATCTTGATTGGGTTCGCCATCGTTCTCCTCATCACCGCTTTAAGTGCAAGGTGATGAATTTCAAATTATAAATATTAAAATTGTTGTTGTTACACGTCATATATTAAGTGCCTATTTAATAACTAGCCTTAATTAAAAGTGTTCTCTCATCCTTGGAAGTGGTAATTAGCCACAAGGGCTTACGCCTATGGAAAATCTAAACTTAGTTCTTAAAGACCTTATATATGAGGGTGAAATATCTAGGTAGTGTTTCTTCTTTAATCTAATATATCTTCTAAAAATTTGACTCAGAACAACAAAAAACAATAGCAAGCTTTTAACACATTACGTGGGGTCAGCTACATACATTATTTTTCTCTATTGTGTCCTATTAAGAGTCAAATTCTCAATTAAATCTAATAAAAATATCATTTTTAATACTTTTTAACCAAGTCTTTTTTATGTCTAACTTTATCTTTCTTAAAGTAGGCCACTTCTAATACATCTACTCTCCTAATAAGATCATTCGAAGGTTGATCACCAAACCATTCATAAGGCGATTATCTCTAATCTTATCTGTCACTAGAACTACTCCAACCTTTTCTCGTATATATTTGTTTCACATTCTGTCTAAGTGAAAAGCCTTTCATCTGTCTGAGCGTCCTTATCTCTATAACACTTAATTTTTTTGCTTATCTTTTAATGGCTAACATTCTACACCATAAAGCACTGTATATCTCACCACCATCTTATAAAATTATTCTTTAAGTTTGAAGGGTACTTTTCTATCACACAACCGGGCTTATGCATTCCTCCAAAATAATTAACCCATAACATTATCTGTTAAAACTCTTCTTGAATATACAGAGAGGTCAAGGTGCGAAATTTTCAGAGCCCACATTTATCAATGCTCATCATTAATGTTATCCATTAATGTCCTATTGATACCTATGTTTAAGGGATTTATTTGCACCTTTTCTGATATGGAACTCATTGTTGACTCATTGCATACAATTTGCACAACTCTTTCTCGGATTCTTTATGCTTTATTTGTGATACTCGCTATATCTAAATAACAAAATCTTTGAGTACTTTGGTCGCAATTATTTTTACACTAAAATTGACCTCTTTTGTGCCATCTTGAGTTTGTGAGGGTGTATCACTATATCTAAATTATCTCATGTTCTAAATTATTTTTAGTAGGAATTTTTACTATTTACTGTAGTAATATTTTCTTATTATTGAAGATATTATCCTTTATTATATATTCTTATTATTTTCTTCTCTTGTTTATATATATAAGTGCTTATATGTATAAGCACATATATGATTGAGCTAGAAAGATAATAAAAATATAGGCCTTCCCAATTCTCTTCATTCAAACACCATCAAATGTTATCCATTTTACATTTTTATCTCCTTATGAAGAATCAGATAGTTTTTTTGGTTGAAGAACAGTACATTTCTTTGTTGATCAAAACCATTCAATAAGTTCAAGAAATTGTTTACACTATTGAAAATGAATTGATTCAAGCTTTGCTTTTCTTCTGTCCTTATGAACAGGAAAGAATTTCAAATAAATGGAGGGGAGACTATCATTCTGTCTGCATATTTCTCATCATGCTTTTGAAGGTGAAGATCTTCTGATAAATGCAGAGTCAAATGAAATGTTTTTACTATTTTCATACAGAACAAATTTGGGAGAATAAAACAGGTGTAAGGTCTGCTTTTGATTCTATGCTGTAAGGTCAAGAATCATTTTTTTTTTTTTCATCTGAGTAATTGACAAATCAGATTAGTATGTTTTAAGCCAATCATTACAGCATTTGATTCAATTGTATAATTGAAATGAATTGATTATCAAGACTCTAACCTTGTTATCTATATTCCAATTCAAGAATGCCTTATTAATTACCCTTGTTAAGTACATTAATTTGAGGCAGGAACTGAACGAAAAAGAACTGATGCATCATCTTGAATCCTATTTTCCACTTCTATGATCAATTAATCAGATTTAAGCTAAAATTTTCGTTTGGGACGGCTTTCTTACTGCTTTTTAAAGCAATAAGAAAATCGTAGGCTTCGTTTGGGATGACTTTCTTATTGCTTCTTAAAGCAGTTTTTTAATATAAAAATTAAAATTTTTATACTAAAAAGTTATTTTAAATAGTAAGAAAGTCATCCCAAAATGAAACCGTAGTCTTTGAGAGATGAATATACTTATCAAATCGACATGAGCTGAATCAATTACATGAGTATTCTTTATGAGATAATAGAAATGTCTCTTCAATTACAAAAATAACATCAAGTCTTTATCCTACTACGTGAGGTATAGAAATGTCTCTCCGATCTAAAAATTTCTATTCATTTGGTTCTACAGCATTCAAAACTACAAACTATGATAGATATGAAGTCATATTTTTCTTCATATAATTTGATATTTAGGTATTAAAAAAACTAAACAATTAAACCTTAATACAGTAAATATATTATTAACACAGAACCAACAGAACAATGTGTATCAATCCCAACTCTTCCCTTCTCTCTGGTTTGACATCCCTTGTCATCATGTCTATTTAGATCTGAGTGTAATAGATTATAATAAGATTATAAAGATTGATGATGATAGAATTTATAATTACAGAGATTAAATATATGATGACAAGTAACAATCTTATAAAAGTTAACTAAAGGATGATAATTAAGAAATTTGTAGGAATTAATAAATTTTATTTTCATATTTTAATAATATTCTATTTATAACTATTTTATAGAAAACTTATCATAACACTATTATTATAATCTAAGTAAGATAAGCTAATCTTAATCAATAAAAACTAATGCAAATAATTTATTTAGTTACAAAAAAAAGCTTTCTCCCTAAAAGAATGAGAAAGGACCGTTGGCACACATGCAGAGCATAAACACAACTCCCCAATCATGAATTATGAAAAATTATTAGGTTCGATCACCTGACCTAGAGATAGGTCCGGGTTATTAATATGTGGAACTTTAAGTCAAAGCGCAGGTCAAAAGTGCAGTCAAAAGCGCAGGTAAAGTGCAGGTAAAGCACAGGTAAAGCGCAAGTCAAAAGCGCAGTCCACGTGTCAATTTTTTAATGGATGTCTGGACCTATCTTTAGGTCAGGTGACCGGACCTAATAATTTTCCCATGAACTATAGCTAAATTATCGTGGGAAAGTCTGAAGTTTGAATAAAGGGAAACCAGACGAATCAACACAAATGAAAAACATAAATAAGAACAATTGCATAAGACATGGTTTGCACAATCCCTTCAAGCATAAATTTCTTTTCCTGAAGTGACCTACAATATGGAAGTCAGTTCACAAACTTTACCTGATTCTCCTAAGTTTTTTTTACCCTTATTAGCAGTATGAGATGAAACTTAGCAGCAGCTGAAGCAGAGATAAAGGATCAAAGCACTCGATTTGGGGAAAAGAGTTCAAATTTATTGAAAAAAAAAAAGGTGAAGAGAATTGGATGGACATTACATGTTGACAACTTTGAGCTTCTTCGCCTTAGCAAACTCATCCCATCCAATAGATTTACGATCGGCCCCATCATAAACAACATGAGAGGGGAGTTTCTTGCCAAATGAAACAAAGGTTCCGCCGTCAACCACCGCCTTGCCGACCGCTGTAGCCTGATAGCCTTCACCTAAATTTATACCAGCTGTAGGAGTAAGTTCATTCACCAACCTTTTCATATACCTGGAGGAAGTAGAAGAAATGAGTCTCAGATGATACAATCATAATATATTCTTCAATACAATAACAAAAAAGTTATGTAATTCTCTTTACTGTTTTTTATATAATAACAATACAGAAGACTTTACATATTGATGTAGAAGACAAACTGTTTTAAGGTTTTGAATAGAGGGATCTGAGCAAACCATTATAGATTCTATAATTCAAAAAAAAAATTTAATCCATTTTTTTAAAACTTAATACCTTGATGGGACAAAAAATAATTATTTGTTTCTTTTTATTGGTTAGTTTAATCTATATTACCCTTACATAATCATATTTCTAGAGATCACTAAGGCAACGCGGGATTGATTTCTTCTGCTCTACTGTGGGCTCCGAAAATTCGGCCCCGGCCTCCGCCCGCTTTGTGCTTTCTTCGGGGGGAGTTTTAACGGACTTAAGTTCAGGGGTAAATTTTGGAAGGCAGATGGGTTTGTAGATAAGACACTACCCAGAGATTTCGCCCTCATTTTGCGAGGACTTTATGATCTGAGTTCTGGTTTCTTATAGGCGCAAGCCCCTATAGTTAATTACCCCTCCCGATTACGAGAGAGAACTTTCGATTAAGGCTAGTCGTCAATCAGATACGTAGAGATACGAAGTACCTGGTACATAGTAGTAGCATGGATTGGGTTTGAAGTTTGGGCATTGAGTGATTGATATTTAAAATTGAAAGTTTCACCATCTTGTACTTAAAGCGGATGGTGGGGGAATGGATGATAGACCCGATCAAGATCCCATGATTCCGTCGTCCCGGGCCATCGTGGTCCCTGGTCTACTTAGTCAGAGGAGGTAGTCGACCCAACCTGACAGAAGGATCCTTGTCGGCAACCATGGGTTGCTTCGTCCAAGGGTACCTTGTAGATCTGGGGTGAATATTTGTCTAAGGGGACAAATTTGAATCCACCTTAGCTAACAGAGGGCTTTGTGCCCTATCGATCATATCCTATTGATTCATATCTCAAGGATTTGATGCCATTGGGGAGCATACAGGCTCTGGCCATAACCATAATATAATAGTGCCATTTGGCGGCGACCACCTGGTTCAGAGGGCCCCGAGTCATAACCGTTTATCCTGCAGTGCCATTTAGCGGCGAAACTGCCGGTTAGAGGACTCGTACCACGTCCTTGCTGGCAGGAGATTGTTTGAGAATGGATCCTAGTGATATTCTCGACTAGGCACTAGCTCTATGTGAGCTGAAGTATATTTTGATTTGTCCACCTCGGCAAACTGTTGCGGAGGATGGATAAATTTTGCTTTAAGCGGTTTGAAAGTTGGATTTCAAATTTTAAATATCTTGGAAATGGGATTTTTTTTTGAGTTTTGGATTTGAGAGAAGTTTTGGATTTTGAATTTTGAAGAAATCTGGGAGGCATTTGAAAATATTTGTGAATGGACCCCTCCGGTTGAGTTTTGCGTTCAACACGGCCATCATCGGGGTGGAAAGGGATCATTTATATTCATGAATTGAACCTTGCCGACTCTACCGGGACGTCGATAGAGGATCAGGTTTCGTAGGCTTTGGACCTTTGTTAGTGAATTCTCTTGATTATAGGCTTTGAAGGTCTAATATGAACTATAAAATAAATATCCCGGTCGATCTCGCGACCGCATATTTATTTAATCCGCATATTTATTTAATGGTTCGAGCCGTGTCGACTCCTATCTGCCCGTATAGGAGGATTGGGCTCGAACTGGAATTCACTTATTGACCCGCGCAGCATCCCTAGACGTCACGTGTGTACCAATAACACGCTTGCCGGGGCCCATGCGGGTGTTTAGTGTATCCCCTTATGTGTACCTATGTGTATACATATTATGGTGCATATGCAGGGGCATTTTAGAAAATATTTATGAGCGCCTTCTGTCTGCTTTTACAAAGATTGCAGATCCGGTGGCGTGGCGTCATATGATCTCCCTTACTGCTGCTTGTAGGTAGGTAGATGTATTCATTCATATATTGAAATTGACTTCAGGATACTGCATTTACTGAAGACTTTCTGCATCTACTCACAGATGGCATATAGTGCTCACATTTGTATTCATAGGAGACTTGTATGTCTTGCAGATCTTTCACATTTGCCCGCAGATAGTAGGTTGAATGTATAACGTGCCTCCTTCAATGGTTCGTAGGCGTTTATATTTGTTGTAGTCATTTGACATTTTGCTCACAAATGAGATTTTGTATACACAGCGGGTCTCCTTCAAGGGCCTGCGAATAGCTACATTTGTCGTGTGTCGTACATCTTTACTTGCAAGAGGACAATGTATCTGACTGCCATGGGATGGTTGTTGATTGCGGGGGTACTACAATGTTCTTTTCTACAACCACTTGTAGGTACTTTGAACATGCTGCGAACATGCTGCTTTTGCTTACAGTGGATTAATACATTTGCTTGATGATCACTTATTATTGATTGCAAGATGATCCAATGTCTGTTACACATTGTTCGTCATTGTCTGCAGGCGTACTATTGTATGCATGATAATCTTTCTACAGCCACTTGTGGGCAAGCTGTAGTGTTTTCCACCATTTACATCCCTTCCTTAGTGTTCTTAGGTGGATGTAGTAAAGGTTGTCGCATCTTCTTACATGATTGTTGTACTGACTGTATCAACTTCAGCTTTGTTATTCACAAGGCAATGTTGTACATTCATGATTATCCTTATCAATTTCGTTGCTTGCAAGCTCGGGTACATTTTGATTGCTGCATGTAAATGAGCCATGTTGAATTCTACAAGTCTTCTACTGCCATATGAAGGTGACTCAAATCTTGCATGATGCATTGTATTTCAATTGAAGTGACAATTCCTTATGTTAATTGAAAATTTTGTATTGTTAATTATGAACACGCCATTAGGTTCTCCATTTGCTCCTTGTGGATGATTGCTTGCAATCAAATGACGGTAGAATTCCTTTCATATGGTTTCTACACCGCTCCATTCGCATTGATTTACAATATATGTTAGGAATCAACACATTAACTTGCATGTTACTTATGTACGAAGACCTCTATCATTTCATCGATTCCTTGATGTTGTTCACAATCTTTATTCAACTTTCTTTCAAATGGATTGGATTATAACTTAGCATATTATATTTTCGATGTAGTGTGCATTTTAGAACTTAAAGGTCAACCAGGTTCCCTGTTGTTCAAAATTGATTCAAGTACTTAACCCATTGTAGTCTGAGTTCTTTGTCATTAATGTACAAGCTCGAGTTCTCATGCACTTTGTTCAAGTACCCCGTAGTTCACTTGCAAGTTCAAATCAAATCTTTTGTTTTATTTCAAATTCAAATTAAGTCCATTAGACTTCATTTTCAATTTGCCATCGGTTCAAATTTGAGTTCAGTTCGAGTCCATATCCACTGCGGTCCCAAATCAAGTTTTCTTGCATTTTGTCCAAATGTTCAAATTTTTGTTCATTTTATGTAAGTTCAAGTTTCTTCAAATTCAAGTCTGAGTCAAGTTCCAATTGTCCACATTTTGTTCAAGTTAAGTCTCCTGTTTTACCGAAAAATTCGGCAACCTCCCGGCGTTTCCCCTGTTTAGGGGAAATTTGGGAAACTGGGCCACCCCACCACACTACAAGAGTGTGTATGGTTGGTGTCGTGTGACACCGTAGCCATATATCTTTTCATCCCACCACGCTATGAGAGCGTGTATGGGGTCTTCAAAAGTATCCGTACGGACAATACAAGTGGCTCTCCCACCACGCTACAAGAGCGTGTATAGGGCTTACCCACCTCGCCGTATGCGCCGCACTGGACTCCCTCCTACCGTGCTACTAGAGCGCGTATAGGTGGTTCTCAGGTCCACCACAAACGTCGAAAATGGGATTTTAAGTGATTACCCGTTTCATCGTAGGCACCGCACCGGGCTCCCTCCTACCGTGCTACGAGAGCGCGTATAGGTGGTTCCCCGGTCCGCCGCAAACGACGAGAATGGGAAATCTGAGTTTAGAGATTTATACCTTTGCGTAAGTGGACCGACGGTGGAGGCTCGTGGATCGAGGCAAGGGAGGAGCATTTTTTATTATTATTAATTATAATTAATTACAATTGATTATATTTAATCATAATTAAGAATAATTAACTATTATTAATTATAATTAATAATAATCAATTACAACTAATTATAATTAAACATAATTAATAATAATTAAATATAATTAGTAATGAGATTTAATTAATTAATTATAATTAATTATAATTGCATATAATTAATCATAAACAATTAATTACTAATAATTAATTATAATTAAATCTAATTAATTATAATTAAAGATAATTAATCATAATTGAACTAAATTAATTATGATTATATTATAATTAATAATAATTAATTCTAATTAAGAATAATTAATTATAATTAGATGTAATTAATTATAATTAATATAAGATCAATTAATAATTAATTATATTAAGATATTTAAACATAATTAAATTTAATCAATTATGATTAATTATCGATTAATAATAATTAATAATAATTAATTTAATTAAATAAAATTAATTTATAATTAACTAATTAATAATTATAATTAATACTAATTAAACACAATTAACCTTAATTAATTATGATTAATTAAATATTCATTATAATTAATATAGTTAATTGTAAATAACTTCAATTAATTATCACTAATTTACCATTAAAACTAATTAATTATAATAAAATAAATAATAATAATAATAAATAAAAGAAAAATGCCCTAATAGGGCCGTTTGGTGACAGGATCTGGCCGCAGAAGCGCGTGGGAGGAGAAAGTCACCTTCACGGTCAGTGAGCTCCTGTCGTCGGTTCTGATCAGACAAGAAGGAACGTCGCCTCTGGAGCGAAGTCGAACGGCACGGAGAGGCCGGAGAAGCACGCGAATGGGAGAGAGTTTCCTTCACAGTCGGCGGCCTCCCTTTGCTACTTCCGATCGAAACGTTGTAGCTCCCGATCCGACGGCAAGGGAGGGTCGTCGAAGGAGCGAAGTCGAGCAGCGGGAAGGAGCTTGTGTGGGGAAGAAGATCTCTCTCTCTCTCTTTCTCTCTTTTCTCTCCGTCGGCGGAACAAGGAGGGGTTCGAGTCGGAGCAGGGTAGAAGCCGTGGGAGTAGCGACGGGAGAGGAGGAAGTGTCGTAGAGGAGATGGGGTTCGGTTTGGCAGTGGGGGAGTCGAAGGCTTCGCGTGCTCTCCCCTTTTAACGACGCAAGGAGGAGGCTCGATCGAGGCGAGCGTGGCTGAAGCGACTTCATTCGGCGCCGAATAGGTACAGGATCACTGTAGCAAGCGGCGGAGGTAATCACTTCTTAAGCCCCTTTTTTTTCTTTTTTTTTTGTTTCATTAGAAGAGGTCAACATCTACTTTTAAGAAAGTAACAACTCCAAGATCTATATTTGTACCATTATCTACTTTCTCAACAATAAAATGATTTGTCCTATCGAGGACTACTATAGTACCCTATGGTATAAGTGGGATAATTTAATTTAGTGCAAACCTTATACTATTGATCCAAAAGTTTCACACCAACAAAATGAGTCCTTGGTTGCCAAATTTCTCTCTGATCTTCATCCATATCTTCTTGGGGTCACTAAGCGATCATCTCTCTTTGTGTTGATTTCTAACTAAAATACTCTTGCAATGAGGCATTGTCGTGGTTATGGTCATGGAGAAGAGACAGAGGGGGTGTGGATGTGGGGGGAAGCCCTTCTCTCCATGCTCTCACCGCAAGCGTACAAATCATCCTTCAGAGCAACATTAGTTCAAATTTGGATATCCTTCTACAGCTTCATTTGCCTTTAGATCTTCTATGCATGTTCTCCCACCAATACCATCATCCTTACCTCCAAGGTCTATCACACTTTCTTGGAAAGATTATGTTGCTTAGTTCAACATACACATACATATATGTTTTCCTGTCATATTATTTCCTCCTTTAGTTTTGTTGCACTTGCCTTATGCACTTAGCTAGATTTTGATTTTTTTCACACATGATAGATAACAAACATTTATTCTCTCTTGACCTTCAATTTCTAACATGTCCTTAGCGTTGATGGTACTCCTTTGCCTATCTTTTGCAAAGGCTTTGTCTCTCTCCTACAAAACTTATCCCTCTCTAACTTATTATATGTGCCGAAGTTTCCAATCAATTTACCATTCATGAACTGCAAAATTATCAAATAATTGCTTTATGACCTTTCATTCTTCTCACAACACTTGTTAAGAACTTAGTATGAGAAAGACTATTTGTGGAGACTTTGAAGCTGGAGGAATTTACTACTCGACAAACACAATTCCCTCTACTTTCTAATCAAACATTACTTAATATAAGTGTGGGCTCCGAAAATTCGGCCCCGACCTCCGCCCGCTCTTTTGCTTTCTGTTCGGGGGGAGTTTTAACGAACTAAGTTCCGGGGTAAATTTTGGAAGGCAGATGAGATAGTAGATAAGACACTACCCAGAGATTTCGCCCTCATTTTGCGAGGACTTTATGATCTGAGTTCTGGTTTCCTATAGGCGCAAGCCCCTATAGTTAATTACCCCTCCCGGTAACGAGAGAGAACTTTCGATTAAGGCTAGTCGTCAATCAGATACGTAGATATACGTGGATCTGGCATATAGTAGCAGCAATAGGTTGGGAATGTTAAAATCTGGAGTTATTCGAAAATTTGGAAGATTGGGAGATTCGGAGATTTAATATTTAAAATTGGAAATTGCACCATCTTGCACTTAAAGCGGATGGTGGGGGAATGGATGATAGACCCGATCAAGATCCCATGATTCCGTCATCCCGGGCCATCGTGTTCCCTGGTCTACTTAGTCAGAGGAGGTAGTCGACCCAACCTGACAGAAGGATTCTTATCGGCAGCCATGGGTTGCTTCGTCCAAGGGGACCTTGTAGACCTGGGATGGGTATTTGCCTAAGGGGACAAATTTGAATCCACCTTAGCTAACAGAGGGCTTTATGCCCTATCGATCATATCCTATTGATTCATATCTCAAGGATTTGATGCCATTGGGGAGCATACGGGCTCTGGCCATAACCATAATATAATGGTGCCATTTGGCGGCGACCACTTGGTTCAGAGGGCCCCGAGTCATAACCATTTATCCTGCAGTGCCATTTGGCGGCGAAACTGCCGGTTAGAGGACTTATATCACGTCCTTGCTGGCAGGAGATTGTTTGAGAATGGATCCTAGTGATATTCTCGATCAGGCATTAGCTCTATGTGAGCTGAAGTAAATTTTGATTTGTCAACCTCGGCAAATTGTTGCGGAGGGTGGATGAATTTTGCTTTAAGTGTTTTGGTGGATTATTTCAATTTTAAATATTTTTGGAGTTTGGGAAGATTTTTGGATTTTTGGGATTTTCTGTGGAGTTTTGGATTTTGTGGGGGTTTGAGAGGCATTTGAAAGTGTTTGTGAATGGACCCCTCTGGTTGAGATTTGCATTCAACACGGCCATCATCGGGGTGACCTTGAGGTCACTTAAAAATATTTGAGGTTTGAGGGCATTTTAAAATATTTGAAGTTAACCCCTCCGGTTGAAATCTGCAATCAACGCGGCCATCATCGGGGTATGGGGTCATTCATATTTTTGTGTTTTGAACCTTGTCGACTCTGTCTAGTGATTGACAGAGGATCGGGTTTCGTAGGTTTTATGCCTTTGTTAGTGAATTTTCTTAATTATAGGCCTTGAAGGCCTAATATGAACGCATTAAAACAAATATATAGGTTGCCACAACTGTATATTTGTTTGATGGTTCGAACCCTGTCGACTCCTATTGACCTTTATAGAAGGATCGAGTTCGAACTTGAATTCACTCGTTGACCCGCGCAGCATCCCTAGACGTTACGTGTGTACCAATAACACGCTCGCCGGGGCCCATGCGGGTGTTTGGGGGCATTTTATAAATATTTATTGAACATTGTCAACTCCTATCTACTTGCTTTAGGAGGATCGGGTTCAAATTTATTGACCCGCGCAGCATCCCTAGGCGTCACGTGTGTACCAATAACACGCTCGCCGGGGCCCATGCGGGTGTATGATTGCATGTGTCCCTTTTTGTGTACCTATGTGTATACAGATTAAAGTGCACGTGTTGGGGATATTTTGAAATATTTGTAAACGCCTTCTGTCCGCTTGCATGAATGTTGCAGATCCGGTGGCGTGGCGTTGTAGCTTGTGGACGCCTTCTGTCTGCTCGTACTAAGGTTGCAGATCCGGTGGCGTATTGTAGCAGCTCCTAGACTGAGTTATTCGCTGCTTTGTACAGGTAGACTGTCGTGCACTACTTTCTTGATTTGAGCAGATAGATTGTAGTGCACTAACGAATCTCCTGCTTCTGATCGTAGGCATTCACGTTGGATGTAGTCACTTTGCACTTGTAGACAAGACATCAGGTACACAATGGATCTTCTGTAGCATCTCGTAAGGGCTCGTATCTGTTGCAGCTCTCTTCTGTATTTTCCCATATATTTCCGCTTGTGGTTGACGCACTGGGGGTACAACAGATCTTCTATGATAGCTCGTAGACAATATCTAGTATGTGCAGTGGGCCTGCCCTACAGCAACCCGTGGGCATTTATATTTACTGCATATTGTCTTCCCTTGGTTGCAATGGATCGAGGTATTCGCTGGCCATTAAATGATGGTTGATCATAGGGGTCCTGCAACATCTATTGCATACTACCGATTAACACTTGTAGGCTTGTTGTGATTGCGGCGATTCTCATGTCATTGCCAACAGATGTTTGTATCTACAATAGTTCTCCTTGCATCTTCTTGTAGGCAACATATTGGATATATAATGGGTGTCCTACGGCAGCTCGTAGGTACTGTATTTGTTGTATTCTTCATGCATTTGGCTATGATCTTGGATCTTCTTACCATACATCTGCTATTGCTATATGTGGTTGTAGTGTGTACAATTGTATTGGTCGAGAAACTATATATTGTAGACCCTATATCCTTGCAAGTAACACTCTACATGAGTATCCATACATACTGGAAATTCATCACATTTGCAGCACGTCTTCTGTTTGTCATTTGTAAGTGAGTTGATGCACTCGTCGGTGATTTATCATTGATTATTGATTGAGCAATATTCATTGTCATCACCTTCTTGTATATCAGCTAGTAAATCATCACCTTTATCGGCAGATTATCATGCTTGTTGTATTCTGACATTTAATGTTTGTAGGCAACTGCTATTTTCGTCTACGAGATGGTTTCCATTAATTGGAAGGGAGCCCTGGTATTCACTGCAAGTTATGGTTGCTTGCAGATGCATCTATCACATATCTTTCTATTGTTGATTGACGAACTCCTACCTTCGTCAATAGCTTTTCTGTGTGTATTGATTGGTGACTTTCTACACCGCTTGTACATGTTCCAATGCTCGTAGGGACAACTGCAGATGCTGATATGTAGACTAATGTCGATTTTTCTGGACACTACAATACTCATTATCTATTGATGGTCCTCACTTACAAATATGTTAGTATCTGTGATGGATCCCTGGCTTCATTGTACACATTGGTTGATGAATTAATATGTCCATTGTGTATCAGTCTTTAATGCCTGTAGGAGACTGAGATACTTGCTGGTAGTTTGATCTGTTAGTTGTAGAAGTATCCTGACCCCTAGTAGATTGTAGGGATATCCCAATACTTATTGGATGAGTATGAGTGTTGTTTACTAGTTACATCATTCAGGGATGACTTGTAATGCCCATTGAGGTTACTCAGCATGAGTTCTATATTTGTTTGCTTGAGTCTAGGTCTTGTTCACTTGATGTTATAGTCAAGTCAAAGCCCTATGTTCTGTTGTTCAAACTGCAATCCAAATCAGAGTCCCCTGTGGTTTCTGCAAGTTCAAGTTCTGACTTTACAAGTCCTTGATGGTTCAAGTTCAATTCAAGTAATGTTCAAATTAGATCAAATCCTTTACAGTTCAATCCGAGTTCAAGTTCAACTTGAGTTCATGTGAGCTTCCTGAGTTCAAACTCAAATCAAGTTCAAGTCATGTGGTTCATTTATGTTTGGTTCAACCCAGGTCCTTGTCATATGAATTAAGTTCAAGCTCAATCTGGGTCCTCTTTCCATTGTCCAATGTTTAAGTCATTTGGGTTCGAACTTTCATTCAAATTCACTTAAGTTCAACTTGAGTTCTCAATTCAGTTCAAGTTTATGTTGAAATTAGGTTCATTTGAGTTCATTCAAGTTCAAAGCACAAGTCCTGGTCCTCTTCCTTTGAGCTCAAATAAGTCCAAGTACAGTCATATGATCACCCGAAATTTCGGCAGCATTCCGGCATCTCCCCCGTTTAGGGGAAATAACGGAAAACTGGGCCTTTCCCACCACGCTTAAAAAAGCGTGTATGGTAGATGCCCTCTTTCGAGGACACCGTGGCCGTGTAAAGTCTTCAATCCCCCACCACGCTTAAGAAAGCGTGTATGGGTCTTCGACGTACCTGAAAAAGAAAAGCATTTTGTTTCCCCGCAGGTACGGGTACTTAAGATCGTCCCCACCACGCTAAGAAAAGCGTGTATAGGGCCTACCCGCCTCGCCGTAAGTGTCGCACCGGGTTCCCTTCCCACCACGCTTAAGAAAGCGTGTATAGGCGGTTTGCCGGCTCGACACGAACGCCGAGGATAGGATTTTGAGGTGATTACCCGCCTCGTTGTAGGCGCCGCACCAGGGTCCCATCCCACCACGCTTATGAAAGCGTGTATAGGCGGTTTTCCGGTCCGCCGCGAACTTTGAGAGCGAGAATCTGAGTTAGAAAATTATACCTTTGCAAGCGTCAAGGTTGGCACGTGGATCGAGGCGAGAGAGAGCTTTTGCTTATAATCAATTATAAACTAAGTACAATTAATTATATATAATATACAATTAATTATATTTAATTCATAACTAATTACAAATCAAATATTTCTAATTTATAATTAATTATAAATTAATTGTGATTAATTACATGTTGTTCATAATTAATTACAATTAATCTAAAATTAATTACCAATTAAATATACTTAATTCATGATTAATTATAAACTAACAATAATTAATTATATTTGAATATATAATTAATTATATTTAATTTAAAATTAATTACAAATTAATGTAATTAACTAATTATAATTTATTTTAATTAATCATAATTTGTCACTGTTAAGTGTTAACAATAACTAAATATAATTAAATATAATATATTATATTAAGTTAATAAAATAAGGGTTAAGATATAATACGAGCAGGATTATGATAGGATTAAATCTCACAGCAGTTAAATCCCTCTGTTTCCTCTCTGTTGGTCGCGATTAAGGGTTAATTAAACCCTTCAGCTTAGCAGGCTCACGGGATTCGGCCGAAGAAGCACATGAAAGGGCGAAAGTTACCTTCACAATGGCGAGCTCCCGTCGTTTCTTCCGATTTGGCAAGAGGGGATGTCGGCTAGGGTAAAGTCGACTACAGGAAGGAGGGAGGAGGTCCGGCTGAAGCTTGCGTGTGAGGTAGGAGATCTCTCTCTCTCTCTCTCTCTCTCTCGGCGGAACAGAGAGCGACGGAAAGAGGCGACGGGAGGCGTGGGGGTCTCGGCTAGAAGAGGTGAGGTCGGGATGCTTGCTGTGGAGTCGAGTGGGAGAGGCGTCGGGGTGCTTCCGATCGGAGTGCAGGCGAATGGGTTGGAGGAGGCTTGCGGGAGTTTCTTGCGAGAGGAGGAAGTTTCGGTAGTGCTGGAGAAATGAGCGAGAGATGGTGGTATTTAACGACGGGAATGGAGAGGAACCGAGGCGGGATTTGAGGAGGATTCGCGCTGTAGTCGCGGGATATCCGGGAAATGATCGCGAATCAGAGCAGCTCGCAGGATTTCTGGCGGGATTTGCGGGTTGGACAGGTACGAGGTAAGCAGATCTTCTCTTTTTTTGTTCTACATCCGTTGGTCAACAATAAGTGGCACTACTACAACTTCGATACCATTCCATCCTTTGATCTAAAAGTTTGAATGTAATGCTCGTGAACTTAGTAAATTTCATCAAGTGTCTTTTCTTTCAACTAGGCAAAGTCATAAGAGTGTTCCATTTGAGTTGGTTCATTCTAATATTATTTTAGGCCCTAGCGTTATTCTTACAAATTTTGATGAGGACATCAGTAGAAGATTCCAACGTGTCTATCACATGAGACATCACAAATCGACGGCCACGATCAGGAGCATCTATTTATGAGTTATTTTATGTTATTGTATTAGTATTATTATTATTATTTGTTTTAGTTTGACCTTTGTACCCCTATAAGGGAGTTTAGTGAGTTGTAGCCCGGAGGGCATAGTTGTCTTTGAGTTTTCTTCTTTGTGGATGCCTATATATAGAAACCATAAACTTTGTATTGATTTTTTATGATTGCTTAGTAAAATTTCTGATTTTCTTCTCTCGAGCTTGTGAGTTCTTGAGTGGCGAAGTCCCAGGGTGTGGGCAAAGCAATACCCACCAGTCGCGGAGGTGCTCCGGGCTCGTGGTCCGATTTTCCCCTTGCCTTGAGCCATCGGCCGTCCCACCCCCCCCCCCCCCCCCCCCTCTCCTCACCTGTCGGCGCCCCTCCCCACTTCCTCCATGGTGCCGGCCTAGCCCTCCCAAATCCGGCCCCTCCTTCACCCTACCCGAACCCTAGCCGCCGCCCCTTCCTTTGGGCCCTCTTGATGATGATTTCAATCATAATTATTGCTTGCCTAATTAATGGAATTGATTTGGGAAAGATTTTAATCCTATTTGAAATTCAAATTCGAATTTTCAAATACTTTCCTAAACTAATCCATCTAAATTAGGAAAGTACCTAAATTTAAGTATAATTTAATTTTAAATTAGATTTGATCCCATTAATTGATTCCTAATTTAAGATAACAAATTAGGAGACATTTAATTTCCCCCCAATCCCCTCTTTCCCCATGCATACCGCCGGCCCTTCCCTCCCCTTGCCATAATTTAGAATTCAAATTTGAATTCTAATTTCCCTCCTCTCTCATTAATCCTTTGAATTGGTTACCTACTTACCTCCCTTGGTAATTAACCTAAATATCCTAAGCCCCTTCCTAGCCCTAGCCGCCCCCTTCTCCACCCGAGCCCACCAAGCCACCAGCCTTCAAAGCACCCAAGGAAAGAAGCTCCTTTGTCCATGGATGGCGGATCCGGACCTTGATTCCGGCCTCGTCTACAATCAAAAGGCTTCGTCGACATTCTACAGTCAACCTTCTTCGACCTTGATTTGGAACTCAACGAATTCGTGGAAGATTACGTGGACAGAATTCTTTTCTAGTTGTCCACCGCGATTGATCAACAACTCCTCCCCAACCATCCACCAACTTCTTCGAATTCGGGTAACTTCTCGTTGACCTATACTCTTGGTGCTCTCTATTCACTAGTGGCGTCAGTGTTATCGCTTAAGATCTTCTTCCATTAAGTCCACTTCAACGAGCGAGAGTGAGGGAAACTCACAGGCGACTGATCTAACTGTTAGGAGGTGGATTCATTGTTACCGCCGTAAGTATTGCTAAGTTTGAAGTATCTCATATGTTTTGTTATTCTAGATTGTAATTGTTTGCTGTTACGAAATCAAATACAAGTAATTCCTAGAACTTCTCTTTTGTGAAGCATTGTTTAGTAATTTGCAAAGCTTAATTACTTTTATTAATTTGATGTAATTCCTAAATCGATAATGTTCCACATCAAATTTATATTAAGTATTTTATTAGTTTCATTGGTGATCATTCTCGTATTACTTAGGTATGCTTGGTGATATGCAGCTCTCAAATTTTGTTTGTCTTTTGCACTTTTATCAATAAATAAAAGTTTGATTTTCTCCTATGATTAAAATTCTTTGTACTTAAAGCTCTTGAACATATGTGATGAGGACATCCAATCATAGAGAGTCTACAAGAGGAGTGGCCGTCGATCTACGGCCACGATTGCGCCGCTTTACTTTTGATCATTGTATTAAATTTATTATTGATGTATTAGCTTATGAGTTTTAACACTGCCGTTGCCAGGTCCCAAGTCCTGGATGAGAAAAGTGGAGGGTTGCGTTAGGTAGTCGACAGCCAGCGTAAAACTTGTCGAATAACCATGACATGAATCCTTTAATAAATTGTGTTAATGCTAGGGCGTTCCCTGGAAGCGACGCACTGTATGGCCTGAATACAGTGAAAAGTGTGCAAGGGCCGTTGCATCGGCGCCCGGGTGCAGTGTTAAATAGGCAAGGGTTCCCACATCAAGGACGGATGTGGGCAAAGAAGCTAGTCCATGATACTAATATTAGGATAGGAACTTGGAATATAGGTTCCCTTACAGGAAGATTAATGGAATTAATAGATATTATGATTCATAGGAAGATAAATATTTTGTGCATTCAGGAAACTAAATGGGTTGGAGAGAAGGCTAAGGAGATTGATAGTTTAGGATTTAAAGTTTGGTATTCAGGTAAGAGTCGTACTAGAAATGGTGTAGGCGTGATTATAGATAAGAGTTTGAAGGATAATGTTATAAATATTAATAGAATTGGAGATAGAATTATGGCTTTAAAGATTGTTGTTGATGCTAAGATTATTAATATTATAAGTGCTTATGCTCCTCAAATAGGTTTGGATATGTGTTCAAAATTAAAATTTTGGGAAGATTTAGAAGAATTAATTCAAAAGATACCTCTCGAAGAAAAAATTTTTATTGGAGGAGATTTAAATGGACATGTTGGTAGAGAGGTAAATGTTTTTAAAAGCATTCATGGTGGATATGGGTTTGGAATGACTAATGAAGGTGGTAAGACCATACTAGATTTTTCTTTAGCTTATGATTTTTTAATTGCTAATACCTTATTTAAGAAAAGAGATGAGCATCTCATCACTTATAAGAATGGTTATAGTAAAACTCAGATTGATTATTTTCTTATAAGAAAAGTAGATCGTTTAGATTGCAAAGATTGTAAAGTTATTCCAAGTGAAAGTTTATGTACCCAACATCGCTTATTAGTTTTAGACTTTAAGATGAAAGGACAGAAAATAAAAAATAAAGTAAAGCGATTTTCTAGGATTAGATGGGGGCATTTAAAGAATAGTAATAAAAATATTTTTGAGAGTAAGATTTTAGATTCTAAGATTTTATTTGTGCATGAGGATGCTAATGTTATGTGGGAAAAAGTGGCTAGTGATATTAAAAATTGTTGACCCCCACAACTCAAACCACGCATAAAAGGACAAAAATGATGAATCAAGTATTGCGCGGGTTGGTCCGACACATCGCTTGAAGGGTTAAATGACCTCTGATTGCCAAACGGACGGCGTCGTTGCGATCAGAACATCAAATTCTGTTAGGTCGAGACTCCTTGCAGTCGAATCGGATGAGATCGGTCAAAAGGGACGACCGACACCCGAAATTAAAACGCAACGCTGATCAAATGATGTCCTTTTGCAAAACGGATATCGCCATTGCGACCGGAATATCGCAAATACTTAAAAATTATATTTTCTATGTTCAAATTGGATCTTCCGGGTTGGTGACACGGATTTCGAGAAAAATTAGCCTCGTCGCTATCCAAATGATGTCCTTTCGCGAAATGGATTTCGCCATTGCGACCGGAATATCGCAAATACTTAAAAACTATATTTTCTATGTTCAATTTGGGTCATCCGAATTGGTGACACGAATCCCGAGGCAACACTCTTATCGAGAAAAAGAGGCCTCGGCATTGCCCAAATGAAGTCCGATTGCAAAACGGACCTCGTCATTACATTCAGAACATTACAAATACTCAAGAACTACATTTTGGGTTATCCAGATTGGTGGCACGAATTTTAAGACAAAACGTGAATGTTGCTCGGCGCTACCCAAATGACATCGGATCGACAAACGGACTGCATCGTTGCGACCGGAATGTCGGCAACACCCTAAATGCACTACCAATTTGTTCAATTAAGGTGGTGCACGCAAATCGAGGTAATCCCCATGTAAAAATACACAAATTTGTGCCCAAACAAAGTCCGATCGTGAAACGGATTTCTCCATTGCGATCGGAATATCGCAAATACTTAAAGACTACATTTTCTATGTTCAAATTGGATCATCCGGGTTGGTGGTACGGATTTCGAGAAAATTTAGCCTCGGCGCTACCCAAATGACGTCCGATCGCGAAACGGACTGCGTCGTCGTGACCGGAACGTCGACAATACACTAAATCCATTACCAATTTGTCTAATTCTGATATTCGACAAATTTGACCGTTAAACGAGGCGACCGACACGTAAATCGAGAAAATTGCACGCTAATCAAAGCAATTTGACTTTTCTAATGCAGTCTTGTCATGCTGAATTAATGCATTAATAGCTAATCATCAATTGAGCAAATGCTTGTAGAGTTTTAACAAGAATCAGAAACCCAAACAGAGAAATAAGTCAGAGCAAAAATTTAATGCTACCTCGTTTCGTCTGTCTCCCTGTCACTCATTACAGCTGGCCTCGCCTCAGCTGAACCCTCCAACTCTTCGTTAAAATGGAAGAAACGAAACAGAGCTTCCTGCTTTCATTTTTTTTTTCCCCACACAAATATAAAACCGATCTATCCTTCCTCCTGCTCTACACACAGCAAGCAAACTTTCCTTCACGTATTAGCTGCTCTCTTGAGCCTCCCCACTCGCAGCCTGCTCTTGCCCGAAGCCTTCACCTTCCATAAACCTTCCAGCCGCCGACTCTACTAGCTGTAGAAAGCAGAACCCTCACACGGAAACTCCACCTGCAGCTCTGTCCAACATCCTGCCAACAAACAGCCGGTCCTGATCCCTGCTCAAGGCCTCAACCGAGATCTCCATCTGCTCCGGAAAAGCATTTCTCCTCTCTGGAATATCTTCAGAAGGAGAACACATTCATTCTTTTTTCTCAATGCGTTAAAGTTTGAGGAATCTAATATGTGCAAGAAAAGCCTCTCCAATGTTCCAAGCTAACCATGAACTCCGACCACTACTTTGCCTTTGTCGTCCTTGGTCAGTCAGTTTCATGGCTTCGGAAGGACTTCAGCAATGAAGTTGGTGCTGCAATGGGAGCAATCCAATTCCTTACTGCAGCAGCCTCATCATATGGATCTGCATATATCTTTCTGCTTGGATCGGCCAAGTCCCCTCCTGCATGGGATACCATTGTATCGTGGAATGATATCAAGAGCTGTAGCTTCATAATCATTTTATATCTATGTGTGGCTTATTTCTATGGTTACCTTATGGGATAATCATGAACCAGCTCATCCGCCACCAACATGGGTGGCACCTTTCAAAACTTCAAAGAAGCGTTTCTTACAATCTAGATGAGTTGGCATTGTACAAATGATGCACTCTAAGATGGAGCTACCCACGGTGAAAGACGACTCGGTTTTAGCATCGATAGCATTCGACTCGTTGGAAATAAAGCAAGAGAATCATGCAGCTCTCTCAATGATTTCAATATTAGAAGAGAAGCTAGAGAGGCTAAGAGGAAGCATTCCATGACTCACGCTCAAGAAACAAGATCCAACATTCTTGGGACACTTCATTGACAAAGGCGTAGCTATCGCAGCAAAAATTGTGCGCAAGGCATAACCACAGGAGAAGGTTGATGTCTTTATGCAGCGAGGAAGAGGTAGATCTCTTACTGTGGTTGAATATAATGAATCAGATTCATCAATGGCTTCTAAAATCAACTGGAGCACTGGCCGCCTATGCTGTTGTTGGAGTAGTGCATGCTTGCACATGTTTACTCTTGATTTCCTAAATCAAGTGGCACATGTTCTTGAAAAAGATAGCATCTGGAAGTAGCCTTGATATGTCCAACAAGATAGAAAGGTTTATTCTTCAACCCAAGATTGCAGAAGCCTTTGGAATCAACTACAGTTCTAAAGAAATAAGTCATTTCAGTTGGCCTTAGTGAGCGAAATCCTTCCAATGATAATCCCTCGCCTGCAGTCTCCAGTGATGCCTCTAAGGGAGCAAGATCAGCACCTGAAAAGAGAGTAGCGACAAGCAGTGCTTCAAACGGCTGCTAGTCTCAACCTTCAATACAAATGTAGCCTTTGTTTTGTGTGAAAGTTTGTTTTAGCATCTTACTAGTAGTGAATTTGATGCTAAGTATTCAACCGCTAAAGAACATCAGAATCTTCCAAGGCTGCTTTGTTAACAGATCAAATTGGAGCTTTGTGATACTATTGGGATCAACTTTTTCAAAAAAAAAAAGGAGAAAGAGACAAAAAAAAAAGAGAGATTGTCCAGAAAAGCAAAAAAAAAAGAGAAAGAATTTTTGCAAATAAGAGAAAACTTGTCTCGGCGTTTGCAGCGCGGCGAACGACCACCTATACACGCTTTTCTCTAGCGTGGTGGGAGGGAATTCGTTGCGATGCTTACGACGAGTCGGGAAATCTCCTTCATGCCCTCGACGTGTGCGTCGAGCCGGAAAACCGCCCATATACGCTTTTCTCTAGCGTGGTGGGAAGGGAACCCGGTGCGACGCCTACGACGAGACGGGTAGACCCTGTACACGCTTTTCTCTAGCGTGGCGGGGACGAATATAAGTACCCGTAGGCGCTTCAGCACCTACGGGGAAAGAACTGCTTTTCTTTTGAAACAGGTGCCCGAGGACCCATACACGTCTTTCTCTGGCGTGGTGGGATTGAAGACTTTACGGCCGCGGTGTCATCCGACACCTACCGTACACGCTTTTCTCTAGCGTGGCGGGAGGCCCAGTTTCTCGTAGTTTCCCCTAAACGGGGGAGACGCCGGGAGGCTGCCGAAATTTCTGACGAACTTGAGACTACTTGGACTTGCTTGAACTCAAAAGAAGAGGATCAGAACTAGAACTTGAGCTTAATTTGGAACTCCAATGAACATTACAGGGGACTTTGTTTGGACTTGGACATGCTTTGGAACTCAAGTGACTAATTAAAATTTGAATCTGATTAAAATGAGAACTTGGCTTGAATAAATACAGAAAGTTTAAAAATGAACATTATGAAACTCAAACTCAATCATAATGCAAAGAACTTCGACTCGAATTAACAAGGACTTGAAGTTGATTTGGACAGCAGGGGACTTGTGAACTTGGTGCAATTGACCTAAATGAACTCGAACTGTATCTGAACTCGAACTCAAAAGAACTAAGTGTAGTGGACCTTAAACTTGAGTTCAAATGAAACAAAAGACTTATTTTGGATTTGAACTTGTGTTGTGAACTCAAACCAAATTCAAGTCCAAAATTGACTTGAACAATCCAAAAGGAACATGAAACGATTGTGACATTTCATATAGCATTCAGATCAAATCGACAAATAAAGCTGGTGATACTCATATTAATCATGTGAGCGAATATATTTGTCCCTTGTTGTTGGAGGAATTTGGTATGCAAACGAATGCATCGGTTTCTTATAAGCATAAGGAAATTAGCATACAAGTGAATGTAGCAAGTGGGAGGCCAATGTGTGCGAAGAAATTAACAATGGATGTGATCGACCCGATAGTCAGTAACCATCTGCATATAGACACATCGATCCCTTGTGGATTGTTGAAGTTCACATGCCATGAGTTCAATGAGTCACCAGCAAACATGAATGAGAGGGCTGTAGTGAACATATCTACCTATCTGCAACAGTAGTAGATATACAGTGGACCAAAGACTACGACGAGTGCAAGTACCTACAAACCAGTGTAAGGAGATCTCTCATGTATATAAATGACGGCAGTCGATGTGTAGTACCCATGGCAGTCTTGTAAGGAGAAATAGTAGTCCTTGCAAACAGTAACCACAGAGAGATTACAAGGATGATCAACATTCTATGGATGTAAATATACACAAAACATATCTACAGATAAGAGTAGTATACATGCAATGCCTATGAGGTATTTACAAGTTACTGTAACCAAAGGCAGTGTGTTTGTAGTACACACATAAGGCACTTATGAACTATTGCAGCACTCTTATGATCAACAACTATACAATGACAACCAAATGTAGAGATCCCTCACAAGCAAAAGATGACCGATCGGTGACAAATGCAAATGCCTATAGGTCATTGCAAGAGACTTGTTCCATGTCTAACATATTATCTACAAGTAGACAAGAAAGAATTGCAGCAAGAGCAAGCTCCTACGAGCCAAGGCAGGAGATTCGTTAGTGTACTACAATCTACCTGCGTAAATCATGCAAGTAGTGCACGACAGTCTGCCTGTATAAAGCAGCAAACAGCTCAATCCCCAAGCTGCAGCAAGACGCCACCGGATCTGCAACCTTTGTACAAGCAGACAGAAGGCGTCCATAAGCCATAACGCCACGCCACCGGATCTGCAACATCCATGCAAGCAGACAGAAGGCGTATAAATCCCTAAATGAAATTCCAGCGCCACGCCACCGGATCTGCAACATCCATGCAAGCAGACAGAAGGCGTACAAATTCCCAAATGAAATCCCAGCGCTACGCCACCGAATCTGCAACATCTATGCAAGCAGACAGAAGGCGTACAAATCCCCAAATAAAACCCGTATGACGCCACGCCACCGGATCCGCAACATTCATGCAAGCGGACAGAAGGCGTTTACAAATATTTCAAAATGTCCCCAACACGTGCACTTTAATCTGTATACACATAGGTACACAAAAAGAGACATATGCAATCATATACCCGCATGGGCCCCGGCGAGCGTGTTATTGGTACACACGTGACGCCTAGGGATGCTGCGCGGGTCAATAAATTTGAACCCGATCCTCCTAAAGCAAGTAGATAGGAGTTGACAAGGTTCAATAAATAACTATAAAATGCCCCCAAACACCCGCATGGGCCCCGGCGAGCGTGTTATTGGTACACACGTGACGTCTAGGGATGCTGCGCGGGTCAATAGATTTGAACCCGATCCTCCTATGCAAGCAGATAAGAGTAAACAAGGTTCAATAAATAATTATAAATGCCCCCAAATACCCGCATGGGCCCCGGCGAGCGTGTTATTGGTACACACGTGACGTCTAGGGATGCTGCGCGGGTCAATAGATTTGAACCCGATCCTCCTATGCAAGCAGATAAGAGTAAACAAGGTTCAATAAATAATTATAAATGCCCCCAAACACCCGCATGGGCCCCGGCGAGCGTGTTATTGGTACACACGTGACGTCTAGGGATGCTGCGCGGGTCAATAGATTTGAACCCGATCCTCCTATGCAAGCAGATAAGAGTAAACAAGGTTCAATAAATAATTATAAATGCCCCCAAACACCTGCATGGGCCCCGGTGAGCGTGTTATTGGTACACACGTGACGTCTAGGGATGCTGCGCGGGTTAATAAGTGAATTCAAGTTCGAGCCCGATCCTCCTATACGGGTAGATAGGAGTCGACACGGTTCGAACCATTAAATAAATATGCAGTCGTGAGATCGACCGAGATATTTATTTTATACATTCATATTAGGCCTTCAAGGTCTATAATCAAGAGAATTCACTAACAAAGGTCCAAAGCCTACAAAACCCGATCCTCTATCGACCAGTAGATAGAGTCGACAGGGTCCGATCAATAAAATATAAATGACCCCATACACCCCGATGATGGCCGTGTTGAATGCAAATATCAACCGGAGGGGTCTATTTTAAATATTTCAAAATGCCACCCAAATACCCAAAACTCCAAAACACCACAAAAATTCCCAAAATCCCAAACTCCAAAAATATTTAGAAATTGAAATTCAACTATCAAAACACTTAAAGTAAAACACATCCACCCTCCGCAACAGTTTGCCGAGGTGGACAGATATGAAAACTACTTCAGTTCACAAAGAGTTAATGCCTAGTCGAAAATATCACTAGGATCCATTCTCAAATAATGTCCTGCCAGCAAGGACGTGGTACGAGTCCTCTAACCGGCAGTTTCGCCGCCAAATGACACTGCAGGATAAACGGTTATGACTCGGGGCCCTCTGAACCAGGTGGTCGCCGCCAAATGGCACCATTATATTATGGTTATGGCCAGAGCCCGTATGCTCCCCAATGGCATCAAATCCTTGAGATATGAATCAATAGGATATGATCGATAGGGCACAAAGCCCTCTGTTAGCTAAGGTGGATTCAAATTTATCCCCTTAGGCAAATATTCACCCCAGGTCTACAAGGTACCCTTGGACGAAGCAACCCATGGCTGCCGACAAGGATCCTTCTGTCAGGTTGGGTCGACTACCTCCTCTGACTAAGTAGACCAGGGATCACGATGGCCCGGGACGACGGAACCATGGGATCTTGATCGGGTCCATCATCCATTCCCCCACCATCCGCTTTAAGTGCAAGATGGTGAAATTTCTATTTTAAATATTAAACCCTTCCAGTCCTTTTAACATTCCCAACCTATTGCTGCTACTATATGCCAGATCCACGTATCTATACGTATCTGATCGACGACTGACCTTAATCGAAAGTTCTCTCTCGTTATCGGGAGGGGTAATTAACTATAGGGGCTTACGCCTATAGGAAACCAGAACTCAGATCATAAAGTCCTCGCAAAATGAGGGCGAAATCTCTGGGTAGTGTCTTATCTACTATCTCATCTGCCTTCCAAAATTTACCCCGGAACTTAGTTCGTTAAAACTCCCCCCAAAGAAAACAAAAAGTCGGGCGGAGGCCGGGGCCGAATTTTCGGAGCCCACAGATTTCTGGCGACTCCGCTGGGGATTGGTTTCTCTTTCCATCTTTGGCTAATCGTCTCAGCGCTGTAGTAGCAGCTAATCAATACAAGCTCAAAATTTCAGAATTCTCCATAATGATCATTTAATTAATTAAAATTCTGAATATTCTAAAAATGATCATTGCATTCATGATAAATTCATTGAGATAGCACATTTAGCGGGATTTAAATTTATATTATTTTTAATTGCTTGCTAATGATCATTTGCTTTTGTCTTTTGTTCTGTGCAAGTCTCTGCATTTTGAAAGTGTGGGGTGATGTATCAGATTCTGATTACTAACCCTTGCCTTTCATTTGTGCAGATGGATCTACAGAACACTGCATTCACCGTCCAACTAGGACGTGGCGCCAGCATCCAACTAGCGAATGCTATGATCACTACCGGAAATACTGGAGCGACCATCCAATTCGGTAGCGTTGACTTCCCTGCAGTCGTTGCAAGGACTGCTGCCGTTCCTATGAACGATGCAAATTCTGAAAGGCCTGCAAGGAGACTCTATCCTGCTGGAGCCCCTACCCGTCATGCGTATCTGCCAGCGCAGCGACCAACCACTGAGGCTACTACACGCCGGACGCATCTACCGGCGTCACGGACCAGTACTGTCGCTGAAAATCCTCGCAAGAGGACTTCTGTGTTCGAAAGACTTTCACAGCCTGAGGCGCCGATTGCCAAAAGAGTTGTGACTGGTGGGAGGATTTCTGTGGTAACTGCGAATACCACATCTTTGCCGAACGGGTTACCTACACCCAGAAAGAATGATGCTGAGGCCTCCTCATCTGGAGGAAGGCTTACAAGAAGGCAAAGAAGAAAGAAGAATGCTGAGATGCGAGCTCAGCAGCAACAATCCTCTGTCCACCCATCCAATCTGCCGGCCAGAGAGCCTGAAGCCAATATTCCTATCCGGAACAAGTTTACTGACCTAAAATGGGTCAAAAGAAATAGCTCTACTGGGAAGCTGAAGAGATCTTTCTGGGATCAACAGCCTGAAGTCCTGGCTCCTCCAAGAAAGAAAGAACCTGAAACCCTATCAGCTCGGGTGTACCGGGTATTGAAGACAGTGAAAGAAAAGGGTCTAAAGAAAAGGAGATTTCAGAGGCCACTGATGATTGAGGCCAGAAGGACCCCTCCGAGAGAAAGGCTATCGTCTGATCTGATAGCCGAAGGCAGAAGAAGACAACAAATTCCACCCGGTGAGCATCGGGGCGTGACACCTGAACCTTGGGTTCAGAGATCTGCTGCCGAAAGGTCCCGGCAGAAAGGAAAGCAAATCTGGAGGCTAAGGCCTCATAGAGAAGATAAACAAGAAAGAAGAAATGATCCGGGCGTGACATCCGGTACGGCTTCCCGGAGATCCGCCCCTGCTAATAAAATACGTCAAAAATGGGTTCCAAAGAAGACCCACAATGACGCCCTTTCCGACGGTCGACACCTTGGAGAATCCTCCAGGGGATCCCGTCGCCCGCCAACCCCGCCGCAAAAGGAAACCAACTTCGACCGCAGCCCGCGAGTTGAGGAAATCTTCTTGCCAAATGAAGAATCGGAAGTCTTTTGGCGCCGTCGTTCTGAAATTCGAATCCAGGAGAAAGAAGAAGAAGATATAGAAGATATAGAAGAAGGAATGGAAGAAATAAATGACGGCCTGAACATAGAGGTTGTTTATATGGTGAGACACACCAGCATGAATGATGAAGCCTATTATGATGACGGCGAGGACGATGACAATCAACAGCCGCCAGTTAGGCAAGTATACCGACGTCGTCGTGGGGCTGGGTCCACCACCGGCAGAGGTGGCCGCTCTTCAGAAGAAGAAAGAGAAGAGGACGAGGAGAATCCCTTTGCTGACGAGAGTGCCACGCTGGCAGACATGCAAAGACATATAAAACGTCAAATGAGGGCTAAAGATAGGGAAATCTCTCTGCTGAATGAAAAGATGACTGAGATGATAACTCAAATGGCAGCGATGATGCAAATTATGCAGAGAACTGCTGCCACGGGTCCCGTACCTACTCTTGCCGATCCTCCGAACTTCCAGATGCATCAAGTCTCAGGAGTACGGGGCGCTCCTGAAGGCGGTAATGAAATCAATAACATTACACGCCAACCTACTCCGCAAAATATTGCCAGTACCTCTGAGCCTGTGACGGCGGCACAACTCGAGGGAATTATTACCGAGAAGATCAAGGCTATTATAGCTGTTGATCAGGCGGAGAAACTAGTTGGCAGAGGTCGTCCATATCCGGCGGAATACGATCAAGTGCCATACCCAAAAGGGTATTCTGTTCCAAAATTCAATGCTTTTAATGGTAGTGGTAACAATAATCCCAGGCAGCACTTGGCGCAATTCAAGGCCACTTGCGGAAATACAGGAGGGAATGACGCCTTGCTCTTTCGACAATTTGTCAGCAGTTTGACAGCAACTGCTTTTGAATGGTATGCTGAGTTGCCCAATGACTCTGTGAAGACTTTCGCGGAGTTAGAATCAATATTTGTGAAGAGATTTGCCAGCGCAACTGAGAAGATCACAATCGCCGACCTCGCTTTGGATAAGAGAAGAAGAGATGAGTCAGTGACCAAGTACATCACTCGTTGGCGAAATTTAAGTATGAAATGTGAGCAACAACTCGAGGAAGAACACGCTGTGCAATTATTGATGGGAAACATCGACGATAAGATGCAACCATTTCTGTGCATGGCTACAATTACCACATTTCAAGATCTACTGGATAGGGTGGCCAAGTTTGAAAAGTTGAATTTGTCAAAATCAGATAGCCATTTTGATAAGACTAAAAAGGCTAAGTCTTCAGATACAAAGAAAGGTGAAACCTACTCTACATCCTCCCTCAGAGCAAATAAGGGAAAACAAGTGGTTCACAACGTAGACAAAGGTAAACAGCCGATGCAATATGAAGAAAAGCCAAAACAAGTCTACAACCCTAACCCTCAACCGAAGCTGGTACTTGGAGGGAACGATAGGCCACGAACTTTTCAAGGCGGAGGGGATCGCCCGAGGCAAGCAATGGGGACTGGTGATAGAACGTTCCCATCCCTCAAAGACAAGATGAATAAGGAATATTCATTTAAAAGGGAGAGTATCGCCAAGTTGTTTCGACAGGCGGTGAAAGCGGGTTTAGAACTGCCGGAGTGCAAGAGACCCGAGGAGTCGAAGCAAACTAACGACCCGAATTATTGCCCATATCATCGGGTACTCGGCCATCCTATTGAAGATTGTTACATCTTTAAAGACTGGCTAGAGAGGAAGTATCGAAAAGGAGAACTCACATTATCTGATAATGTATTAACTCATCCCAGAAAAGAATCAACTCGGGTAGTTACGTCCTCTTCCGTACCCCCGGCTGATGAAAGAAAAAATGAGAAGAAGCCAGTTCAGGAGGAACAGTGGGAGACTGTGGTCTCCAAGAAGACCGTAAAGATGTTGAAACAGCTTGAAGGAGTTCTGGGTGTGAAGTGGAAGTCTCCTACTGAACCCATACTAGATTTGAAAGGGTTGCCTAAGGTACAAGCATCTACCTCCAAACAACGCCTTAGCCAGATCAGCTCCTCGAAGCCTAAAAAAGTAAGGCCTTCTAAGAAGAAGACTAAGCTGAAGAAGCCCAAGGAGAAGAAGACTGCAACCCAAAGGGTTATAGATAGTCTGGATGAATACTACCAGACCACAAGGCGTCCTGTTAAGCTTGCCGACTTTATGTCAGAGCTCAAGATTGACGAAACAGAGGAAGCTGATGAGAACCCTCTTCCCACAGAAGTCTGTCGAGTCATTTCAGTAACGCCAATAACTCCGACAAAAGAAAAACATGTCAAAGAGATGATCGTTGAAACCTGTCTGGCAACATCGTCAATGGACTACAGCTCAGAGGAGGATCTGTATTTTCCAAAGACAGATGAATCAGATCCCGATATAGCGTCGCAGATAGGACATGTAAATCTGGGAAGTGACTCTGGATCAACGAATGAATCTCTAAACACAATAATGGCTGACTCTGAAGAAAATGCACCGTCAAATGAGTCTGATCCAGAAGAGATCGCTCAAGTGCAGTTGAGAAGTGGCAAGATACTACCACCTCCGCCAAAGAAAGGAATATCCAATAAGGATAAGGGAAAAGAGATAGTTGTCAACGAAGACATTATCTCCGAGGATCCCAAGAAGAAACATACTCCAGTTAAGGGAATAGATTATAATATCTTATCCCATCTGAGGAAGATCCCTGCCCAGCTCAGCATATACGACGCTCTGGTGATGTCCAAGGATCTTCGGGAGACTTTGATTCAGGCTCTCAAAGACCCCGAAAGATATGAGGCGTACTTCGCTGAGCGCAACCTGACTGAGGTCCTGCAAGCTCGAAATGAACCGTTCATCACTTTTACTGAGGACGACATGATGCTTGGGACGGCAGACCACAATCGACCTTTGTATATTACTGCAAAGAGTGACGATTTAATAATCAGTCGAATTCTGATCGACCCCGGGTCCTCCATCAATCTTATGAGCTTAAAGGCACTAAGGTCATTGTGCCTCGATGTGGAACACCTCGGGCCAGATAAGCTCATGGTGCATGGCTCCAATGAGAAAGGGCAGAAAACCCTTGGATCATTTATGCTTCCTCTTGTATTTGGAGAATTTCACACAGAAGCCAAATTCCATGTAATTGACGCGGACACTTCATTCAAGGCGCTATTAGGTCGCCCCTGGCTGCACGAATATGGCGTTGTCCCGTCAACACTACATCAGTGCATGAAGTATCTCAGGGATGGAGAAGAGTTCAGGATCTCTGGTGACATCCAACCTTTTGCAGTCCATGAAGCGACAGTTTATGAAGATGCGCAGTATTTCATGCCAAAGAAGCAAAGACTGTCAAACTCTCTGAAGGCTCGAGCATCAAACCTAGAGAGTACAAAACGTCCTGAACAAAAAGGTGAGAAAAAGCAGGTGGGGAGAAAGAAGGCAACGCCGACTCTCCCCAAAGAAGCTACCACTTCCACTTCTAAAGAAAGGAAACGTGTACCTCACCTTGGGAGCGACACGGATGAAGATAATGTCACCCCTACAAAATCCCAGAGGGTATGTCATTCGATGGACGAATGGAGTAGGGAGGTCGCATATTCAAATGATGACTATGACTACGACTCTATCTATATGAACACGGTACAAGAGGTATTCTCTAGAAGAATAGATAGCCTGTCAATCTCAGATAGCGTGCTCGTAGTCACTCGTATTCCCCTACAGTATTTTAAAGAAATAATTCAACGAGATGTGCATAAAGTTGAAGAACTTGTGACCCTTTATCTGCCTCCAATCAGAAAGGGGATCGAATCAAGGAATATATTCTACTCCGTAGGAAATGATGAAGAAGTGAATCGTGATTGGGATCATGTCTTCATCGATTCTGAAGAATTACTACCTACGAGGCTACCTAGGTTTAATACCAAAGGTATTCAAAGAATGTTGCGAAAGTGGATCAATGTTCCCACCCCCAAACGACAACTTCGTATGTGCCTAAGTCTCTGGTATGGAAGGAATCCACGTCCAATGCGGCGGAAGGAAATGAATGCATATAAAGGTATTGGATTCGTCAGGCGAAAATGCATCCGGAAGGAGACTTGCCGAGCCATCACTTGCAGGGAAGTTGAACCCAATGATGAGTCTGATGAAGAGGTCTATGAAATTGATGATTACGATGATCAGCCTCTAGAGGCCAAGCCTGCACCAGAAGAGCTTGAAGATGGTGGACAGGCAACCACTATGGACGAGCTAAAAGAAGTCAACTTGGGAACCGAGGATGACCCTCGCCCAACATTCATTAGTTCCCTTCTGCCAGAAGATCAGGTGGAAGAGATAAAAGAACTCCTCTGTGAATTCAGGGATTGCTTTGCCTGGACATATGCTGAAATGCCTGGCTTATCCCCTGAGGTAGCAGTTCATAGGTTGGCAATCAAACCGGATGTCGCACCCGTCAAACAAGCTTCAAGAAGAATGAGATTGGAGATTGAAGAACAGGTGATTGCTGAAACCAAAAAGCTCATAGAAGCGGGCTTCATCCGTGAAGAGAAATACGCTGACTGGATCGCCAATATCGTCCCGGTGAAGAAGAAGAATGGACAGATTCGTATCTGTATCGACTTTCGGGACCTCAACAAGGCGTGCCCAAAAGATGATTTTCCGCTGCCTGTATCCGAACTCCTAGTAGACAACACGTCAAATTATGACATGTTCTCGTTTATGGATGGATCGTCAGGATACAACCAGATCAAGATGGCTCCTGAGGATGAAAGGCATACGTCATTCAGAACGCCCATCGGCATTTTCTGCTATACGGTCATGCCCTTCGGATTGAAGAACGCTGGTGCCACCTACCAACGGGCGATGACCCGTATTTTTGATGAATTAATACATCAGAAGGTCGAGTGCTATGTAGATGACCTTGTCGTTAAGAGCATAGACCGAAAAGAGCATCTAAATGACTTAAGAATTATATTTGAGAGAATCAGAAAGTTTGATCTGAAAATGAATCCTCTCAAATGTGCTTTCGGGGTCTCCTCCGGCAAATTTTTGGGGTATGTCGTTCGTCACCGAGGTATTGAAATCGACCCCAACAAGATCAAGGCAATCACAGAGATGCCACCGCCAAGAAGCCTCCGTCAACTCCGCTCCTTGCAAGGGCAGTTGGCTTTCATTCGGCGATTCATATCAAATCTATCGGGTAGGTGCCAGCCATTTTCAAAATTGATGAAGAAAGACATTTGATTCAAGTGGGAAGAAGAATGTCAAGAAGCATTTGACAGTATCAAGAGATACTTGTTGAATCCACCCATTCTCGCAGCGCCAATTCCGGGGAAGCCTCTTATACTATATATAGCGGCACTAGAAGAGTCCCTCGGAGCGTTACTGGCTCAGCACAATGAGGAAGGAAAAGAGAATGCACTCTACTACATCAGTCGGAGATTAATCGGAGCAGAGATACGATATTCTCCAATTGAGAAACATTGTCTGGCATTGATCTTTGCAGTCCAGAAACATCACCACTACATGTTATCTCATAAAATCACCTTGATATCAAGAATCGATCCGCTGAAGTTCTTGATGACAAGACCAGCGTTGACAGGTCGTTTGGCAAGGTGGGCAGTGCTATTACTGCAATTTGATATAATGTACATGCCACAGAAAGCAGTAAAGGGATAAGCTTTGGCAGATTTCCTCGCCGCACATCCAATCCCAGCTGACTCTCCGCTCAATGATGATTTGCCAGATGAACAAATCATGCAAGTTGATGAAGAAGAAAAGGTACCGTTTTGGGAGATGTACTTTGATGGGGCATCGTCTATCAAGTCTCCCAAACCTCCAAATCTTGCAAAGGCCCAAGCTGGCATCGGTCTAGTCTTTATAGAACCCGAGGGAGGTATCATGAGATTCTCGTTCAGTTTAACGGAACCTCGGACCAATAATGAAGCCGAATACGAATCTCTAATAGCAGGACTGGAGATTGCAATTGATGTCCAAATCACAGATCTCCAAATTTTTGGCGATTCTCAACTCGTGATAAATCAAGTTCTGGGCATTTACAAGATTTGCAAACTTGAATTGGCCCACTACCACCGGCGAGCTCTTGAGCTTCTAAAACAAATACCGAATGTCAAGATAACTCAAGTTCCTCGAGGACAGAATGTAAAAGCAGATTGTCTAGCTAAACAGGCCAAGGAGCTTGCATATGAAGATAAGAGGCCACCTATATTCATTGCGGTTGAAAATCGCCGAGTCTTAGAGCCAGCAACCCTACAATTCCCGCAGGCAGAGGGAATACCAGGTTCAAGCCAACAGGATGCAGCCCCGGTTGATCCTCAACCTCCCCAACAAATCACTATTAAAAATCAACCAGGGGAACGTCCAGCAGTAAAAAGACGAAGAACTGGTAGATTCTCAGAGTCGTGGTTGGATTGCCTAGATGTTGAAGTCGAAGACGATTGGAGGCAACCATTCGTCGACTACTTCAAAGAAAGCAAACTTCCAATAGATAAATCTCTGGCCGCACAAATTAGGAAAAGAGCATTACGATACGCGTTTGTCAATGACACGTTGTACCGACGAGCTTTTGATCAAATGTGGCTAAGGTGCCTAGGGACCAAGGAAGCTGATAAAGTGGTAGCAGAAGTTCATGAAGGACTCTGCGGAGCACACCAGTCAGGTCCCAAGATGGCTGCTAAAATCAAAAGAATGGGTTATTACTAGCCTACGATGGTGAGAGATTGTATCAACCACGCTAAGAGGTGCCACGAGTGTCAGATTCATGGTGATGTTATACATCAACCGCCAAACCCTCTACACCCAACGATAGCGTCTTGACCATTTGAATGTTGGGGCACAGATATAATTGGGCCAATAGATCCGCCTTCTTCAGCGGGACACCGCTTTATTTTGGCAGCAACAGACTATTTTTCAAAATGGGCAGAAGCAGCTCCGTTCAGGGAAGTCACGTCCGAGCACGTGATCAATTTCTTCACCCACAATGTCGTCTACAGATTTGGTATACCACGCCGCGTGATCTCAGATAATGGCACAACATTCAAGAGTACAAAAATCTACAAGTTTGTAGATCGTCATAAGATCGATTGGCGGTACTCGTCTATATACAACCCAAGAGCTAATGGTTTGGCTGAGGCCTTCAACAAGACGCTGGTAAAGTTGTTGAAGAAGATCCTCACCAAGAACAAAAGAGAATGGCATACGAAGATGGCAGAAGCGTTGTGGGCATATCGTACAACCTACAAAACACCAACCAAAGCCACCCCCTACTCACTAGTGTTCGGGGCTGAAGCCGTCTTACCACTAGAAGTTGAACTGCCATCTCTTCGAGTCGCTATCCAGAATGAACTTACTCAAGAACAGAATGCTCGCCTAAGAATGGAGGAGCTCGATGCACTCGACGAAGTTAGATTGCAAGCCCAACAAAACCTAGAAATTTATCGGGGAAGAATGGCAAAGTCAGTTGATCGGATGGTGCGCCCTCGATCCTTTCAAGAAGGGGAATTGGTCCTGGTGCTGAGAAGGCCAATCATCCCTCACCGAAAAATTGGTGGCAAATTCGTATCCAATTGGGAGGGTCCCTTCGTCATTGAGAAAGTGTATCAAGGAGGAGCCTACCAGCTCATCGATCTACACGGTCAGAGGCCCATGCCGCCGATCAACGGTCGACATCTGAAGAAGTACCATGCGTAAAATTGCTCAAGGAAATGTTATATTTAATGTATTGTGCATTTCATATATATTTATATACACTTTATATTTTACATTTTTGAAATTCTCTTGTGTTGCAAGAATGCATTTCAAAATCACCCTGCAGAACAGGGGGCATTTTAAATATTTATTTGGGTTGACATCATGCTACGCGCCGAGATCCCCAAATAAATATTTAAAATAACAAAGTTTCAAATTTATTCTATTCTAAAATGTCCCAGCAAGACAGGGGGCATTTTAAATATTTATTCGGGTCGACATCGCGCTGCATGCCGAGACCCCCGAATAAATATTTAAAATCACCAACGCAAATATTCTTCTATATTGAAGAATACAACCAGTTCTTTTCAAAGTATATGCAGGTGAGCTTCAAAAGATTGAGACACCACCTCCTCCAACAAACTAAGATTTCAAGGTCAGAAAGAGACTTTTGCAACTACACACTCTAACAAATTGAGCCAGAACAACCTGAAGTCTTTCAGCAGCCTGAAGCTTAAGGTTCGAGTGGGAGTAAGAGGTCGGATCCAACACGCCCAAATATGGCCGGATCGCTGGCAGCTCCGTCTACTCAACACGCCATAAGAAAGGCCGTAGTAGCGGAACCCCCACTTCGTCAACCCGTCAGTAGGGACTGTAGGAAGTACGAAGGCAAATTTGACTCGACAAGTTCAAGTGATCGTAGTCTACTAAATTCTCCCAAACGATCGGGGAATCAAGGTTCCATTGGGAAGGAGAAATCTCGAGCAACTACCAAATTCGCGTAGGCTCTAAATCTTCAACCACAAAGGAGAACTCCAAATCTACCAACTTCAGCAAAATCAGCATTGGGAAGCACATTTCCCCTAGCTCAAGTCTGAAGCCTGAATGGGTGTAAGAGGTCGGATCCAACAAGCTCAAATATGGCCGGATCGCTGGCAGCTCCATCTACTCAACACGCCATAAGAAAGGCCGCAGTAGAGGAACCCCCATCTCAGCAACCAGAGGACGAAGAGCTGTCAAATCCCAGCTCGCCCAATCTGATGAACTCAAATGACTCAGATTAAAGTCTCCTCAAGTGGTTAAGGATCAAGATACTACCCAAGTTTGGTACTATCAACCGAATCCAAAACCTACAAATTCTTCAACAAGTCCACCAAAGCACAAAGCAAAGGACCGAAGAAATCATCCCAAAGTTCATGAGAAGCTAAAAGCTGAACTGAAAGGATTTCGTCATCAACAAGTCCGTTATGCACAAAGCTCTGGACCGATGACTTCTCGCCACTGACCTAAAACAAACCTAAAAGGTTTAGGTCACCGGCATCTACTCCTTCATCAAGCCCGCCAAAGCAAGAAGCATAGGGCAGAAGGTACAAACCACCTGACAAGTTAACAAAGACAAATCAGACAATCCTCCATCAATGTCCGCAGCACAAAGCACAGGACAGAAGGAACCAAAATCTCCGGGAAACTAAAGCTACAAAAAGAAGTATCCTAAATGACATCTACAAATGTCCCTAAAGATTGGGGGCATTTTAAATATTTATTTGGGTCGACATCGCGCCGCGTGCCGAGATCCCCAAATAAATATTTAAAATTTCTTGCTAAAATGCAATGGGAGAATGGAAAGTCCTCCGTAAACCAAATGTGTTATCATCATAAAGTGCAATCTGAGCAAGATACAACCAGCAAAAGTGACAAATATTACATTGACACATGATATTGACAAAAAAAACGGCAATGATATCTACAAGTGTCAGGAGAGTATTCTATCACTCTCATATGGATCTCTATTTGACAAGAGCCAACATGTCAACCATGTTATTGACTATAACTGCTTCTAAAGATTTACAAAGGCATAGAGATGGACTCTTGAGGATCTATAGAGAAAGAAAAATAGTGTGTGACATCCAAACAAGCTTTTGGAGATCTACAAAATGAGATCCCCTGTATGACATCCAGAGTAAATATTTGGAGATCCACAGGGTCAATCATCATACAACAAACGTGATTCGCTCTAAACGCGAACAACATTTGTTGGGGGGCATTTGTTGACCCCCACAACTCAAACCACGCATAAAAGGACAAAAATGATGAATCAAGTATTGCGCGGGTTGGTCCGACACATTGCTTGAAGGGTTAAATGACCTCTGATTGCCAAACGGACGGCGTCGTTGCGATCAGAACATCAAATTCTGTTAGGTCGAGACTCCTTGCAGTCGAATCGGATGAGATCGGTCAAAAGGGACGACCGACACCCGAAATTAAAACGCAACGCTGATCAAATGATGTCCTTTTGCAAAACGGATATCGCCATTGCGACCGGAATATCGCAAATACTTAAAAATTATATTTTCTATGTTCAAATTGGATCTTCCGGGTTGGTGACACGGATTTCGAGAAAAATTAGCCTCGTCGCTATCCAAATGATGTCCTTTCGCGAAATGGATTTCGCCATTGCGACCGGAATATCGCAAATACTTAAAAACTACATTTTCTATGTTCAATTTGGGTCATCCGAATTGGTGACACGAATCCCGAGGCAACACTCTTATCGAGAAAAAGAGGCCTCGGCATTGCCCAAATGAAGTCCGATTGCAAAACGGACCTCGTCATTACATTCAGAACATTACAAATACTCAAGAACTACATTTTGGGTTATCCAGATTGGTGACACGAATTTTAAGACAAAACGTGAATGTTGCTCGGCGCTACCCAAATGACATCGGATCGACAAACGGACTGCATCGTTGCGACCGGAATGTCGGCAACACCCTAAATGCACTACCAATTTGTTCAATTAAGGTGGTGCACGCAAATCGAGGTAATCCCCATGTAAAAATACACAAATTTGTGCCCAAACAAAGTCCGATCGTGAAACGGATTTCTCCATTGCGATCGGAATATCGCAAATACTTAAAGACTACATTTTCTATGTTCAAATTGGATCATCCGGGTTGGTGGTACGGATTTCGAGAAAATTTAGCCTCGGCGCTACCCAAATGACGTCCGATCACGAAACGGACTGCGTCGTCGTGACCGGAACGTCGACAATACACTAAATCCATTACCAATTTGTCTAATTCTGATATTCGACAAATTTGACCGTTAAACGAGGCGACCGACACGTAAATCGAGAAAATTGCACGCTAATCAAAGCAATTTGACTTTTCTAATGCAGTCTTGTCATGCTGAATTAATGCATTAATAGCTAATCATCAATTGAGCAAATGCTTGTAGAGTTTTAACAAGAATCAGAAACCCAAACAGAGAAATAAGTCAGAGCAAAAATTTAATGCTACCTCGTTTCGTCTGTCTCCCTGTCACTCATTACAGCTGGCCTCGCCTCAGCTGAACCCTCCAACTCTTCGTTAAAATGGAAGAAACGAAACAGAGCTTCCTGCTTTCATTTTTTTTTTCCCCACACAAATATAAAACCGATCTATCCTTCCTCCTGCTCTACACACAGCAAGCAAACTTTCCTTCACGTATTAGCTGCTCTCTTGAGCCTCCCCACTCGCAGCCTGCTCTTGCCCGAAGCCTTCACCTTCCATAAACCTTCCAGCCGCCGACTCTACTAGCTGTAGAAAGCAGAACCCTCACACGGAAACTCCACCTGCAGCTCTGTCCAACATCCTGCCAACAAACAGCCGGTCCTGATCCCTGCTCAAGGCCTCAACCGAGATCTCCATCTGCTCCGGAAAAGCATTTCTCCTCTCTGGAATATCTTCAGAAGGAGAACACATTCATTCTTTTTTCTCAATGCGTTAAAGTTTGAGGAATCTAATATGTGCAAGAAAAGCCTCTCCAATGTTCCAAGCTAACCATGAACTCCGACCACTGCTTTGCCTTTGTCGTCCTTGGTCAGTCAGTTTCATGGCTTCGGAAGGACTTCAGCAATGAAGTTGGTGCTGCAATGGGAGCAATCCAATTCCTTACTGCAGCAGCCTCATCATATGGATCTGCATATATCTTTCTGCTTGGATCGGCCAGGTCCCCTCCTGCATGGGATACCATTGTATCGTGGAATGATATCAAGAGCTGTAGCTTCATAATCATTTTATATCTATGTGTGGCTTATTTCTATGGTTACCTTATGGGATAATCATGAACCAGCTCATCCGCCACCAACATGGGTGGCACCTTTCAAAACTTCAAAGAAGCGTTTCTTACAATCTAGATGAGTTGGCATTGTACAAATGATGCACTCTAAGATGGAGCTACCCACGGTGAAAGACGACTCGGTTTTAGCATCGATAGCATTCGACTCGTTGGAAATAAAGCAAGAGAATCATGCAGCTCTCTCAATGATTTCAATATTAGAAGAGAAGCTAGAGAGGCTAAGAGGAAGCATTCCATGACTCACGCTCAAGAAACAAGATCCAACATTCTTGGGACACTTCATTGACAAAGGCGTAGCTATCGCAGCAAAAATTGTGCGCAAGGCATAACCACAGGAGAAGGTTGATGTCTTTATGCAGCGAGGAAGAGGTAGATCTCTTACTGTGGTTGAATATAATGAATCAGATTCATCAATGGCTTCTAAAATCAACTGGAGCACTGGCCGCCTATGCTGTTGTTGGAGTAGTGCATGCTTGCACATGTTTACTCTTGATTTCCTAAATCAAGTGGCACATGTTCTTGAAAAAGATAGCATCTGGAAGTAGCCTTGATATGTCCAACAAGATAGAAAGGTTTATTCTTCAACCCAAGATTGCAGAAGCCTTTGGAATCAACTACAGTTCTAAAGAAATAAGTCATTTCAGTTGGCCTTAGTGAGCGAAATCCTTCCAATGATAATCCCTCGCCTGCAGTCTCCAGTGATGCCTCTAAGGGAGCAAGATCAGCACCTGAAAAGAGAGTAGCGACAAGCAGTGCTTCAAACGGCTGCTAGTCTCAACCTTCAATACAAATGTAGCCTTTGTTTTGTGTGAAAGTTTGTTTTAGCATCTTACTAGTAGTGAATTTGATGCTAAGTATTCAACCGCTAAAGAACATCAGAATCTTCCAAGGCTGCTTTGTTAACAGATCAAATTGGAGCTTTGTGATACTATTGGGATCAACTTTTTCAAAAAAAAAAAGGAGAAAGAGACAAAAAAAAAAAAGAGAGATTGTCCAGAAAAGCAAAAAAAAAAGAGAAAGAATTTTTGCAAATAAGAGAAAACTCGTCTCGGCGTTTGCAGCGCGGCGAACGACCACCTATACACGCTTTTCTCTAGCGTGGTGGGAGGGAATTCGTTGCGATGCTTACGACGAGTCGGAAAATCTCCTTCATGCCCTCGACGTGTGCGTCGAGCCGGAAAACCGCCCATACACGCTTTTCTCTAGCGTGGTGGGAAGGGAACCCGGTGCGACGCCTACGACGAGACGGGTAGACCCTGTACACGCTTTTCTCTAGCGTGGCGGGGACGAATATAAGTACCCGTAGGCGCTTCAGCACCTACGGGGAAAGAACTGCTTTTCTTTTGAAACAGGTGCCCGAGGACCCATACACGTCTTTCTCTGGCGTGGTGGGATTGAAGACTTTACGGCCGCGGTGTCATCCGACACCTACCGTACACGCTTTTCTCTAGCGTGGCGGGAGGCCCAGTTTCTCGTAGTTTCCCCTAAACGGGGGAGACGCCGGGAGGCTGCCGAAATTTCTGACGAACTTGAGACTACTTGGACTTGCTTGAACTCAAAAGAAGAGGATCAGAACTAGAACTTGAGCTTAATTTGGAACTCCAATGAACATTACAGGGGACTTTGTTTGGACTTGGACATGCTTTGGAACTCAAGTGACTAATTAAAATTTGAATCTGATTAAAATGAGAACTTGGCTTGAATAAATACAGAAAGTTTAAAAATGAACATTATGAAACTCAAACTCAATCATAATGCAAAGAACTTCGACTCGAATTAACAAGGACTTGAAGTTGATTTGGACAGCAGGGGACTTGTGAACTTGGTGCAATTGACCTAAATGAACTCGAACTGTATCTGAACTCGAACTCAAAAGAACTAAGTGTAGTGGACCTTAAACTTGAGTTCAAATGAAACAAAAGACTTATTTTGGATTTGAACTTGTGTTGTGAACTCAAACCAAATTCAAGTCCAAAATTGACTTGAACAATCCAAAAGGAACATGAAACGATTGTGACATTTCATATAGCATTCAGATCAAATCGACAAATAAAGCTGGTGATACTCATATTAATCATGTGAGCGAATATATTTGTCCCTTGTTGTTGGAGGAATTTGGTATGCAAACGAATGCATCGGTTTCTTATAAGCATAAGGAAATTAGCATACAAGTGAATGTAGCAAGTGGGAGGCCAATGTGTGCGAAGAAATTAACAATGGATGTGATCGACCCGATAGTCAGTAACCATCTGCATATAGACACATCGATCCCTTGTGGATTGTTGAAGTTCACATGCCATGAGTTCAATGAGTCACCAGCAAACATGAATGAGAGGGCTGTAGTGAACATATCTACCTATCTGCAACAGTAGTAGATATACAGTGGACCAAAGACTACGACGAGTGCAAGTACCTACAAACCAGTGTAAGGAGATCTCTCATGTATATAAATGACGGCAGTCGATGTGTAGTACCCATGGCAGTCTTGTAAGGAGAAATAGTAGTCCTTGCAAACAGTAACCACAGAGAGATTACAAGGATGATCAACATTCTATGGATGTAAATATACACAAAACATATCTACAGATAAGAGTAGTATACATGCAATGCCTATGAGGTATTTACAAGTTACTGTAACCAAAGGCAGTGTGTTTGTAGTACACACATAAGGCACTTATGAACTATTGCAGCACTCTTATGATCAACAACTATACAATGACAACCAAATGTAGAGATCCCTCACAAGCAAAAGATGACCGATCGGTGACAAATGCAAATGCCTATAGGTCATTGCAAGAGACTTGTTCCATGTCTAACATATTATCTACAAGTAGACAAGAAAGAATTGCAGCAAGAGCAAGCTCCTACGAGCCAAGGCAGGAGATTCGTTAGTGTACTACAATCTACCTGCGTAAATCATGCAAGTAGTGCACGACAGTCTGCCTGTATAAAGCAGCAAACAGCTCAATCCCCAAGCTGCAGCAAGACGCCACCGGATCTGCAACCTTTGTACAAGCAGACAGAAGGCGTCCATAAGCCATAACGCCACGCCACCGGATCTGCAACATCCATGCAAGCAGACAGAAGGCGTATAAATCCCTAAATGAAATTCCAGCGCCACGCCACCGGATCTGCAACATCCATGCAAGCAGACAGAAGGCGTACAAATTCCCAAATGAAATCCCAGCGCTACGCCACCGAATCTGCAACATCTATGCAAGCAGACAGAAGGCGTACAAATCCCCAAATAAAACCCGTATGACGCCACGCCACCGGATCCGCAACATTCATGCAAGCGGACAGAAGGCGTTTACAAATATTTCAAAATGTCCCCAACACGTGCACTTTAATCTGTATACACATAGGTACACAAAAAGGGACATATGCAATCATATACCCGCATGGGCCCCGGCGAGCGTGTTATTGGTACACACGTGACGCCTAGGGATGCTGCGCGGGTCAATAAATTTGAACCCGATCCTCCTAAAGCAAGTAGATAGGAGTTGACAAGGTTCAATAAATAACTATAAAATGCCCCCAAACACCCGCATGGGCCCCGGCGAGCGTGTTATTGGTACACACGTGACGTCTAGGGATGCTGCGCGGGTCAATAGATTTGAACCCGATCCTCCTATGCAAGCAGATAAGAGTAAACAAGGTTCAATAAATAATTATAAATGCCCCCAAATACCCGCATGGGCCCCGGCGAGCGTGTTATTGGTACACACGTGACGTCTAGGGATGCTGCGCGGGTCAATAGATTTGAACCCGATCCTCCTATGCAAGCAGATAAGAGTAAACAAGGTTCAATAAATAATTATAAATGCCCCCAAACACCCGCATGGGCCCCGGCGAGCGTGTTATTGGTACACACGTGACGTCTAGGGATGCTGCGCGGGTCAATAGATTTGAACCCGATCCTCCTATGCAAGCAGATAAGAGTAAACAAGGTTCAATAAATAATTATAAATGCCCCCAAACACCTGCATGGGCCCCGGTGAGCGTGTTATTGGTACACACGTGACGTCTAGGGATGCTGCGCGGGTTAATAAGTGAATTCAAGTTCGAGCCCGATCCTCCTATACGGGTAGATAGGAGTCGACACGGTTCGAACCATTAAATAAATATGCAGTCGTGAGATCGACCGAGATATTTATTTTATACATTCATATTAGGCCTTCAAGGTCTATAATCAAGAGAATTCACTAACAAAGGTCCAAAGCCTACAAAACCCGATCCTCTATCGACCAGTAGATAGAGTCGACAGGGTCCGATCAATAAAATATAAATGACCCCATACACCCCGATGATGGCCGTGTTGAATGCAAATATCAACCGGAGGGGTCTATTTTAAATATTTCAAAATGCCACCCAAATACCCAAAACTCCAAAACACCACAAAAATTCCCAAAATCCCAAACTCCAAAAATATTTAGAAATTGAAATTCAACTATCAAAACACTTAAAGTAAAACACATCCACCCTCCGCAACAGTTTGCCGAGGTGGACAGATATGAAAACTACTTCAGTTCACAAAGAGTTAATGCCTAGTCGAAAATATCACTAGGATCCATTCTCAAATAATGTCCTGCCAGCAAGGACGTGGTACGAGTCCTCTAACCGGCAGTTTCGCCGCCAAATGACACTGCAGGATAAACGGTTATGACTCGGGGCCCTCTGAACCAGGTGGTCGCCGCCAAATGGCACCATTATATTATGGTTATGGCCAGAGCCCGTATGCTCCCCAATGGCATCAAATCCTTGAGATATGAATCAATAGGATATGATCGATAGGGCACAAAGCCCTCTGTTAGCTAAGGTGGATTCAAATTTATCCCCTTAGGCAAATATTCACCCCAGGTCTACAAGGTACCCTTGGACGAAGCAACCCATGGCTGCCGACAAGGATCCTTCTGTCAGGTTGGGTCGACTACCTCCTCTGACTAAGTAGACCAGGGATCACGATGGCCCGGGACGACGGAACCATGGGATCTTGATCGGGTCCATCATCCATTCCCCCACCATCCGCTTTAAGTGCAAGATGGTGAAATTTCTATTTTAAATATTAAACCCTTCCAGTCCTTTTAACATTCCCAACCTATTGCTGCTACTATATGCCAGATCCACGTATCTATACGTATCTGATCGACGACTGACCTTAATCGAAAGTTCTCTCTCGTTATCGGGAGGGGTAATTAACTATAGGGGCTTGCGCCTATAGGAAACCAGAACTCAGATCATAAAGTCCTCGCAAAATGAGGGCGAAATCTCTGGGTAGTGTCTTATCTACTATCTCATCTGCCTTCCAAAATTTACCCCGGAACTTAGTTCGTTAAAACTCCCCCCAAAGAAAACAAAAAGTCGGGCGGAGGCCGGGGCCGAATTTTCGGAGCCCACAAAAATATTGCTAAAGATGTATTTGGAGTATCAAAGGGAAAAGCCCCTAATAGTAAAAATAGCTGGTGGTGGAATCCAATTGTGCAAGAAAAGATAAAAAATAAGAAGATTTGTTATAAAAATTGGTTTAGATGTAAAAATTCTGATAATTGGGAAAGATATAAAGAGGCATGTAAGGATTCTAAGAAAGCAATATGTGATGCAAAGATCTTAGCTTTTAATGATTTATATAATAGATTAGATACTAAGGAGGGAGAAAGATATATGTATAAGCTAGCCAAACAAAGAGATAGGAGTAGTAAGGATTTAATTCAAGTGAAGTGTATTAAGGATGAAGATCAAAAAGTACTTTTCTTAGAAGATGATATTCAACAAAGGTGGATGAGATATTTTGATAAACTTTTTAATGAAGATTGTAGGAATACAATTGACTTTAGTGACCTTAGCATCCTAAATGAAAATAAAGATTTCTGTTTTTATCGGCGTATTAGTAAAACCGAAGTTAGAGAGGCTTTAAAGAAAATGAAGTGTGGAAAAGCTGTTGGACCTGATGATATCCCAATAGAGATGTGGAAATGCTTAGGAGATGATGGAATTTCTTGGCTAACTAAACTTATTAATAATATTTTGAAGACTAAAAAGATGCCAGATGCGTGGAGAATGAGTGTATTGATTCCTATTTATAAGAATAAAGGTGATGCACAAGATTGTGCGAATTATAGAGGAATTAAGTTAATGTGTCACACTTTAAAACTATAGGAGCGAGTTATGGAGCGTAGGCTGCGGCGTGATACTAATGTTTCTCAAAATCAATTTGGATTCATGCCTGGTAGGTCTACTATGGAAGCCATACATTTATTGAGAGGTTTGATGGAAAAATATAGGGAGAATAAGGAGGATCTACATATGATATTTATTGATTTAGAGAAAGCATATGATAAAGTTCCAAGAGAAGTGCTATGGAGAGTTCTTGAAAAGAAAGGAGTTAATAATGCTTATATTCAAATCATTAAAGATATGTATGAAGGAGCTACTACTTGTGTTCAAACACAAGGTGGTTTGACCAAGTATTTCCCTATTTCGGTTGGATTACATCAAGGATCAGCTTTAAGCCCATATCTTTTCGCGTTAGTCATGGATGTTCTCACTAGACATTTACAAGAGGATGTACCTTGGTGTATGCTTTTTGCTGATGATATTCTTCTTGTTGACAAGACTAAAGAGGGAGTTGAAGGTAAACTTGAAGTCTGGAGATCAACCTTAGAGTCTAAAGGTTTTCGCTTGAGTAGATCTAAAACTGAATATATGGAGTGTAATTTTAGCAGTAATAGACCTAGTGAGGGGATTGTGACTTTGGGCGATCAAGTCATTAATAAGAGTACACGTTTTAGATATCTTGGATCTATTGTTCAGAGTGATGGTGAAATAGATGGGGATGTTATCAGTAGAATTCAAGTTGGATGGTTGAAGTGGAGGAATGCATCGTGCTTGTTGTGTGATAGAAAAGTCCCCCTTAAACTTAAGAGAAAATTCTATAAGATGGTGGTGAGACCTGCTATGCTTTATGGTGCAGAATGTTGGCCATTAAAAGAGAAGCACAATACTAAGTTATGTGTTGCGGAGATGAGGATGCTTAGGTGGATGAGTGGATTTACTCTTAGAGACAGGATACGAAATGAGCATATACGTGAAAAGGTTGGAGTAGCTCCAGTGGAGGATAAGATTAGAGAGAGTCGCCTTAGATGGTTTGGTCACATAAAACGGCGGCCTTCCGATGACCCGGTTAGGAAAGTAGAGGTATTAGATTTGACTTATGTTAAGAAAGGTAGAGGTAGACCTAAAAAGACTTGGTTAGAAAATATTAGAAATGATCTTTCTCTATTAGATTTAAACGAGAATTTGACTTTGAACCGGACACAATGGAGAAAAAGGATTCATGTTGCCGACCCCACGTAGTGGGACAAAGGCTTGTTATTGTTGTTGTTGTTGTATTAGCTTATGAGTTTTATTTTATTTTCCTTTTATGCCCCCGCTTGAGGGCCTAGTCATGTGTATGCTCGAGGGGCAAGATGGTCTTTGTATTTCTCTTTATTGTTTTGACTATTTAAAGCCTCCTCTTTCTTTGAGGACTAATGAGTATTATTATGAAAAATTTTAGAAATTGAGTTTTTGTGAGAGCTTGAGAATTCTTAGAGAGAAATCCCTAAGCGAGGGAATCGGATCACCCACCAGCCGGAGAAAGCGTCCGGGCTCGTGGTTATTTTCTCCTTCTTTCCTCCCCTCCTCCTCCTCCTCCTCCCTTAAGCCGTCGGCCTCCCCACCAAATTCCCCCCAAACCGCCGGCCACAAAGGGGCTTGCCCTTCCATAGCCGCCGGCCCACTCATCCAATCACCTTCTAGCAATCGGCCACCTAAAGTCCCTTCTCTAAACCATTGGCTAAATACCCCAAATCCCACTACCACCTAACCCTAACCCTAACCCTAGCCGTCGGCCACCCAATTCCAATCCCCTTGCCTCCAAAATTCAAACCTCCCATCATTACTTTCCTTTCTCTACACAACCTCATTTGGAAAGCTTTGATTTCAATTATTCAATCAATTTTGAATTTTGAAATACTTCCTAAAATAGACAATCTATTTTAGAAAAATTCCTTAAATCAAGTCCAAACCAATTTCAATTTGGATTTTATTTAAATCCTTGTCCTCAATTAAAGGCCCTTGATTAGGCAAGCTTTCAACTCACCCCCCTAACCCATGCCACCTCACCAAACCATCGGCCCCTCTCCCTCTATCTCTCTCTCTCCCCACATTAACTCCCCTCCTTCTAAATCCCCAACCAAATCTCTCATTTAGGAATAATTTTTCTTTCCCTCCCTATTTGAAATTCGAAATTAAAAAAACCCCTAATCCCTCCCAACCTAATCTGAATTTTAAAAAAATCTTCAAAATTTGGGAAATTAATCCCCGCTCTTTCTCTTTAGCCGCCAGCCTCCCCTCTCTTTCTTTCCTTCCTCTTTGTTCTTTCACATTAGTTCCTCTCCAACTATCCACCCCCCCCCCCCCCCCCCTCCCATGTCAACTACTTGGTTCTTCTCGATCTAGAACCATCCTGTTGAAGATCGGAAGCCTACACCGTTGCCATCCAGATTTCTGGACTTGGAAGTTGTTGTTCAGAACAACTCTAGTCTGTTGTCCAGCAGCAGAGCAAGTGCACCCTGAAATTACTGCCTCATCCCCTTGCTGTCCAACCATTCGGAGCTTCCCTGATTGCTGTCCAGAGCTTCCAGCATGCGTAAACTTGACGACCTGCTGTCCCAGTCATCGTAGTTGCTGCCCAGAAGGTTCAAGCTGATGTCCCGTAATTTCAGCAAACTCCTATTGCTATTCCGTTGTCTAGAAAGTACCCGAATGCAGTCCAGAAGCTCCAATATTTTGCTATTAACCTTTCCTATATCTTGAGGGAGGTAAACTCTCTCACAAATCTCATATCTTCTAAGTTAGTTTTAATTGTGACTTGATTGACTCATAAAGATCGTATCAACTCTCTCCGCTAAGTCTAGTAAGTTAGGAGTGAGTGAGTGAGGGACTCCTCATAGCGAATAACCTCACTGTTAACGTAGGGATTTCTTGTTGAAAATCTGTCATGTAAGTTATGTTCTGAATCATTGATTATTTTGTGATCCAACTTCTAGTCATGTGACTTGGCCTAAGCTCTTTTCTCCCCCTCTCGATTTATTTCATTGTTTAAATCACTAAAAGTCTAATAGTTAATATTACTCTCAAATAAAAAAGCGGGCAAATTCTTATAAAACATTGCCTAAGCATTGAAGTCCTGCATCAATATGCATTGTCAATTATGATCATTTCAAATTGACAATGAAATCATTAACAAATTCCACATCCTAATATGCCTTAACAAAAAAGGGTTGTTAAATGCAAGCATCATCATCTGCTGATGTTGCTTGTACCCTAATGTTTCATATGAATGTCCCTTATCATTTCGAAGTGATGCAGTTAAACTACATGTTATCTTATTAATCATCTATCTTTACAATTATTGGGGATGTTTTCCCCTTTTTCATTCTCTAGTTAAGGGAATCTCCCTTTTTTACCTCCAACTAAACATTCTTGGTTGTACTTTTTCTGCATTTGTCTCGTCTAGGTGTCAAGCTTTCTCCTCAATCCATCCATAAAGCCTATTGCTATTATGACTAGTTCACTAAAAGCATTTATACTTCTACAGATGTGACCTTTATGTGTCCTCATCATATTATTTTTCCCCTTATTCATTCGAACTGTTCTCCTCATATATTCCACTCGTTTGGTTGCTTTATACATACTGCACAATACCAATTAGAAAGGTAAATGATTGTGTTGATCACCCCATCCAGTCATATATACCCCTCGATCATCTTTTCCTTGTTTTCCCTTTTTTTTTCTTATCATGGCCATCGGTTTCTATTACCATGCCATAATAGCATGCAGTATAAAACCCCAATAACAACATGGATACTGAAATTCAGAAGAGATGTCTTCAAGACATTTATAACAAGGTTAAATAATCCTCATTATTGTTTTTTACTCAGAAGCAATTAGATAAAAATTAAATTAAAATTTTCGAGAAGATATACATATTGATGTAGAGGACTAGCTGTTTCAATGATTTACACAGAGAGAGGGACTTGAGCAAACAATTACAGATTCTACAATTCCATTTCTTTTAACTTTTTTTTTTGTTAATTTTAACTTTCATCTGTTACTCTTTCAATTGACTAGGGGACTTAGTGCGTTAAGTCCAACCAGAATCTTCTTACAACAGAAAAGTCCAGCCAGAGCATTAGAACTACAGGAAGTCAAATGCCAAGAAAATACTCCAATTAGACCAATCATAGCAGTGACTTTACCGTCGTACAGTAAAAGAGTTAAAAGGAGTTGTTCTAATGGTTTGCCAGTCAAGTTACATGAAAGGAGCATCTTATGTGCTGCAAAGTCTAATAATTTTGTTGCTAGTCACAACGTACATAGGACTCCTTCAAATTGATCCCAAGTTATATAAGTTCCATTTCGAGCTACAAGGAGTTTAAACGAGATGCATGACATTTAACGAACAATTATTAGTCACACTGACTACTTAGAGATGCCAAAAGCGTATTTTGAAGCATAGTGCCATAAACCGTTATCATCATCATAACTACAGGAATATGCAGGATACAGGTCAATAAGAGGAACTTAAAACGGTTAAATATTTATGCAAAAATGTCCATATTACGGTAAATTAGAAACATAAATAGCGTGAAATAATAAAATGCAACTGCAGCACAAAGAGAATATGCAAGAATAGACTTGTTAGCATTATCATTCGTCTTAAGAAAATGTCCTTATTATGGCCAGTGGACAACATTTTTTTGGTAGTGCTCTAGTACATTGTATTGTTTCTTCTATTATAAATAAGAGGGCCCTCCTGTTCAATAAAGATACAAACTTCTCAATATGATATCAAAGCAAGGAAATCCCAACCATCTCCCCTCCTAATCCTGACCCCTCCTGCAGTGCTAGACTTTGCATCGCCTCACTCAGCATAAATCCGAAGTCTGACCTGGCATCACATTGCCACATCTCATCTCGTCTTGCTTGCACGCCATGTCTTGCTGCCTACGCTTGCACTCTGACCCCACCTCTCATGCGCTTGCGCACTTGCATACTGCTCACCTCACTGCATAACCAGGCTTGCAATCTACCCTCGCTCACAAACTCCATGCAAGCTTTCACGCTCGAGTTCACCTGCAAGGCTGCAACCTCACGCTTATTCATGTGGCTTTGATTTGTACTTACAACAACACTCTTCTACACCTACAAATACTAATACCCGTGTTTGCCACCCTTGCTAACCCTTCCATGCTACTTGGGAAAGACCTATTATGCAGCCATTCTTAATAATTTGAATTTATTCTTACATTCTATGACTATATCATTTGGTGTCATTGCTTCTCAATATCATCTTAATGATTTGAAATCCTTCGCAATCAAACATCACTAAAGCTTAATAATACCAACTATTTTTTGTGGCCAAGGATATTTTGCTTTCTTCTTGGTTCACATGACACTCTCTCACCTTGATGTTTCATTTGGCTCATAATGATACCAAGTTCTTCAAATGACAAGCATATATGATTTATTTGAAATTCTAATCTTTTCAAGAGTTCACAACACAAGATACACACAAAGTTGAAGAAGAAATAGTTTTGTTATGCTTAAATACAAATCAGGTTATCAAAAGCATGCTACATCAAACAAAGAATTAAAGGTCATACCATGTCTTTGTGTAGCTTTCAGGAACAACTATATCCCCTCCAAGTGCCTTAAGCTCTTCAATTGTTTCAGGGTTGCCTGGTTTGTCCTCAATTATACTAATAGTTTGAAGTTTCCGTTCCTTGGCCAATTGTATCACAACTTTTCCCACATCACTATCTCCACAATTGTGTACCAATGTTCCTCCTTTCAATGATTCAATAAAAATTCAAATAAGCATGCAGTTCCAATTGTCTAAAGTAGAAATTTTTTCAAATCTCATTGAATCACAATCTATTCATCAATTTTTTTTATTGAGCAATATACAATAGAGTTGCTTAAAGTAAACAAAGGAAAATCACGAAATCAGTATGAAAGGCCAGTGCAAAACATTGTTGCACTCAGATATGTACCTGAACCATCAAATCAAGATTTAAAACAATGAATTCTATTCCAAATTGGTAATTGGTCGTTCGTAGATACAAAGTGAAGATCTTTTTTGGTGGTGACAAATACTTTGGACAACTGAAACATATTATCTTGAAAATTTTACGGTTTATTACCTCATAAAACAAACTAATACATATAAATTGCGCCCTTTACTCCCAGAGTTTAACCGCACAATTGAGAGGATGTTTTTCACACAAGGAATTTTGCATTTTGATTTGATAATTTTCCTTTTTTCTCTTCCTTTTGAAAACAAGTGTTTTGCCCTTCCAATTTAACCAATGACATTTATGCCCAATTATCAGGTTTATTAGATAATCAATTAAAGACCAAATTACTATTACCAACTTTTAAAAATGACTTGGAAGATTCTTCAGTTTTATAGACATTGTCTTGACAACCTTCTCTATTTATGTGCTGTAAATCTCAATCCCTGAAGTCACACTTCTATGATCTCCATCATAATCCAACACCATTGCCATCAGGACCCCTCACTTCCTCCCTTAGTGCTTCTATCTCTTAGCTGAATCACTAACTTCAAAACCAACCTGGCAAACCCTCCTCGTCCACAAAAACCTAATCACCTTCTAAATCCTCCAAACTCCTTCCATCTAATAATTCTTCATGATAATTATCCTCTTAATGATTTAACCATATCGCAATCTATGCTGGTTATATTTTTGCGCCTACCAATAACTGCTTGAGGCTCACCTTGGCACATGAAACAATACTCAAAAGAGCAATTTGGTTTCCTGTATCTACCTTTAGTTCAAATGTTCGAATCATTTGCTGTAATATTGTTTGGAACCTCAAAAAATGTATCACTTCTTCGACTCATTCACATCAAATATCTAAAGTTACCTCAAAAAGAAAAACCAAAATACTTTAGAAGTGACTTCTAAAGTCACAAGCGAGGAAGTAGCAACTTCTTTAAATTCAGGGATGCATGTGAGGAGGTGAAGAACAATTAAACCAACTCAAGTTAAACAGAACATCGGGTTAAGGTCATTTCTATTGGTTATGGTCATTTTATATCCTAAACGTGCCAACTCATAAAATTAATTTGGTTTCAGTTCCATGCGTCAGGAATGGAAACCAATAGAATTTTCAAATATGGTTGGCATATGTAGTAAATGTATGGCACCGTATGATAGGACAGTACGACCTCATGTGACTGTTCATGTCATAGAGTTAAAAAAGGTAAATGACTAGAAATCTATTGAAGATCATGTTAACAGGGTCTTAAGTTTCCACCAAGAAAAATTCAGTTGTATAATGAAACAAATGCTGAAAGCAAATGACAAAATAACAAGTTTTCCAACAATTAACCGTGCAAATTACAGAATTGATCAAATTATAGGCCAAAACACAACACAGAATAAACTTTTTGAAATCAAATCATAAGATGGAATTTGCTTTATTTTTATTTAAAAAAATATTGAAGACAATTGTATTACTACATCGAAAATTAAACATATGCAAGTTTTCTTGAAGAAACAAGTGTTTAATCACGTTAAATGTGAAACCAAACTTTGCAAAAAGGCTCATTCAATATATTTATTCTTTCCTTAATATCTCCATGCCTGGCTGAGACTAAAAACCTAAGCCACTTACAATGCGGCAAAGAAGCTACTGATTAAAATCATTTACAGGGCACTTATACCAAGAGTAAAGATAATCAGTATAACAACTTGTCTCTAGAGAAAATTTAACAAGCTTGATGATGCAGAACTACAACCTTTGGTCCTTTCAGCTCCTTAGATTCTCCTCCTGTTGCGGGACTTCTGATCCCATGTGAGCCACAATAAGCTATTCATGTGATTCCATTCACAATTCCTGTCAGTTTTCTATCGTCGGCTATTACAGAACTTCCATCCCTTTCTTACACTCCTATTACAATACCTTAACAAATCAAAGCTCCTACTATTAAGGGGCTTCCAATTACGTTCTATTTCGGCTCCCTACGATCATAAAGCTGCAGCCACTGCACTATATTTGTCTTTTTATGTTAATACCCTCAAAGGATCTGAGAGAAACAATGATTCAAGGACATGCCCATGAGTCCAAGAAAAACAAGGGATCAAGAACAGGAAGAATAGAATCACATCAAAATGGGTTTTTAATTCATTGATGCCCTAAAACTCTAAAGGAGGAATATTTATAACATCATATTGACTCATAAGACATATCAAAAAGCTACTAAGACATATCAAATCCCAGAATCGAGAAATATGGATTAGAAAGGGCATGCTAGTGGGAATGGATTTGAAGTCGATGCAGTTTGAGATGATGTGGATCCATGCAGATGTTAGCTTTGTAGGCAAGGCATGATGAATCCTCATGAATGTAGGAGATCAAGAAATTGGAGAATGTAATATGGTGGGTGTTGGGACAAAATCAACAGTGTATGATAAAAGGGTAAAGCTTGAAGGAAACAAAGCGGTGAAGCTAGAAAAGTTGGAGACGTAGCACCCGGCAGTGGTGAAAAGGCTCAACAAGAGTGCCAATTGTTATGACCCTCATGAGAGATAAACAATGATTCGACGATACCCCAAACTCTAAAGAAAATGGATTTACAAGAGGAAGAAGAGAAACACAACAAAGGGGCTTTAAGTTATTTCATTCATGTCCTAATACTTCCACAGAAGAGCATTTATAACATCACAAGAACTCATAAGCCACCTCTATAATACACATTATAGGCATATGACTACTAAGGCCTACCATTACCTCTTAACTCAACCTAACTACCCAATACATTTATTGATCTATCATTCTTGCGATTTGGATACGTTTAGATATGGCTATAGACTCTATTTTCAATTGTAAATTATGTGTGATTTTTTGTTATAAACATGGGTCTACAAAATATCATATTTTAATTCTATTTTATTTTCACTTTAGTTGAATGGATATCTGATTGAAGGCAATTTTTTTTAGTTTTCTCTTGATGCAAATAAATATTGGACGTTTTTAGAGCAAGTAATATATTTTATTGATGTGATGTTTGGTTCTTCAATTTGAAGATCTCTTATCCTACTTTATCTTATTCTCTAATTTCTAGTAACAATTCGATTGAATGATTGAATTTTGTAAAATTTAGCATATATTTCTTTTTTACTGCAACGTGATTTAACCTATGTTAAGAAAAGTAGAGGTGGACCTAAAAAGACTTGGTTAGAAAATATTAGAAATGATATTTCTTTATTAGATCTAAATGAGAACTTGACTCTTAACCGGACACAATAGAAAAAAGGATTCATGTAGCCGACCCCACGTAGTGGGATAAAGGCTTGTTATTGTTGACTCTTTTTCTTACCTCAAAATTTCTACTTGTTATTTTTACAAGATAGTTGTTGAATTATCATCTGTGTCAAAATTTTTATAATTTCGATTTTCTTCTGAAGAAATAAGTTGATGTCCGAATTAAGGGTTTGTGTATAGCAAATTTGAAGATGTGTGTGTGATTTGAGCATCTCATTGTAAATCTGCAATAAGAAACTGCAAGCCCTAAGACGTCCAAACATCACTTAATTTATTAGAATTTTAGTATGTAATGTAGAAATTAAAAACAAAAAAGTGGTTTGAACATCAAGACTTTTTATTTTTGATATGCATTAAAAAAAAACTTAAAATTTAATCAGATTCTCCATTTCAATGACATAATAATGTGAAACCATTAAAATATAGTTAAAGTCTCAACTCTAGATCGAACTAATGAATTTAATCTACATACATGTCCAAAATGCTTGCAATTATGCACTCGACATATGATGGTGTAATTTGAAAAGCAAATTGTTGTTTATCTTCAAAATAAGTTGTTCGAGCGAGACAATTTAAAAATTTAAAGTTTACGTCACAGCTTTAGACTGAACTAATGAATTTAGTATATATTTAAGATTCAAATCTTAATATTATTGAATGCATAACAACTCTAGACTAATAAAAATGAATTTAGATAACATTTACATGCTTGAAATACAAGCAATTATATCCTAAGTATATGATGGTGAAACTTGGAAAGCAAGTTTTTATTAATCTTCAAGACAAGTTGTTTAACTGAGGCAAATTAAAAAATTTAAGGTTGAAGCAAATTTGCTATACAACAATAGTTGTTTGCAATAAAAAATGTTGGTTATCAAAAATATTAACTCTTGCATGCCCGCATCATATTTTCAAGCCTCGCTCATAAACACACCTCGCTAACAAAACCACAACCTACCATGGCCTCGCGCTAGAACCATCACAACCTTCCGTCAATACACCACAAGTTCTCAACATTGCTATTGCCGCCCAACAACTTCCTATATCAATTATCACTCATCCTCTATGATGGAAGTTAGCACTCTTTTTAGTTGACATGATCTCTCAACATCTTCTCAATAACTTGAAACCCTCCTCTCTATCAGTAACACCATTAAAAATCAATGGTACAAAGTATCTTCTTGGTCAAGAGTCATTTGTTTCCTCGTCGATTCTCAAGACAAGTTCCATCACATCGATGTTTCTCCTCCAAATTGGCATGACACCATCAAGTTTGTAAAGTGGAAAGTGTCAGACTATGTTGTTCTTACTTAGCTACTCAACAATCTTGACATCTTCATTGCTTCCACTTGTGTTTCAAGGCTCTCTTAACATGATGTAGGACTTTCTACAATCCACCTACTTTTAAAAAAATATTATATATGATATTTGCACTCTCTATTCTAAGATCTTTTTATATTAAGCAAAATAATATACATAGCTAAGAATACTATAACACACCGAGTGAAAATGACAGTTTTTTATTAGATTTAAATAAGAATTTGACTCTTAACAGAACACATTGGAGAAAAAAAATTTCATGTAGCTAATCCCACATAGTGGGATAAAGGCTTACTGTTGTTATACTGAGTGGAAAAAAATGTGCTACTTTAGTACCACCCTACACTACTAATTTGATCGTTTAAAATAGGCAAAATAAAAAATTTCTTATCATCAAATATTGCTCTGGTCTGCATACTTCCCTTCAGGGTGTGCAATCTCAATTAATGGCAGACTAGTGGTTCCTAACATTACAACTACTCTTTCGTTATTCACATAATTGAACTCTCAACTCCTCAACCTCTAACTCAAGGTGTGCAATCTCAATTAATAGCAAACAAATGATTTCTAACATTGCGACTGTTCTCCCTCCAGCTCTTCACATAATTGAACTCTCAAGTCCTCAACCATAGCAAACAAATGGTTCCTAACATTGCGGCTGTTCTCTTTCTAGCTCTTTGCATAATTGAATTCTCAACTCCTCAACCTCTAACTCATGATTGATCAGCCATCGTTGTTGGCTTTACGGTTGATCACATGAATTTTTGACGTGTTGATCGGATTGATGATTGTTGTGATAATAATCATAATGTCTTTCCTCCCTACACTCATTACAATTGAACAAATTATCCTCTTGAGCATTGGTGGAAAAAGTTCAATTATTCCTCCATTACATAACATGCTTCCACAACTAGTCCATCAATGGCTATTACTTTTGGTACTTACTCTGAATCCGTTACTCTCTAGGGAAGACAACGCTTTAATGCTTCAACAATCCCATGAATCCCTCTTACAACTCGTGTTGTTTCTTCCTTTAAATCCATCGAATCTATCTCTACAAGTTTGTTCTAGGTTTTAGATTTAAGTACTTCATCCTATTAGATAGGCAAGAACAAACTATTTTCCTTTCTTCACATAGCTTCTTCACTCTTTTCATTATTATTGATGGTTCCCCCTCTTATTTCTAACAATTGCGTCAACCATCTTATTAAAATTTGCATGTCTCTCAAATGTTTTATATGTCCTGTAGTTTCATGAAAACATTTGTTTATTCACCATCTTACTAAAGCTCATAATTATTCAATAACATTTCATCCCACTCGGCATGTTTTTCAAGATCTTAGCTTGAGGAATTTTTGGATAAGTTGAAAATAGCAAGATCAACCACTTAATGAACATTGAAACATCTACCCAATTTTTTAATACTACTCCAAATTAATGGCATTACTGATTGAGTCATTCTCCTCTCAATAGAATTTGGATTTTACCTCATCATTTCTCTCCAAATTTGACCACCTTTCTTGCGAGTTGGCTAAAAAACCATCATGTGTTTTCTTTTCATCACTAGTCGTCATAACTCATCAGTTGAGTTAGTTCACTCGGACACTTGGGGCCCTAAAAATGTCCTCGTGCATATAGCACTATGCTATTTTACCACTTATATTAACGATTTTTCAAGGGTGTCACTTGAGTCTATTTGCTCAAATTTCAATTAAGAGTTCTTTATATGTTTCCTATTTTTTTATACAACAACAACATCAAGCCTTTGTCCCACTACGTGGGGTCGGCTACATGAATCCTTTTTCTCCATTGTGTCTTGTTAAAAGTCAAATTCTCGTTTAAATCTAATAAAAAAAGATCATTTCTAATATTTTCTAACCAAGTCTTTTTAGGTCTACCTCCACCTTTCTTAACATAAGTCAAATCTAATACCTCTACTTTCCTAACCGGGTCATCAGAAGGCTGCCGTTTAATGTGACCAAACCATCTAAGGCGACTCTCTCTAATCTTATCTTCCACTGGAGCTACTCCAACCTTTTCACGTATAAGCACATTTCATATTCTATCTCTAAGGGTAAAGCCACTCATCCACCTGAGCATCCTCATCTCTGCAACACTTAACTTAGTATTATGCTTCTCTTTTAATGCCCAACATTCAGCACCATAAAGCATTGCAGGTCTCACCACCATCTTATAGAATTTTCCCTTAAGTTTGAGGGGGATTTTTCTATCACACAACAAGCCCGCTATTTTTTTTATCAAGAAATAAATTTCATTTCTCTACTTTAATAAGAAATTACATATTAATAATGCCATGTATGCAATCTCCATTTCTCTCTGATAATAGTATTTTTCATCAAACTTCTTGTCTATATACATCTCAATAGAGTGGAGTTGAGAAACACAAAAACTGTTCTCTACTTGATGTTGACAAGATATTAATATTTCATATGAATGTCCCTAGTCAATTCAGGGAGATGCCATCTTAATAGCTTGTAATATCATCAATTACAATGAACCCAACCACCTTCCACATCAACAACTTCATCCATATTGTCAAATTTGACAAAGTATCAATGAGTCCTTCAATTTATATATATCAATTGCTCTACAAAAAGTTCCGAAGACATCGCATATCCATTCACTGGATAAATATTATCTTTAGTATGAGTGAATACATATCATTTGATATTTTATCTCTTTCCTCATATATATTTGGCTTGTCCATATTATTATCAAGATATGTCTAGAAAAGCAATAGAATCCTCTATAGAAGAGGTTATAAATGTTAAGTGTTTTACACCTCTCCATACATGAGATTCAGTTGCTCCCTTTTTTGGGTTTTAAACCAATCGCTTGACATGTTCACTATTGAAGCTCATCCTAACAACTCGCTAAATCAACACAAAGCTCAATTGGTTGTCCAAGGGATCATGTAGGGCTACAGGAGAGACTCTTTTGACACCTCCCCAATTGCCAATTTTAATTACATTCATGTTATTCTTTCAATGGCCATTAATCAAAGATGGACTAAGTTACAAAAGGATGTGAGTAATGCTTTCCTCTATGAAATCTTAATGAGGTCATTTACATGGAGCAAGAGCAACCAACGGATAAGTTGCTCAAAGGGTGAACTATAAATGTCTGCTCATGGAAGCCACATATTGGTACAAAGCCCGCATTATTGGTTGAAAAAATTAACAAAGTCCTTTTCAAGATTGGCATTTTCCTTAACACCCAAAAATATCCCTTCTTCATCAACCATATACCATCAAGCTCGAATGTGTGTGTTATTTATATTCATGACTTCTTACCCAGTAAGAGTGATCAAAAGTATCTGTAAGGTAAAATATTATTTGCAAAAGAGTTTGATTATTTAAGATACAACAAGATCAAGCCTTTATCCTACTACATGGGATTGGCTAACCATTCAAGAATTAAACTTAAATGTTAAATAGAGAAGCTATGGAGTGCAATGTGTTTAAGAGAATATTATTATATATTTCTAAGTATTTTTCATAAAATTTCTTGGACAATAAAAATGTCGATAACAAAGTTGTGGATATGGCTAAAGTGAAAATGTTAAGATGGACATATGATAAACTAAGAATAATATGTATGATTATATTAAAGAATAAAGAGACTAATACGTGTCAAATATAGATACTCAAAAATAAATTTGGGTGATATGAGCATTTACAATTTGGGTGGTGCAGATAGAAGACGCACCATGAGATACTAGAAAGAATAAAATAGGTGAACAAAGATAATTTAGCTAGACATTATTTCTAAAAATATTGATAATAAAACTAATAGAGCTTGCAATACTTCAAAAAAATGACTTGAAAAGAAATATTCACAAAGATGAACCTAAATAATCAAGATAAGGCTAGTTAAGAAAATGATGATGATGGCTCCTTGAAGAAATAGAGCCTAATTCTCAAATAAAGCCAAACACTAAATGATAAAAACTTGAAAGGCTCAGTATTGTTCATTAATAATAATAATTAAGAAAATTCTATAATAAAAAACTGATTAAAGAAAAATAATAACAATCCCGTAGGTTGATCCTAAGAAAAAAATCAAATGCTTACTTCAACCAACAATAAATGATATGTGAACCTTCAAGGCATAATCAAAGAAAACAAAGAGAGACTAAAAACAAAGCACAGTCAAAAGATGTTATAATTGAAATGTCAAGCTCATCACGACCATGAATTTCTCTAATGCTTAATTCCTATTCCCCTCTAAATCAAGTAACTTCTGGAGGGGAAGAGAAAGATAACTGATGCAGGACTACAATGTTTTGAGAGAAATTGCACGATTATTTGAAGTAAGCAATTAAAATTATAAAGTTAGCATTCCAAAATGTTAATAAAGCAAGAGAGGGGTGCCTACGTTTAGGCCAAACTACTTGCTAAACACTTGGACAAATAAATAACTTAGAGAATCAATAACATGCGAAGTAGTAGGTGTTCAATCAACATCCCTAAATTAACAATAAGATAAGAAGCAAATAAAAGTGTACTCAAGCCCTACGTTTGCTAAGCTTTAGCATTTAAGCGGAACTCGATCCTTTGTGATTCCGTCATCACCTATAAGGTTAGTGAATAAAAAAAGGTAATTGAAAAAGGAGAAGAAGTTCACCCTTATTGTTACTCGGAAGAGATACGCCACCAGATTTTGTCCACTTGTTTGAGAATAGCGCCGGTGAGGATATCTAGGATGCGAACGATGTAGTCTTTAACGGTATGTGGAGAGGTAGCCGAAAGGGTGGAGAAGGTTGGTCGGCCGGTGATGATCCAATGTCCCTTTAACCTTTGTTCGTCAATCACGTCAACCAAGGTAATCTGGATGCGGTCGATGTATTCTTCAACGGTGTTATCGAAGTCGAAACCCACGTTAAAGAAAGGAGATCGGAGGATGTCGATTTGATCTTGATCGTCATGCACTAATCCGTAGTCCCATTTGGGATCCTCCATTCATGGTGATTTGAGAGGAGAAGAGTTGTAGGGGATGCTTCTTTGCTGTCCTTGATGCTTCTTCCCAAGAGATTTGGTGTTTTTTCTTGAAAATCAAGTGGAGAAAGAAGGGTGGAGGTGGCCGGCCAAGGTAGGGGCTTGGGAGAGAATTAGGTTCAGATTTTGGAGAAGAAGGGTTAAAATTTGGGAAGGGGACTTGGAGGGAATGGCTGAAATTAATTTCCAAATTGATTTCTTAGGTTTGGAAATAATTTCAAAAGAGAAAGGAAAGAGGGAGAGGGGGCGGGTAGGGTAGGAGGGCCTTGGGATTTAATTCCCAAAGAGAGAAGTGGTGTTTGGAAGGAATTAATGAGGTGGGCCCAAGTAGGGGGCCGACGGCATCAAGAGAGGGAGGGGATTTAGGGAAAGCAATCAATCCTCCTTAATTTGGAGAATTAAATTAGGAAGGAGGTATATCCAATCCAATTCAATTTAAAATTTAAATTGAATTGAATTAGGAAACTTCCCTAAAATAAAAGATTGTATTTTAGGAAACCAATTCAAATTCAAATAGATTTGAATTATGAATGGATGACATTACCTAAAATACAAGACTCAATTAGGAAGGTCTTGATGACATGCTTTGAAGGGGAAATCCCAAAGGGAGGGCCGGCGGTTGTGGGTGTGGCCGTGGGTGGTGGTGGAGGGAGAGGTGATCGAGTGGGGGTTGGGGAATTGGGTATTAGCCGAGGGTGGGGTTTTTGGGAAGGGGCCGGCGGTTTGGATGAGGGAGCCGTGGGATGGAGGAGAAGGGAGGAGGGAGGAAGAAAGGACTACGAAACTAATCACGAATCCGGACTCTTCGAAGACTGGTGGGTGATCCAATCCCCTCTCCAAGGGATCTCTCTCCAAGCTCTCAACTCTCAAAACAAAAGTGCAGGAAATTTTCTTTTATTCAATCATCCCCTTCAAAAGACTAATACTAGGGCTATAAATAGCCTCAAACAAAGACTCTCAAAACAAGTGACAATAATGCCCCTAGGGCTTACATATGACCACCCTTAAGTAAGGGGTAAAACAGGAAAAATAATATAATACTAATGAAAGAAAACAATGACATGAATCAAAAATACAATGACTCGATCGTGGCCGTAGATCGACGGCCACATCTCCGATAAACTTTCCATGTAGTGATGTCCCTCATCAATAACCCACAACCACATTGCATAGCTTCCTAGTTGATAAACTCTAGTTCATATGAGTTCTTAAGCCCAAACTAAACTGATAGGATTGTTACAATTGTGGAGGATTGAGTCCTCATTGAACAAGAAAAAATAAGAAAGGGTCATGCGATTTCTCATGGGATTGAATGGATCATACACCAAAATCCACAGATCAATATTGATGATGACATTTCTACACTTGATAACCCATGCTCTTGCACTCCAATAAGAGCGACAAGTCAACGTAGCTGTCAAGCATGGAACAAATACTATCTAGCATGCATTGTAATCCTATCATAATTCCCAAATAAAGAAACCTCACATTACATAGAAAATGAAGCTCCAATGAAACAGCCCAAATGTAGCCATTGTGACCAAAAAGGTCATCTCATTGATTGTTGTTTTTACTTATGAATCCCCAATTGGCCATAAAGGAAAAATATGAGTCAAAAGGTGAATGACATGTTACTTATAATACCCAAACGAATGCCAGTGAACCGCCAAAGGACCAACTATGGAGGGAGGTGCAACTTTCACCACTAAGGAGTACAATCAACTCATGACCTTGCTTCGCAAAGTAAATGGTAACGAGTAATCCTTTGCCAACACCATAGGCACCATCAACCCCACTTATAGCACTACTCAACAAGACCATTATCAACATTATTTTGAATTATGGATAGTGGTGTGACAAATCAACACAATATATCATAAGCTTTTTGTAGCCTTGTTCAGTTACTCGATAGTGGTAAAACTAAAATTAAATCTACAGGGTATCAAAATATCATCCAATTTTGTCCTTTAAGAGGTGTTGCATGTGCCAAATTTTCAAGTTAACCTGTTATCAGTTAGCAACCTTACTAAAGCATTGAGATAAAAATAAATCACATGGCGGTAGAAAGCCAAGAACCAAGAAGACTAACTCAAATATAGTTATTGTGACCGTGAAGGTCATATCATTGATTGTTATTTTTACTAATATGAATTCTCAATAGGCCATAGAAGAATCGTGTAGCCAAAAGTAAAAGACCTAAATATAATACTCAGCCCAATGTTGGTGAACCGCCAAAAGCATCAACTATGGAAGCAAATGCAACTTTCACTAAGGGTGTCAAAACGGGTCTTCGGGTCGGGTTCGGGTCCAACCCGAATTTAACCCACTGCCAGCTGACCCGACCCGGTTATGGAAACAGGTCGAAAATCCAAACCCGAACCCAGTTCGGGTTCGGTTCAACCCGAAATGACAGCCAACCCGATTTTTTTTTTCAATTTTTAGCATTTTAGCTATTTCAAGTTTATTTAAGTAATTCTATTAAAATGCAAAATACTGAAGTACATATAATTATTTGATTATTTGAGCAACTATAAATGAACATAAATTACATTTACAAAATACTAACACTAATTGTTAAATTACAAATTACTTATTTATATTTATAAAAAATAATGCAAAACATAAATTACATTTACTAAATACTAATATACATTACAATATTACATTTACATTGTTATACAAATATTGAAACACTCAAATACAAAGGGTTTAATTAAATTCGGGTCGAAGTCGGGTCATGGTCGGGTTCTCGGGTCAACCCAAACCCGACCCAATTTTTAAAACGGGTCAAGTTTCTAAACCCGAACCCGACCTGTTGGATAAACGGGTTGACTTAAGCCCGAATTTTTCCCGGTCGGGTCCTGGTCAGGTTCGGGTCAGGTCAAGTTTTGACACCTCTAACTTTCACCATTAAGAAATACAATCAACTCATGGCCTTGCTTCGCAAAGGAGATGGTTATGAACAATCATTTTCAAACACAAGAGGTACTATATCACCCCCACTTATAACACAACTTAACACATTAATTATCAACATTTTCTTGGAGTATTGATAGCGGTGCGGCATATCACATATCCAAATACTCACCAACACACAATATATCATAAACTTGTTCCAGCTTTGTTTAGTTAACCAATGGTAGTAAAGCCAAAATTAAATATATTTGGTATCAAAATATTGTCCATTTTGGTTCTTGATGGGGTGTTGCATGTGCAAAATTTCAAGTTAACTTTTTATCAATTAGAAAGCTTACACAAGTACTGAGATGAAATGGAACATTTTCTCTCAATCTTTGTGTGATGTGGGATGTGGTTACAAAGAAGAAGATTACATGGGAAAGCAACAATAACAGTTTATGCTTTCTCAGGCCTATTCAAATTCCACATCTTACACACAACATTAATTGTACCTCAAGCCATCAATGATTAGGAAACCATTCATCGGCTCCTTATTGAGAATTATCAAAGAACATTCCACAAATATTTTTTGCCCTCAATGCATTTGTGATGCTTATCCCTTAGCCTAACAAACATGTTTTTCAGTTCCATTTCATCTAATGGTCCTTTAGATCTAATCCATTGTGACATTTTGAGACCTTACGGAGTTAATCTCCATATTGGGGCAAGAAAACTTTTTGCCATTGCGGATGATTTTTTTAAAATTTACATGAATTCATCTTATGAGTTTTAAATCTAAAACAATATATATTGAATTTTTTTTCTTGGATCAAAATGCAATTCAACAACGCATTAAAGGATTCATGGCATGATTATTCGACAAGTTTTATGCTGGCAATCGACTACCTAACGCAACCTTCCATTTTTCTCATCTAGGGCTCACATCCATGCTCTCTTTTCTTTATGACCATGGAACTATTTTTCAGCATTATTACACTAATGCACCTTGATGAAATTGTAAGATAGAGTGAAAAAATCATCTCATAAATGTAAGTCGTGCACTTTAGTTTCAAGCAAACATGCCTCTAACATTTTGGAGAGAAAGCATAAAAAAACTTGTCTCATAAATTACTTGCCAACATCCTTATTACCTCGCAAGTCACCTCATGAAATTGTATATCAAAAGCCACCCATTTATTCACATTTTTGCATATTTAGGTGTTTTGCAACCAACCTAACCATACACAAACTGATGTAGATGCCCTTCGTAGCACATTCTTTGGCTATACTCTTGGTCAAACAAAATATCAAATCTTCAACTTGGACATAAGGAAAATTTTCAACTCTAGTGGCATCATCTTTCATGAACACATTTATCCTTTTCTACCTCCACGTCAGAAATCAGGCAAACTATCCCATTTTACTTATATCAATCCAACTAAACCACCAATGGCCTAAAATAACTTGACACCCACCAACTCCAACTCATAGCCAAACCACAATCATCATCCATCTCCTGAGATTGAATACCATGAAACTTATCAACAAGGACTCCCGTCTCCCAGAAACATAAACATTAACATAAAAATCACAACTCTTATGTCTCAAAAAGACATTTTACCTTCGTAAGTTTAGGAGATCTGTAAGGACACCAACTCATCTCCAAGACTACCAAGTTAACCACACGGCATTTCTTACCCCAAGAACAATCTCTTCTCCCACGGCTGGAGTGAAATATCCACTCAATCAATATGTTTTCTACTCCAACATCTCATTTGCTCATCGAATATTTTTGTTAAATATATCTTGTTTGGTTGAAAAAACCACTTAGAAGCAGATTGGTAAAGCTCCTAATTGATTTGAAGCTATGCAAATAGAACTTCAAGCTCTTGAAGAAACCAACACATGGATCATGGTCTATCTTCCTCCTTGTCGCAAATCTATCAAATGCAAATGGGTTTTCAAAATTGAACATCATTCTAACAACACCGTCCAATGATATAAGGCAACAGTTTGTTGCCAAAGGATTCATTCAACGGAAGGAATCTACTAGACTGAGACGTTCAACTCGGTGCCAAAACTTAGTACAGCACGTTGCCTTCAAGGTAGTGTTGTTGTTCCGAATTGGAGCCTTCATCAAATGAATGTTCAAAAAGCCTTTCTTCATGGAGTACTTTCTAAATAAGTTGATATGGCCTCCTCTTTGTTCTCACTGACAGAGGAGCAACTACTATGTCGACTCAACAAATATTTATATTATCTCAAACAACCATCGCGGAGTTGGTTCCACAAATTTTCTTACTCAACTCAACATGTCAATTCAATGAAAAGCCGACTACTCCTAGTTGACCAAAGTTCGATCAATCATTTACTGCTATATATCGACGATATGATCACCACAAGGAATGATGAAGAGATGGTCATAGATCTCAAGAAGTTCCTTAAAATTCATTTTTTAATCAAAGATCCAAAACTTTTGAAGCTCTTTCATCGAGTTGAAGATGCACGATCCAAAGCGGGAATTTTCAGTTGCCGAAGGAAATGTTCCTTAGAAATATTAAAAGTTCAAAACTGACAAAATTCCCAATTGACCAAAATCTCAAGTTAAACATCACTGATGGAAATCTCCTCAAAGATCCAACTCATTATTGAAGGACAGCTGTAATACCTGGTTTCAGAGAAAGATAATCCAAGACCGAACTGACAGACTTCCTAATGGAAGACGGTTCGGTCGACGAGAAAGCCCTAATCCCGTCCCAAAGAATAGGATTCCGGCAACCAATAGGCCAAATCCTCCGTAAATGCAGCATCATCGAAGAGTCCTACGAAGACGTATTGCGATTTGAGAAGTTCCCTTTGATCCAATCACTTTGCCGGTGGCGCCCCCGCTCGTCGGCAAAGCTGGGGATCGGTGAACTGAAAGTAGAGCGAGAAAAAGCCGACGAGATATTACAATTTTGATCCAATTTTCCGTCGGCAAATCTGCACCGTTCGCTCGAAATCTGAATGCACGGCTTAGATGCTGTCATCATTCTGGATTTCAACCGGTCTTAGACCGGGCTGATTAAGGTGTCAATTCGTGTTAAATATCAGGTACATGTTTGACCTGAAAAAATGACCCAACCCGATAATGGAAATTTTCAACCCGAGTAAAATGCGACTTAAAAATAACATTATATTTTTTTCTATCATAAATTATAAAAATAATTTTAATATATTCGTTACTGAAAAATGGGGATTAAAATAAGGCGAAGAATGCTAACGTCAATTGGTGATTGAGGAAGGCTGATGTTGGCTTCGTTTGGAAGTCGGCAATGACAAGTAATGAGAGAGACTGTCAACAACAAATATTGCTGGTGGGTGTTAGCGATAGTTTTTGGCAGGTATCAATGAAAATCGATGGTTGACGTAAATGCTCACAGATGGAGCTCTTGAATTTAGGGGTGTAAATGAGTTGAGCTGACCTTAAGTCGCCTTTGGCTTGAGTTTGATTAATTAATCGAGTTCGAGCTCAGACTTGACCTTTATTCTACGACTTCGAGACGGCTCATTTATTATGAACGCGAGAAAATGATTATCCTAAATGTTAATATATTTTAAGTGCGTTTTACATTGATATTTTTTAAACGAGCGGGCTCACAAGCTAGCAGGTCGAGTCAGAGCTGGTTCAAGCTTGACTCGTTAGCTCATCGAGCTCGATTCATGAGCAATTTATCAAGCTGAGTCCGAACCAGCTCACACGCTGGCTTGACTCACTTACACCCCTGCTTGAACAATCTAAGAATTCTCTCCTATAGAATCCTCACATTAATATGTGAAAGTGATTAGTCTGTGATTTCATAGAATGATATTTTGATCACTATTGACATAAACTATGATATTGTATCATAAATTAATTTTATTTTATATAAAAAAATAAAAAATATATATATAAATGAATAATCAAAATTTTTGTCATAATATTTTTAAAGAGTGCTCTAATCATATGAAATAATATTTTATGTAATTAAAAAATAATAATCACAATTTGATAGCTTAGCATCCTCCTCTCTAAATTATTCACAATTGAACTAAAATCTTTTTTGTTTTAGAAATGTGCTATGTAATGAATTAATGATGATGAAAGTATGTAATATAAACATAAATACAATATGCAAAAGATTTTTTTCGAATCCTTTAAAAACTAAAATTAACTAATGTTCTCTAAGATTTATTTTCTAAGCCTTTCTTATAAACTAATATTACAACTAATTAATTACTTAATTATATTATCAAAATAGCAAAAATTTCAGATAAAAATATTATTAAAATAATAATTTAATTATCAAATATACTTTATTTTATTCAATATAATACTTTAATCAAACTCTTTTATATTTTATAATTCTTTTTTTTGAAGAAATATAATTACTATTGTTGTGAATAAATACTTTTACTATAATTATTGATACGTCATCAAAAATTACTTTGATCGAGCACGAATCTCGAGGCATATTCAAGTTGGAAATTTTTAAATTTAAATTCAGGATCATATGAATTCCAATTTCAGCAAACTTATAGTTGAACTGAATATCTCAAAGAGACAAACCTAACGACACCAAAATCGGTCCAACCCAAGCCCAAATGGGTCCAAATTAGGGGCTCGGACCACATTTGGAAGGGTCAAATCATTATTTGGATGAGAAATTGATATCCAACTATGGCATGCTTATAATCAAATTGAGCGGCTCGGCGAGACGAATCCAACGAGCCCAAGATCGCTGAATTCTGACATCGTTAAGGCACCTAAATAGTTGAAAAACTCTCTATAATCGAGGGAATCAATACAACCCATCCAATGGAGCACTCCGAACCTGCCCCGCATCTTATCTATATTTATGGGGTGTGCCACTTATGAAAATCTATAAATAGACCCCCACTCTCTACATAAAGGGGACCTTTGGCTGGAGATTGGAGAAAGCTCTAAGGCTTCCGGAGCTCCAGTGCCATCGCCGGCGAACCCCCGACCTTCGTCAGCGCCACCGCCGGCGAACCCTCAGCCCGACCTTCGTCGGACCACTGCCCGGCCGCCGACGGTCGCCAGACTTCCACCCGGCCGCGACCGCCGCCGGACTTCAGCCCGACCTTCATCGAACCACCGCCCAGCCGCCGACTGCCGTCGGACTTCAGCCTTACCTTCGTCGGACCACCGCCTGGCCACCGACCGCTGCCGGACTTCCACCCGACCGCAGAACGCCGCCAGACTTCCACCCGGCCGCTAACCGCCGCCGGACATCAGCCCGACCTTCGTAGGACCACCGCCCGGCCACCGACCGCCGCCGGACTTCCACCTGACCACCGACTGCCGCCGGGCTTCAGCCCGACCTTCGACAGACCACCGCCCGGCCGCCGACAGCTGCCGGACTTAAGCTCGACCTTTGTCAGACCACCAGCCGGCTGCCGACCGCCGCCGGACTTCAGCCCGACCTTCGTCGTACCACCGCCCGGCTGCCGACCGCCGTTGGACTTCAGCCCGACCTTCGTTGGACCACCGCCATGCCGCCGATTGCTGCCGGACTTCCACCCGGCTGCCGATCACCGCTGGACTTCAGCCCAACCTTCGTCGGACCACCGCCCGGCTGCAGACCACCGCCGGACTACCACCCGGCCGCCGACAGCCGTCGGACCACCACCCGGCCGCCAACCGCCTCGGTACTTCCGCCCTACCTTCGTCGGATCATTCATTGTCAGCTGAACTTCCGTCCGGACACCGCCGGACTCCCGCCCGAACATCGCTAGATTTTGCTCTAACTCTCCAAGCCACTGTAATTTGACCTCCTCTAAGTCGAGGGACGGGTCAACCCTTGTAATTCACTCAAATTTAGTGGAATCTTTTCATCTGGGTGGGGCCCCATGATTTTTCCCTCTTTGGGCTTTCCACGTAAAAAAGATCGGATGTTTTACTTCTTTCTTTATGTTTGTGTGCTGGTTATTCGTGCATCGATAAGACGAAAACTTTACTCACGCTGTCGTCGCGAATCTTCTAGCCCGCAACAATTTTATATATATATATATATATGATTAAATAGTTATTTTTGTCAAATCACTATATTCACTCTTAAAAATATAATGAAAAAAATAAAAAAAGTGCAAAATATTATTTTACTGCTAAAATTTTAATTCTTATTAAATATTTATATGACATATATATAATTTTATTGATAGTCAAACACTGTCAAATTAATACTCAAATAAAATAAAAATAAATCAAACAGCTAATAATATAAAATTATATAAAAAAGACTGAAAACCTTGCAATGATTAATTTAATTAATATTTGTAGACTTCCAATTATTAATTTAATTAATTAATTTTGACTTTTGAGAGAAATATTATTATTTTTTGTCTATACTTTTTTTCCCACATATGATTTGATTTTTGACAATTACCTTAAATTAATTTAATTTATATAAAAGTTGATATTCAACTTTTAGAGGAGTGGTTATATTTCTCATTCAATAAGTTATTTATTTTTTATTTTTTTATAAATATTTTATTTGTTTGTTTGTGTTGGTTCATTTGGGATTTAGCTAATGGCTTCCAACAAATGAGAAAGATTTGAATTTATGATAATAGAAACTTATTTGTATTTTTTTGAGGGATTAAATATTCATATTTGTTTGTTTGTTTTTTTTTTTTTGAGAAAAATAAAAAATCACTCACTATCTTATATATCATTTTGTTTTGGTTGAAAATTATGAACAATTGAACAATAATTTTGGATTTTGTGATTAAAAATCACATAATTATATGCAATTTTTTAAAAAATTATAAATTTGTATTTAATGGTATTTTTATATTTTTAGTATATTTTTAAGAAAGATTAAGAATGTTTATGGTTAAAAATAAAAATTTAATTTTTTAATTATGATTAAGATTTTTAGCCACAATTTTCATACTTATATTCTAAAAAAACTATAACATCAAAAATATGGCTAAAAATAATGATTTCTTTCATAATTTAAAAATAATTATCAATATTTTTTTATGTGATTAGAATTTAAATTTATTATTGTGGAAATTCAACATTTCTATTATGCATATCTTTTTTTTATTTAAATTGAATAATTATATTTATTATGCCAGAGGAAAAATAATTTGATACATAGCACTTTATTTCATGTCACTATCAAAAAGATGATTTTTTCACAGCAGATATTTGAGGCGGTTTTTTAAAACCGCTGCGAAATCCCATTTTTGACAGCGATTTTAACAGTTGCCAAAATTATAACCGACACAATTCTGTAGATTTGCACCTATTATAATCGTTGCTAAAGTAAGCACTTCGTAAAATATACACCGTCGGTCTCTAAATCGCTGCGGAATGCCGTTGCAGCGCATTGCAATTACAGCGGAAGTGTAGCGGTTTTAAAACCGCTGCAATGAAAATTGTGGCGGTTATAACTGTCGGGATAGGTCAAAAATTGTGCTGCAGTAGCCCTATTTTTTGTAGTGTGCTATATCTAACACCCAAAACTTTAATATTACATTTCTACCACTCATATAAAATTTTAATATCAAATATATCACTCTTATATTTCATTCTTACCACACATACCATCCTATAAACTTTAATATTTTATTCCATATACTCATATTTGTTCTATGGGTGGTAGGCATGTAATATTAAAGTTTTAGGTGTTAGATATGTAAATAGCATAAAATAAAATAGTATGTATGTAAATCCCCCTTCGATTGGTTATTAAAATAATAATGATAATAAAAATATCTAAAAATTACTTAAGGATATTATAAGCTCATCCTGACGTAAAATACGTCTTAATGAGCTTTAAAATTCTTGAATTTATATTGAGATTAATTTAATTCATATTATCATATATAAGTACTAATCTCAATACAAATTCAAAAATTTTAAAACACATCGTAATATAAAATATGATAGGATATCATTATGTAATTTTTTTTTCTTTGCTATTTCAAATAAAATAATATACCAATTTGGAAATTTGAAAAGAGTGAGCTTGGCAATTTACCACTTCCACATTTTGATATTTACAAACAAATCCATGTCAATAAACCAGTCCAATAATATTATCAAAACTGCAAAAGTTTCTCATTCCTTAAAATATGTGAGATTGTCCTCTCTTTATTAATTAATTATTAGTGTGGATTTTCAGCCACAATCAGAAAGCTATTTATGAAAAAATTATATATATATATATATATATTCATTTATTTATTTACTCAAAATCAGAAACAGGCGATTGAATGAAGGCTTGTTTGTGTTCTCTGCATTAAAATAGTTTCATAAATTTTGGAAATTGTGAGCATTGAAATGTTCCATGAAAATTAGAGAAAACCCCTCATTTTTTCAATAATTTGTTGTGATAACGTAAGAGAAATTCTTATTTGGCATGCAGCCCAGCTAATAAGACTTCATTCTAGACGATTTTTTTATTGCTTCTTAAAACAAAATTTTAGTACAAAAATTAATTTTTATTTATTAAAATTTCATTTTAAAAAGCAATAAAAAGCCGTCTCAAACGAAGTCTAAGACTGGATTGTTGCTACAAAATTTTCTTAGCAAAAGAATTAATCAATCATTAATGAAGTATGGTGACATAATGATGTCCAATGAAGTCCACTTAATCGATACCTATAATATGTTGGAATTGAATCAATCTCATTGGCATCAAATCATAAGAAATTTATCAAAAATATAAACAAATAAATTAAATTTCTAGCATCATCATTGTATAATTGCATATAATTTCACAATTGTTTAACAAGTAGTTGGCAGATCGCAGTGAATGAACTCGCTTCTAGTGGAGCCCATAAGAGAACTCACTTGACGGTCAAGAGAAGCTATTAGCCTAAAATACACAGGAGAACTCGCCCAAATGATCAGCAGACACTACTGGCTCGACCTATTAAGGAAGATTGTCTCACATAGGAAGGCGGTTCAAGTTCCCCACCAAGCAAGCAACTTGTTACACCATCATATGAGAAAACAATTGCTATAATCAGTCGCACTCTTTTAGAGCGGACATCCACACTCATAAATACCAAACTTACTGTAGGAAGGCCCTTACTCACGGCCCCTGAATTAGTCTTGTCGTGACCATTCGACATGGGCCTCTCCTTTCCCGCAAACAACTTACTCGCCTCTCTCTCCAAAGGCAATCCGAGGCCTTCATCACTAGTCACTAGCAATCTTATCAGCTCGCTAGTCGCAGGCCCTCTCACCTCAGCACTTGCCAATGAACTCATCCAAGTGTATTCACCTGAACCTACTAGGTACTATTGAACTCACCCCAAATGCCACTCAGTGCTGCCCCCTTCATCCAATTATGAAACGACACTTGTTTAGTGCAGTTTATATCGAGAGTCATTTAAGTCAATATATTTTTTATTCTTTTTAATATAATATTTCCTATAACACTTGAATCCCTATAAATAAAGGATAAAATGAGCATCTTTTGACTAAACGAGATTTTGAGCGTCTTGAACTTTTTCTATAATTTTTTTTCAAGTAGCTATTTTCTTTTCATTTCCATATAGGTTCTAGGTCACTGGTCATAGAGTTTATCTGCTAGTAAAGTCAGGTGTCATTCTTAGATATATTTGGATCTAATAATCATCATATCATTTTAAAATGGTTAAATGTATAAAATAGCCTAACTATGATTTAATATATTAAATTTTAATAATTTATAAATAAAATATTCTAATAAATGCATTATAATATTATATATTTAAATTAATTATATTTGATTAAAAATATTATATATATATATATATATATATATATATATATATATATATATATATCAACAAATTTGCATCAAAGGTTCTAATTAAAATTAGATAACATAATTTTTTTTAATTTTATTTAAATGATTAACCATTTCAGGTCACGTGACTTCAACCTGCTCGGAGCAGGATGGGTCCGAAACTCCGAGACTCCGAGGGAAGTCTACGCACGTGATCCATAAAGAGACACGTCACGTGGATTCCGTCGTCACCGGTCTGACACGATCCCTTTATACTTCTTGGCCAAGTTTGCAAAATTCCGGCCGAACGGGCCCCAATTCCTTCACTCCGTGCAATCTATCCGCATGCGACTTCAAAAGACCAACGGCTAAGATTTATTCACGGCTCGCTCAACGGCAATCTTCACATTGCTCGCATACGGGATGTCCATCGGCGGGCCCCACCGCACCCGGCACCTCCCGTCCGTTATATTCTCTTCCGCCTCAACTCCATCTCCAAGCTAGGGCTTTAGACTTCGCCTTCTTCGTCTCTGTTTCCTGGACTATGCGTTAATCTCGTCGCGCTCTCGAATTCGCTTGGTGCAGGTCGGGAACCGATCTCGATCGTACGTTTGGAGTTCACGGATTGTCAGTTCCCTACTTGCACCAAGGGAATTCGAGAAAAAACGGCGAAAAAAGAGCTCTTTTTTTCCTCTGGCAATCCATTGTGTTCTCTCTCTCTCTCTGTGAACGGTATTGGTTTTACTCTAATATTGTTAAGCGCTTTGATATATGTTCCTCTAATCTTGGAATTGTATCCCAATGATGAAGTTCTCTCCTTACAAGGAATAGATTCGTGATTCAACTATCAAGTATCTGTTAAGTTGGGGAAATGGGGAATGGGTGCTGAAATGATGGTTAGTACTTCCTAGATGGTTTTTGTTGATTATAGAGATGTGTTCCAATTACTGTAATTTCTGATTGCGATTTGTTTGCGCATATATGGAAGTGTTAAATCAAGTGATTTCGAGATTAAAAAAAGGAGACAATGAGCTCCTTGCTTCCAATTTAATGTTGACTGCTAGTTAGTTAGTAAAAACTGGATGAATACTAATTGTTTTCTTGTTTTAGAAAAAAGGAAGATCATTCTTTTTAAGGAATAGATTTCAGATTAGAGCTTTTTAAGGAATGGATTTGATAACTGCGTTATTAGTTCAGCTTTCTAAGTAGCTTTATGTAAGTTGCTAAGCTGTATCTCATGCCTGATCACTAGTTTCCTACTTACATCAAATGAGATTGATAATCTGTTTGGCTAGCTCACTAATTTGCATCAAATACTTCATCAAACCATGCTTTTTTGTTGGTTTAAGTCACTTACTTTTGAACTTTGCTTAACCATGGTAGATACTAGCTGTCTAGCTGAGACTTATGGGAGTCATGAATTGAATTGACTTCTCAATCCATGTGAAACCATTTGCCCATGTATCATTTGTCAAAGTGGGTCAAGGTTGCGCTAGATATACCAATGGCCAAACCTGTTTTAAGCTCAAATGTTTTATTTGTTATTTGAGTTCTTTGTAAATTCTTTTATATTATGTTGGAGTTTATTAAAACCTTTTTCCTATAATGATTCTCAGATCGATGCTCAATTTTGAGGTTGGTTTTGGCAACTGGATTGAAAGGACCTCTTATGGAGGAATTATTTAAATTTTGTTTTCCTATATTATAGGCAGTTGTGTAGTGTCTTGTTTTGATTCATCTTCATTGTTAGCGTTATCTCAACTATTCAAGGTTTTATGAATGCGTAGTAGCTTTTTCAATTTCAGCACAGGCCCTTTGATCGATTATTGTAATGCCACAATTCTCATGCTTCGACAAAGTTATCCATGTGTAATGAAAATTTTGAAATTTGAATCTGATTCTATATATATATGCCCTCAAGTCTACCTGATTACGATCAAGTTAGAAAAAAAAATTGCATGATGGCAAGCCAAAACTATGCAAACCCTAGTTCAAGGTCCCTATTATTGCATTTGTTGTCCAATTATACTTAGCTTGAGCCCGGTCAATTCATTCAAAGGATATTGATCGGATCATCTCCTAGTATATCTATTTAGTTTTTCCCCCTGCTGTAGGAAATATTCATTCCTCAATTTCTAGAAGACTTTATTTTTCCAGATTGACGTGCTTTAATCTGGCCTATATTAAGAAAGGTAGAAGTAAACCTAAAAAGACTTGGTTAGAAAGTATTAGAATGACATTTTTTTATTATATTTAAATGATAATTTGACTCTTAATAGTAAACAATGAAGAAAAAGATTCATGTAACCGAACCCACGTAGTGGGATAAAGGCTTGATGATGTTGTTGTTTGGTCTATATCTACTCTAGTGATGCATCATAGCCACCTAGGATATGGAACAACAATCACACCACATCTTTTTTGACACACAAATCACCCTCTTATGCCCCCAAAAGATGTAATTTATTGCGCCCAATCTAAGAAGGAATGACGGTTCACTACACTGTCAAGGCACGTTGGCCTCATAGTGCCAGTCAGATTATCCAGCCACCCATTGGTTATTAGTTAATGCATGATTGCCTTCCATCCATATGTATCACATTCTCCATCTTTTTAAAAATTAGTCGCCCGTCATCATCCACACAATATTGGGACAAACCTTCCACCATAAATACCTCCTCCTTGGCCTTTAGGAGGGATTTTGAACTCTGTATCTTTCGGTCATTAAGATCAAACTCATTAAATTACAGTCAGGAGAGACTCATTGTAGAAAGACCCAGAGAGCTTGTACTTTTCTTTTTATCGTTCCTCCAGCTCATTGGAACTCATTCTCCTTCCACCATACAGTAGATGCTGGCCAACTGGACGAACAACTTAATATTTTGTGTTGTTTTCTCCCTTTTATTTCTCTCTTCTATTCTCTAATATTTAGGCTTTGTTTGGGACAGGTTTCTTACTACTTCTTAAAGCAACTTTCTAGTAGAAATTTTTATTTTTTGTTCTAAAAAGTTGCTTTAAGAAGCAGTAAGAAAGTCGCCCCAAACGAAACCTTAATGCATGCTGAACTTCACCCTCTATCAATGAAATATCTCAACTTTGAGGCTCACCATTTCTGTTCCCTCTTTTTTTAGTGGGAAATTTGATGCGATTTCCTGCCTCCATTATCTAGAATTATTTTCTCCCGTTCATGAATGTGTATCTAACATTACTTCTTAGCCTTTTTCATCAGCTACTGAGGTTTTTTGTCTTTTCCTGATTGGAAACTTTTAATCAAGATAAAGGAATATTGCAGCAAGGAATCTATGGAGCAACTTTTGTTATATCTCTTTGTGCTGTTGGAGTTATGCCTACTATTATTTTCCATCCTTTGTCCTGTGGAAATAACTTTTCTAATACAGCATGGAATCTCAATTGAAACATCAACATCTTTCTGTCATCCTTCTCTTGTAATTCAGCCCTTTTCTTGTCAGACTTCAGCTGAAGTTATATATGCTGAAGGGGGTCCTGTGGTCCTCCTCCATTGTCTCATTATTTCATGAAATTCCATATCATATATATTTATGATATTCCATGTGTGTTGACTGTTGATGGTGTAATGCTATTCAATTTGGCAAAAATAATTTTATGTTCATTATACTTTTAGTGTATAGATGCTATCCTCCCTTTAAATTTCTGCCTTGCTTTTTCTTTTGAAGTGCTTGTTAGATGATGCTTCTTAGGTCTTGTTTGAAACAGCTTTTTAACTGCTTTTAGATAACAAAAGCAGTTGGTAAAACTAATGTATCTCTAGAAGATAACTTTTTAGTAGCTATTTCAAACTCGGCTTTAAAAAGCTATTTTTGGGAAAAATATTTTTGAAACTGTGGCTGAGAGAGAAGCTTAAGCTTAATGCTTTGTTTGGGGCGGCTTTTTTATTATTTTTTAAAGTAGCTTTTTAATACAAAAATTTCTTAAATTAGAAATTTTTGTATTAAAAAATTACTTTAGAAAGAATTAAGAAAGCCGCCCCAAACAAAACCTAAATTAAAAAAAAGTTTTGCTTCATGAAAGCAACAGCTGATATAAAATGAAATTTTCATAATAATTTCTCAGTCTATTTGTGAAAATATGAAGCCCAATAATTCCTTCTCTCATATTTATGTATTCATTCTATAATAATTTTTTTCATAATAATTACTTAAAAAATAATAAGTAATGAGCTCAAACTCTCACCTTTAGTGTAGAAACCAAAATCTCCTTACATCATAGTGTAATGTATAAGATCCAGTAATAGCAAAAGGGCATCTGATTCTTACATGTTGAGAACTTTCTTAGTCAACTAATGCGAGTGGCTGAGGAGCTTTGGCTCTTCCTTAGTGACCTTGGATTAGGGCTGTCAACATTTGATCCGACCCGAAAACACGATTCGAAACAGATCCGGAATTTTCGGGTTCGGGTCGACCCGTTTAAAGAATGGGTCGGGTTAGGGTTTGGATTTTCGACCCGTTTAGTTTTTCGGGTCGGGTTCGGGTCGATCCAAAAACCCAAAACGATCCGCGCTTTTTTATTAGTAAATACTAAATATCGAGCCGCGACTGCGAGCGTCGAGCGGGCAGCGGATTTTTTCGTTCGTTCCGTCCGTGACTTCTGTCTAGGGTTTCTTTTCTCTCTTTCTCTTCGGTGCTGGAGCTCTCGTCGAGTCCTTAGTCGTCAGCGCGACGACGTCCTCGCTTACGTTCCATGACTCGTTTGTATCTCGTTTCTATTACCATTTTTTTGATATTTTAGAAGATGAAGGTGTTGAGATTTTGTGTTATTCACTTATTCTCTGCTAGGGTGTTGATATTTTTATTTTTAATAATTTACATGGTTATTTAAGACGTCATTTTTAGAAGCACTGAAGCTGTTACCTGTTAGGTTGTTCTCGGCTAGGGTTTTAAAAATTTGTTTGATTATTGGTCATTTTGTGCGATTATTGTTGGCTAGGGTGTTTAAAATGTGGTTATTGTTGTCTCTACTTAGGCCGGTTTGAACTTTTGCAGATGCCAGAAGCACTGAGGCAGTTAGGTCATCATGTTTTTTTCCATTCTTCTTTTGGTTATTGACTGGCTTGTTGGTTATTGACTCATTGACTAGTAGGGCATCATATTTTTTTGCATTTTGTATCTGCCCCTTTAAGATGTTCAAGTGTTAAATGAAAATATGTTTTAGTTCACTTCATATCAGAAATTTCCTAATTTACTTTGTCTTTTGGTTCCAATTTGACATGCAAGAAATATTTAAATATTCGTATAGTGATGTCTTCTAATATTTTTGATAGATGGAGGGCTCTAATACCATTCCTGATAATGCTTGTTCTGATGAAAATGAAGAAGTTGCGCCACTTGTCTATTCAATGGATTGGTTGTATGCAGAACAAGGTGATTTATTCTTCAACCTTCCCCTATTTATGTTTATAGCACATTTATAAGTTGAACTAAAATCCTTTTTTTTTGTTGCAGTAGTTCATGATACAGAACTTGATGCTGTTACGAATGATATCATTCATTTGCATGTCAATCAAATTGATGCAGAACCAACTGAAAGTTCGGTTATTAGATGATTCTGGTTTAAGATTTTATTTATGTCAATCTAATTAGAAGTTCACTGTTGAGTAACATACTTTTAGACTGGCTTGTGTTTCAAGAGTCTTGGTGCAGCTTTTTTTATTTGGACATTTGGTTATCCCTCTCGGTGATGGTATTTTATTTGGTTTGGCACATGTGAATATGTGATGGAGTTGTAATATTTTGTGTTGGACCGGTGGTAGACTAGTAGAGTATGAGTCATGAACTTGCAGTTGCGTTTTTGCTGTTTGATTTTGTTGAATCATTTAGAATTTTCATTTGTCGATTTACAAAATAGAACTTGCTGCTAGAGTTCTTCTTTACTCTGTAGTTCACTGAAGTTGTTGGTTGTTGCTTGTAAATTCTGTTTTGTAATTCGATTCCTGGTTTTTCTTATGTGATCTGTTTCTGTTGTTCGGTTGCTGGCAGCTGCTTTATTTTTTTGAAGTTGAAATGCAAGGAAATGAAATGAGAAATTGAGGCTTTATGTGGGTTTACACTTTACAAGCCATGAACTTGTTTTTGCATTTTTGCCTTTTGTGGGTTTGCTGGTCTCTAAAGTTCTATTTCATAGATAAGTTGATTTTTGTGATTACACATTTACACCATTTCTCTATTTGAGGAATTGAAGCTTGGGATTGGTGTGTTGATGATTAATTAATTCTTAGAACTTCACTATTTCTAAAGTTTTATTTCATTATAATTCGGCTGCTGGTTGCTATCATTTGCTCATATTCATAAGCTATATGTGGTTTTATGAAGCGATGATGATTAACCTTCTAAAATGAAAGTGGGCGCTGGGAGTCGTATAAGTGTAAGTGCTTATGTGCTATTACAATTTACAACTAGGTGACATTTATATTATCTTAGAAATTAGAATGAGTAGATACTATCTTATATTCTTATTCAAAGAACAGATATTAAGTTAATACAAATTGTCACCTTGGATGGTAATTTGTTAATATTGATTAGACTTGCATCTTACACCGCCATGACCTCATTATGAGATTAATGATTTGGAGGGTTTAATCTGAGCAATATATTATTATTACATATTAAAGTTTGCAACCTGTATAATTGGTTTTGTTGCACGTCATTGGAGATTTGAAGTCGTTATTTCAAGTAACATTTCATCAAATCATCATAGATTTATTGTGAACTCTTTTATAATTTATAAATTGAATTGAGTTTGTAATTGAAAGGATCAATTGAGTTGAAACTTGTAAGTAATTTGATAGATTTGTAAACTAGTTGAGTTTGTAATTTATTTAAATAAGCAATTTAGTTATTATTTAATTGTTTTCAAATTTACATTTGCTCATATTTTTGTGCCTGAAATTCTAATAAGATTGTACATCCGGTTTATCAGGTCGGGTCGGGTTGACCCGAACCCGAGACGGGTCAGTTTCAGGTCACAAAAACCGACCTGTTTATAAAAACGGGTCAGTTCCAACTTCGACCAGAACCCGACCCGTGACTCGAAATTAACACCCCTACCTTGGATGAAATATAGGCATTGATATATTTGTATTTATATTGTAATTAAATTTACTCCAAAGTCCCAACAAATAAAATAAAATTTTTAAAATGCATTGACAAGGCTTGATGTTATTGTTGTTGTATAAATTTGTAACTCGTTGATAATTATTTGAATATAATTTATTTGAAGATAAAATTTATGTGCTCTAATTTGAAGATAATTCATTTGAAATAAGTTTAATTTAATTTGAAATAAATTAAGACTTCGTTTGGGGCGGCTTTCCTACTATTTTATAAAGCTATTTTTTAGTTAAAAAATATCTTGAAAGCAGAGAAAAAGTAATGGTCTAAAGCTGCCTCAAATGAAGCCTAAATTTTAACAAATTTTGTAAGGAAGAGAGCTCAGCCTCTCTTTGGAAACTTACCAATCCTCATCTTTCAGGATGCCTTCAAATATTTCAACTGAAGGTTGGTGGTGGCTTAGAACTTGAAGGAAGAAGTCCAATAGACAATTGACCTTTGAGTTTGGAGAAGTGAATCCAATAAGCCATAGTTTTCTCTTTGGTTATTTTGAAGATTTTTGGTGTTTTTAAGCTTGTAAAAGGGTTGGTATTAATTCCTTTCTATTTTCAATAAAGAGAATTACATATATAATCATCAAATCTTACCTATTTATAAAATTAATACTCATATCACTATTTGAATCATTAATTTGCGCATGCAATGATCAAATTATTGAGAATTTGATATAAGTGAAAAATACGAGTAACATCATTTAATAGTTAACAAGTTAATCTTAATACTCTACAAATCTTTAAAATTTATAGAGATAGATATAGATATATGTTGTACTAATGATTGTGTTAAGGTGAATATTCATGAAGATCATATAAGTATTGTTGCGGGTTAGAATATACGCGGCGATAGAGTTAGAATTTTTTGTCTCAGCATTGTATGGATATCCAGCACACAAACAGAAGAAAAATAAACACCAGAATTTTTATGTGGAAAAACATGTAAAAGGAAAAACTACGGGGCCACGCCCAGTTGAAATGATTTTCACAAGTGTTTGAATAGATTACAAGTGACTGACTCGTCCCTGAAATTGAGGCAATCAGATTACAATAATCAGCCATCAGGTTGACATCCAGTTATGAACGTAGATCAAAAATCCGGCAATGTTTGGTGGTCGGCAAAAATCTGGCTTTAATTGACGGTCGAGCGGAAGTCCAGCGTCAGTCTGCGGTCAGGCGGAAGTTCGACATCAGTTGAAGGTCGGGCGGAAGTACGGCACCAGTCGGCGGTCAGGCGGAAGTTCGACCTCAATTAGCAGCCGGGCGGAAGTCCGGCGTCCGTCGGTGGTCGGGCAAAAGTCCAACGACAGTCAGTGGTCGGGTGGAAGTCTGACGGTGGTTGAGGAGGAGTCTCGTGGCAAGAGAACTCTCTTCCTTCTCTTCCTTGCTTAGGTCCCCTTCCATGAGAAATGAGGGGTCTATATATAGTTTTCTGAGAGTAGCATGACCAATAAATAGGAGGAAGATCAATGATAAGTTGAGAGTGGTTTGAATGGACGGCCGATATTGATTCCCTTTATGGTGGACCATTTACTGGACATTTGAATGTCTTAATGATATCAGAATTTGGCGATCTTGGGCTCGTTGGATTCGTCTTATCGAGCCGCTCATTCGACTATAAGCATGTCATGTTTGGAAACCATTTAGTAATCCAAATTACGGTTTAAACCTTCCAAATGTGCTTCGGGTCTTTGATTTGGACTCATTTGGGCTTAGATTGAGTCGAATTTGGTGTCATTGGATTCGTATTTTTTGACGTTCAATTCGACTATAAGTTTGCTAAAATCAGAGTTTAGATGGTCCCAGATTTAATTATTGAAGTTTCCAACTTGATTTTGCCTTGAGATTCGTGTCTGATCAAGATAATTTTGTGATGATATATCAAGTACGATAAAGCGAGCAACATCTTTCAAAGATTTTGTTGAAGTTATACGCTTAAGGTTTCGTTGGGGACAACTTTGTTCCTGTTTTCTAAAATAGATTTTTAGTACAAAAATTTTTTAAGCTAAAAATTTTTGTAGTAGAAAATTGATTTAGAAAGAGAAAGAAAGTTGATACAAACAAAATCTAAATAATATGATGTTAATCGAATTCTTCGTGATTATATTATTATAATAGTTGATATAATTGCTCAAGTTGCTTAAGCAATTCCAAGTACTAGCTACAAGCTGTTGAAGAAAAGAAAAAATTTTACTGAACTCATGATGAAGTTATTCCAATCCTTTCTGACTCATTGTATGCCATAACTTATTTAATAATCCAACTTTGATTTATTCTTTCCTTGTAGAATATTTGGAATTAAAGACTTAGGTGGATTTATAAGAAATTGGAGAAATACTTTTGTAGTATGTCAAACCTAATGATGCACTAAATATTGGAGTTGTAATGTATTAGGCTTTTAGCTTTATGTTTTAGATGTATGGAACTATTATGATCAATTTAAAGAATTGTGGTTAATCTAAGTTTGTAAATATTTTCTTGATGGAAATTTTGATTTCATTTTTATGATTGTACTATTGAAACTTAGTTCATTTTTATGAGGTTTATGATATAAAAAGTATTTGATTTGGTCAAATGGTTGATGATTCAAAATAAAAAATAATAAAAAGGTAATATTACTAATATATTTCACTGTTGTATCAAATCCTATACTTTACACTCTATCAAATACAAAAAATAGTTCTACTGTATTTATTTTACTTTAACCTTTCGAGAATTCAAAAAAGGTCAAAAATAAAGGTGGCATGCTCGCAAGAGAGGCGGCGCAGGCGAGGCGGTGACAAGGTGATGCAACATAAGCGAAGGATGTAAGCAGATGTAGGCGGGGGAGCGATAAGATGCAAGCAAGTGATTCAGATGGACACATTTGTTGTGGGCGAGTAGGCAACAAGCAATGTGTGATTTTCAAATGTATCGAAGATAAGAGGAATTTATCGTATTTCAAATCCACACGATAATACTTTGTACTTTTTCTCTTCAAATCAATACAAAATTTGAAAATGAAGATACAGAAAATATAATACACTGAATCCTACTGACCAAATAACTCATTAGAGCTTTATTTCTTCCTAATTCCAATTTCCTATAACTTTATGAACACACTAACTAACTCAACCTCTATTAATTATATATGCTTGTTAGCTATCACCCCTAATATAACTAATTCTTACGTTTGTTCATTTAAATATACTTATGTAGACGTGTTGAACATATTGGGGATGTAGCTCAAATGGTAGAGCGCTCGCTTTGCATGCGAGAGGTACAGGGTTCGATCCCCTGCATCTCCAAATAGGTTTCCTATTTTACCGCACCAATCTTAAAGCTTAACTACAGCACTCATTTTATTAATAATTAAAATTGTAATATTTTAATGAGAGATATTAAACCTAAAATTTATATCTTAGTTTTGGACAGCTTTTTTACTCTCTTTTAAGATAACTTTTTAATATAAAAAATTTATAATTCAAATAAAATCTTAATCATAATTTTATATTTGATAAAATTCTTATATTTTGATAAATTGTTACATTTAAATATTGCACATAAAATGATAAAATATATTATATAAATAAAATAATTGTTTTTAAAATAACTTTTACATATAAAAAATTTATAATTCAAATAAAACCTTAATAATAATTTTATATTTGATAAAATTTTTATCTTTTGATAAATTGTTATATTTAAATAATGCACATAAAATGATAAAATATATTATATAAATAAAATAATTGAGAAATAGATCAAAAGTAGTTTGTTTATTAATATTTTTGTTGCGATAATTTTTTTAGCCATTGATGTGGTTCTAGGTTAAATATGAATTTTGTCATTTTTTTAGCACCATTTTGTCATATTAATAATAATAATATTATTATTATTTAAATATCTTTTTGGTCAAGATGAATAGCTATTGAATGCCCATTTTATGATCCCACATGAACAGTAGACTTCTCATACATTTTAAGGACCACACAGTACATCCATTATTTCATATCCAACCATTATATAGCTATTGTGAAACTAACTATTCATATTTTGTTGAATATGAAGTTTCATAGTTATTGACTTTTATATATATATATATATATATATATATATATATATATATATATATAATTATTGTCGTTGTAATTCAACTTGGTGATGTGTTAATGGAGGTTGTAAGATGGTAGGGTATCTTACCTAAATTTATAATGGATATGTTATTGATATATCATCAACAAATTATCTTGTTCGAGCACTAATCTCGAGGCAAAATTAAGTTGGAAACTTTCAAAATTAAATTTGAAATCATATGAACTCTGATTTCAGCAAACTTATAATCGAATTGAACATTTCGAAAAGACGAACCCAAGAAATCAAATTTGACTCAATCCGAGCCCAAATGGGTCCAAATCGAAGACTCGAAGCGCATTTGAAAAGTTCAAACCATAATTTGGATGACCAAACGGTTTTCAAACATGACATGCTTATAGTCGAATCGAGCGGCTCAACGAGAAAAATCCAACGAGCCTAAGATCGTTGAATTTTGATATCATTAAGAAATTAAAATGCCCAATAAATGGTCCACAATCAAGGGGATTAACATCGACTGTCTATTCAAACCACTCCCAACTTACCCTTGATCTTCCTTCTATTTACTAGTCATGTCACTCTCAAAAAACTATAAATAGACCTCTCATTCCTCATAGAAGGGGGAAGGAAGGCAAGAAAGAGAAGAAATAGAGAGAAATTAGAGCTCTCTTGCCACCAGACTCCTCGACCATTATCGGGCCATCGACTATCATCGGACTATTGCCAAACTTCCACCCGATCACTGGTTAATGCCGGACTTTTGTTCGACCACCAAGTGACGTTAAAATTGCGCCTGGCTTCCAATTATTATTGGACTTACACCCGGCCGCCAACTGACACCCAGACTTCTGCTTGGCCACTGATTGACACTGGACTTACACCTGGCCACCAGCTGACGCCGGACTTCCACCTAGCCGCAGATTACGGTTCTTCCGACCTCCTTCGCCATACAACAGTCTTTCTGACAATCATCGCCCGCCACCGACCTTCGTTTCCGACCTTCGTCATGAGATTACGGTCCTTTCAACCTCAGTCACCAAATTACGGTCCTTCCAACTTCCATCACCAGACAACGATCTTTCTAACCACTGCCATCCACTGACTATGATCCTTCTGACCTCCGTCGCGAGACAATGGTTTTTCTGACCATTGTCGCCCGCCGAGTATGGTCCTTCTGACCTCCGTCGCTAGACAACGATCTTTCTGACCACCATTGCTAGCCGACTATGGTCCTTTCGACCTCTATCGCAAGACAACGTTCTTTCTGACCTTCGTCGCCCGTCGACTATGGTACTTCCAACCTTTGTCGCCAGACAACGATCTTTCTGAGCTCTATCGCACACCGACTACGGTCCTTCTAACCCCCATCGCCAGACTATGATCTTTCCGACCTCCGTCGCCCGCTGATTACCATCCTTTCGACCTCCGTCACCAGACAACGACCTTTCTGACCAATGTCACCCGTCGACTACAGTCCTTCAGACCTCCGTTGCCAGAAAATAGTCCTTCCAAACTCCATCGCTAGACTACGGTCCTTCCGACCTTCGTCTCTAGACTACGGTTCTTCCAACCTTCGTCGCCAGACAACGGTCTTTCCAACCTTCGTCGCCCGCCGCCTGCTGACCCAGACAACCGTCTTTTTGACCTTCGTCGCCCGCCGATTATGGTCCTTTCGACCTCTATCGCCAGACAACAGTTTTTCCGACCTCTGTCGCCCGTCGACTACGATCCTTCCAACCTTCGTCACCTAATAACAGTCTTCTCGACCTTCATCGCCCACCGGCTATGGTCCTTTCGACCACCATCACCCGACTATGGTCTTTCTGACCTCCATCGCTCGCCGACTATGGTTCTGACGACCAAATAAACATGTCAATAATGATTCTTTCAATTTCAACTATGTAATATTCTCTATATGATGTATATTTACTATATCAAACCAAGGCCTTCTTCCCAAGGAAGGGCCTCAGTTGTAATCTACTGCAAACACTAGTGGAACCATTCAAACTGGGCCAGGCCCCTTGGTTTTTCTCCCTTTTCAGGGGTTTAAACATTAAAACTCTGGTGTCTCTTTTGAACGTTACACGCTCTCTTTTATCTGATTGTGTATTAGATCTTCGTACAAAGCTAAAGTGTTAAACTTTATATTTCTCTACCGCCACGAACATTCCAGAACGCAACAGTTATGATGATACACATTGAATATTATTATTCTGTGCGTCAAATTTAATATTTTTATGTAATTATAATCGATCATAATTGTGAGGGAATCAATTCTTATTTATTTATGATTCATATATGATTTAATTTTTTCAATATTATTATTATTTTTTGAAAGAATTTCAAAGTTGAAATATATATTGGATATAGGAGAAATTTAATATCAGAACTTTAACAATAATCTCTAAGATCTTTAACAACTAAGCTAGTTATTACCCACCTTTAAGTTTTGTTCATTGAGTGAGATCAATTAAGGTTTCGTATTATGTTAGGTAAAAAATCTAGTAAAAACATCACATAATTGACCTTCTCCCATTAGTTTATGCATTTGAGTTAAAAATAGTTTTGATGATTGGTATACAAGGCTAATTTTGGCTTCTCTCTGCTTATATATTCGTTATAAAAAGGTATCAGAGCCAAAAGATTGGCTGGAATTGAGTGACTCATGCAGTTTGTAGCTCTTAAAAGTTTCAATCACATCTCTTCTATACTTCTCTTACCTGTGTGTGTATAGATTTTCGTAAAATATTACGATAAAAATTTCTCACTCTATTATCTTGATTTTTTCGAACATGCATGTGAGAGTGTGAAATATGAATACCGATGAGATATTATGATTTATTCAAACTTGAAAGACCTTGTATAAGTCAATGCATCTAAGGCTCAAAATTTTAATGATTTACAACTTCATTTTGAAATATCATGTACCATAATGCTATTTTTATGTAAAAAAACTATGATTAAAAAATACTAAAATATATGCACAACTCCATAGTTTCTCTCAAAAATAAATGAATAGTACTATAGTGCTCAAAACAAAGCTTCTCCCCTACCCAAAAAAATGGCCATGTCAAACATATACAATATTATTTATCTCTCATCCATGAGTTTTTTTTTTTAAATCTTAAAATGGACAACAAATCACAATATCTTTCAAAAAAATATAAAAATCTAAAGTCAATCTTCTATAATACTTTTTTTTTGGACTTAATCCTATCTAATAATAAAGTAGTTCATTATTTATTTATACCTCAACACTATGTGTCAAGTACACATCAGTAACATCTCAAGATCACACTAAGATTTAATCATAAAATATATAAAAATAAAGTTTTATATTATATTAGGATTCGTTTGGGACAGCTTTTTTACTACATTCTAAAGCAGCTTTTTAATTCAAACAATTTTTGTAACTGAAAAGCTGCTTTAAAAAGCAATAAGAAAGCCGTCCCAAACGAAATCTTAGTCAAATAAAAATTATATATCACCTATGTAAGAAAATAAAATTACTTTTATTACAATATGATCTAAGGAAGCCAACATAATCACAAGCATAGTATATGTAGAAATATATTTCATTAAATATGTTCCTCCAACATAGTGAGGTAATATAATAACACTATAGAAAATAGGGAGAGATGTATACTTGTATAGTATGTAGGCAAGTACAGTATACAATTTCTTTGAGAATGTTTTTTAGTTGCTTTGTTGTCAAAGTTAGAGGAATATACTAATAATTAAATTTATTTTCAACTTAAAATATTGAGATAATCCTTGATGGCTAAGTATTTGTTATACTTATATCATTATTATTATTATTATTATTATTATTATATTTTAGTTATTTAATATAAGATTAAATTAAACTTATTAGTTTACAAATGACTCAAATAAGAGCTGATTAACGAGCTAAATTTAAATTATTCAGAAATATTGAGTTACATGAGCACCTCTGCTCACATCTACTATCATTCTCCTCTAAATGGAAGATTAAGGTTTCATTTGGGATAATTTTCTTACTACTTCTTAAAGCGATTTTTTAGTACAAACATTTTAGTATTTGACCTAATTCACAACATCTCAATTATCATATATACATCATAAGTCATCCTCGCTTAAATTTTTCTTAACAGCAGTTGAACGCAGGTAACTTTCCTGAGCACCATAAATTACGAATCACTATACGATACCCTATATCAAATATCATCAAATTAAATGGAGGTCAAATTCAGGCCAAATACATCGATCGATACTCAAATTCAATTTCAACTAACGAATTTAAACCTATTGACACAACCCAACCAACCATTTAATACTTTTGTACTAATATATTTCTAAACTATTAAATAACTACTAAGCTCAATCTGCCCAACTATCTAAACAAAATTTTCCATAGAACAAACAAATAAAAAAGTTCAAATTTCATCATATTTTATAACAAAACACAACATCACACTTTAATGAAGCTTAGCTCACCTCAAAATCTGTGAAGATTATATCATTAATCACTAATCTATCTTAATCCAAGTGATTAAACTAATATAATGACAAACTAATCAATCATTATAATAAGTACACAGTGAGAGCTTCCAAGAAGCCTATCAGAGCCTTAAAAAACTAAGGAGAATTAAAACCTCTTAGTTAATGCTTATCAGATGAGAATTAAAGCCATGTGATAGAGGCAGAAATAATAAAAGAAGAGAGATAGGAATCTCAAGACGTGGGGAATGCGAGAGAACCGGCGATCCTTTTGCATCCTTAGTGATCTCTCCTCTTCATTTAAGCCTTTCATTAATTTCTATCCTTACCCTCTTTTAGTTCATTGATTAATGACAGCTTATATCACTTCTGTTCCCTTATATTATAAGGACTTTGGGTGTCATGTCTCTCTCTTTTTTTAATTAATTTTTAGTTATGAGTCATGTTTGTGTGATAATGACTTCTTTGGTAGAGAGATGAGCTAAGAGCAATGTTCCTTCTTGGCTTCAACTTTGAAATGATTTGATCAATTTTAATCAATCAGAGGGATTTAGGATCTGTTTGAGATGACTATAACTTTTTTGTAAAGGTATAATAGTTGTAAAGCTGTTGTGGGGAGAATAATTTTTTTGAAAGCTATTTTAGAAAACAACTTCCTAACTAGCATCTAAATTTCTTGAAAGTAATGAGGGAGCTGTAGCCAAACAGAAACTATGGTTGCGGTCTGAAAAGCAAAAAAGTAAGAAAGTTGTTCAAAAAAAGACCCTTTGGGAGTAGTTAGATTTAGTTTTGCATAGATTAATTAGATATTTAAAAAATAAAAAAATCAATAAATTTAAGATAAACTCATTATTTTTTAATTAGATATATAGCTTTTGGTAGCATAATCATTTCTTTTTTTAGTATTTTATTTTATGAATTACAGATCAGATCAATAATTTCATCAATTTTAGATATATAAATTGAACCAAACTCAAATAGAATCAATCAATTTTTTTAATTTGATTTTTTTTAATTTAGATGATTTTTTATCCACCCTACAAATCTTATATTATATTCTCTTGTATCTCCCTCTTATATAGCTATAGCCTTGTCATGCAAGAAGCACACCAGTTGTTTGTTTATCTCTTCTGCTTCATTTCTTCTCCTCTCCTCTTCTTCTTCTTCTTCTCTTCACCTATGGCACTGGCTAGGGAGAGAGCAATATATGGTCCACAATCCACTTTCATTCAAGGACTTGATCCTTCTTCTCTTGCTCATTTAACCTTCAGAGATCATCATGGCTTTCTTCATGATGAAATATTCTCTAATCCAAACACTTTTATGTTTGAAGCATCAAATTTCCCTTTACAAGAAGCTCATCCCCTCATCAACTTCAAAGCTAGTGCTGAGCATCAATTGATGACATATTCGACTTCGACGGTTCTTAGCTTCGAGCGAAATCTCGATTATGGAGAGAATTCTATGAGTTGGATTGATCATGCTATGGAAGATGAGAGTCCTATGAATCTTCTTAGCTCAAACAGCTATGATACAAACTGTTTCAAGTATGAACAAGAGAGCATTGGGAAGGAGAAAGGATTAAACAAGAGAGCTTTTATGGTGAATTTCTCAAATGTTTATGCATTTATCATTCAATTTCTTATGAATTGTGCTAAAATTTACAATTTCTTTAAGCTTTTGGTATTCTTTTTCTTGCAAGGATTGTGACATGGAAGCTTCAAAGAAGCATAGTGGTAACGCTAAGAGGCAACTCAAGGCTAAGTTAAGTTCGTCAAAGGATACCCAAAGCATTGCTGCAAAGGTTTGTTGTATAATTTTGGAAGTTTATTTGGTTGTAATAAGATTTTGGACAAAAATGATAGATTTATACTGAGAGATTAACAATTGTGTGTTGCAGAATCGTAGGGAGAGAATAAGTGAAAGACTTAAAACTCTACAAGCTCTTATCCCAAATGGCACAAAGGTGAGCTTTTTTTCTTATATTTATAATTTTGGAAGTTCTAAAGGGTTTATTTGATTAAGTGCTTATGCTTTTTCTGATTTTCAACAAAACTTCCTAAAAATCACATTTTTTTTTCCATGAATGAAGTGTTCATGTAATTATTTATGTCCCATTTTTTACAATTTCTTACTTTATTTTATTTTATTTTGTTTCCTTTCAGGTTGATTTGGTTACTATGCTAGAGAAAGCAGTAAGCTATGTGAAGTTCCTCCAATTACAAGTAAAGGTAATGACCAAATTATTAAAATCATAAAATTTTTTATTAGTTTTATCTTTGAAATTTTAGCTTCTACTAATTAAAAATTTTAGCTTTTAAAAAAATCATATATATTGGTTTAAGTTTTAAAATTATTAATTACTTTCTTATTGCTTTGCAAAACTACTGTAGAGAAAATAACTTTTTAAAGTTGTCCTAGAAAGCATCTCCTTAGTACAATTTTTTTTGAAAGTAGCAAAAAAATAACGATCAAATAGAAATTATGATGGTCTAAAAACAAAGCAATAAGAAAACCGTCTCAAACGAAGCCAAAATTTCTTTAAATAATAAAATCACTTCCTCATAAGTTAGCTCCAAAGTACAACCGAATAGGTTCGAGACGATCAAGCCGACTAAAGCTTCGTTTGGGGTAGCTTTCTTCCCACTTTTTAAAGCAGCTTTTTAGTATAAAAATTTCTTGAGCTAGAAATTTTTGTATTAAAAAACTGTGTGCAAATTTAGATATGATGCAACAATTATGATTTATAGAATTGGCTTCTAACACTTCTCATTAAAAAAAATTGTAGATTAGGACTGGTGAAGCAAATTATATTAAAGAATTACATATATGTATTATAGTAATAAAATCATATCTTTTACATAGAAACATATTTGATAAATATATATTGGAAAATCATTCAGGTGTTAGCTACTGATGAGTTCTGGCCAGCTCAAGGAGGAAAAGCACCTGAGGTTTCTCAAGTGAAGGAAGCCATTGATGCAATCTTATCTTCTCACAGAGAAAGGAACTTCAGCTCTAACTAAGCAATCAGCTCTTCAGAGAATGAAAACTCAAAATTGAAGAAGTAAAAATGAAAATAACTTCTCAATTGAAGGATAAGCCAAGAGCTGAAGAGGAAGTGGAAGGATTTTTTTTTTTTTTTTCTGATTTCTTAAGGAATAACTGAGAGTTAGGAAGAAATTGTAAGGTTTGATGGTTTAGATAGATTAATTAGCATAGTGTTACTAAAATTTTCACTTGACTTTCTAACTCCCCCTTGTATTTTTCCAAGAATTTAGCTTTCAAGTTAAATATTTCATTAGTTATGAGTGTTGATTGAAAAATATTTTGTTAGTAAAATATGAGATGTGTACATGAAAGGACATGGATGTTTATATATGTCTAACATATGATGTTTTTATTTAATAAATAAATAAATATTCATTATGAATAAATATTAATTTATTAATTAACTAAATGAATAATTAAATGATTGAAAATAAAAAGAATATGTATATTATTGACTAAATGCATGAGGAAAAAATAAAAATTATTTTAAAAGAAATTTCTTGTTGACATATTCAAAAAAGGCTTTAAATAAGAAAACTTTTCATAAAATAAAGAAGTACAATACATAGTATATTTGCAATAGTATTTTTGACAAAATATGAAAAATGGAGGTGTTTTTTGAATAATATATACATCCATGTAATTTACGGGTATAATACATGAAAATGCTCACTTAGATTAGGATATCCTTTTAGGGTTAAGTTCAACTCCATAAATTGGGTCGCAATAAGAGAACATTTCCATATTACAAAATTTTTACCTCCCTATAATTTTTTTTTTCTCGAGATTATAAGCTCTCTACTACGAGAAATTATTCTGCACAGAGTCGGGACGTAGCTCTATGTCCGGACTCTAATAAAATACTAACACATGGTTCATACGTAGCTCTACGTCCGGACTCCAATAAAATACTAACACCTGATTTTCTAATATACTACACATGCAAAACTCTCCCCTTAGCTCTATAGTTTTAGTGCAATACTCATTTCCCAAGCCCTTGGAATCTTCCTTACATGCATTGATCTTGATCTAATCTAAATTCAATCATGACCATCCATTTTATTCTATTATAAATTCCATTAATTGTAAGATCAACAAAAATAACTATAATAAAATAGTAATAGTCTATTAATTTTGATAGAATTGATAAGTAGTAGTTAGCCATAATAACAATCTTATAAATTAATGAGAGGATAACTAAGTTTATGAGAGTTTGAAATACTTAGCATTTATTAATAGGAAGTGATATTAAATATACATATAATTAATTAATTGGAGTTAATGCAATGTTGAATGCATCAACTTAAGAGTCATATTAATGCATTGATGATAATATGTATAGTTTAATGTAGTGATAGAATTGTAATTAATGCTAACAATTTAAGAGTCATATTAATGCTTTGATGATAACATATATAGTTTAATGAAGTGATTGAATTGTAATTAATGTTAACTACTTAAAAGAGTTACATTAATTCTTTGATGATAATATATATAGTTTAATGTAGAGATAGAATTGGAATTAATGTTAAGAACTTAGGAGTCATATATATTAATGCTTTGATGATAATATATGTAATTTAATGTGGTGGTAGAATTGAAATTAATGTTGGGTGGTGTTTTCACTTTGGATAGTTCGAGGTATGGATGGTAATTCGGGTGTTGGGCTAAGCTGGTTGTTTTCATAAAGTCTAAGACATGCTTCATCATAGTTTATTTTATGTATTTACTCTTCTTCTCCTTCTATCTGTCTATCTCTCACTCACTATGTATGGAATAATGTTCTTTAGCAATAGATTTTGCTGTCGGTACATGTCGATCACAAAGAATTGCCTGAAACCAGGCTAGCTGTATCGATCTCTTTGCGATAAGGCTTTTATGATAGGTTCTTTTTACAAATAATATCGACGTCTACGTAAACCAATTGCAAATTTCTTGCGGAAACCTTTTGAGAAAACGATTTTGTATTGCCAGAATAAATGATAAATTGATTTTTGTGATTGAATTTGCGACGGAAATGTGTATCGCAAATTTATGTTTTTCCTTTGTGTCCCCCCTCCCTTCTTTCTCTCTATGTGAAGTAGAATTAGCATCATCTATCCAAATTAAATTTCAGAATTGATACGTCATCAAAAAGTTATCTTGATCGGGCACGAATCTCGAGGAAAAACTCAAGTTGGAAACTTGAAAAATTAATTCGGAGACCATTTAAACTCCGATTTCAGCAAGCTTATAGTCGAACTGAGCGTCTCAGAAATACGAATCCAACAACACCAAATTCGACTCAATCCGAGCCCAATTGAGTCCAAATCAAGTACCCGAAGTGCTGTTGGAAGCATCGAACAGCAATTTGAGTTGCCAAACGGTCTCCGATTTTGACGAGCTTATTGTCGAATCGAGCGGCTCGACGAGATGAATCCAACGAGCCCAAGATCGCAGAATTCTGATACCATTAAGACCTTAAGATGCTCAATAAACGGTTCATGATCAAGGGATTCAATATCAGCCGTTCATCCGGATCACTCCTTATTTGCCCCTGATCCCTCATATATTTACGGGCTATGCCACTCTAGAAAAACTATAAATAGCCCCTCATTTCTCTTAAGAGGGGACTCAAGCCAAGAAGAGAAGAAGAGAAGGAAGAGAATAAGAAGAGAAGAGAAGCCTAGGAGGGAACAGCTCCTCCTCGACCACCGCCGGAACACCGCCGGAACTCCGCCGGAACACCACCGAAGCACCACCGGACGCCCGAGGGACGCCGGAGCTCTGCCCGACACGGGAGCAACCTCGGAATTCTGCCCGACGCCAGAATTCTACCCGACATCCGAGTGACGCCGGACTTCTTTCCAAGTGACGCCGGAATTCTGCTCGACACCCGAGTGATGTCGGAGCTCTGCTTGGCCTTGTAACTGATACTCATTGTAATCTAATCGTCCTGAATTTAAAGGACGAATCAGCCTCGTGTATTTCAAACAACACTAGTGGAACTCTTTCAACTGGGTGTGGCCCCGTGGTTTTTTCCCTTTCCAGGGTTTTCCACGTAAAAATTCTGGTGTTACTATTTCAATTCTATTTGTGTGCTGGATATACGTACAACGCTAAGACGGAAAATTAAAATCTATCACCGCGTATAATTGAGTCCGCAACAAGTATATAGGCTTTGAATGCAAGTGAAAATTAATTATTATCTTTATTATCAAAAAAAATTGAAGATCATTTAGTTATATTAGAATTATAAAATTTGTAATAAGGTTTAGTAGGTTTAGTCCATGCATTTCCCTACGTGCAGTAGGTTTAGTCGATGCATTTCCCTTAGGAAAATCTGGTTGCTACTTCCTCATGTCTTCTCGTTGCTGCTGGTCGTTCACACGTTATCGTTCCGACTCGTCAAAGCCCTTTTTCCAGTGAGATTCCGCCAATACTTCATAACATCTTCTTCATTGTTGAGGGTTTCGAGAGGGCCGTCAACATGTCATTAGTCTCATCGATGCCATTTCCTCAGTGATATCCTGTTACGACCTCTTTTCTTCGGAAAATTATTACGTCCGGTGTCCGGATTCGTTCGGAGGCGAATCCGGACGCGCCACGTCGCCCGGAGCCCGGTGCATTCGAGTGACATGATGTGTCCGGATTCGCCTCCGGACGGTCCGAACACCGCACGTAATAATCTCTCCTTTTCTTCACCGTCAATAGTTTTAAAAAGATGAGAAATGACATCACGTAGCAATATAAGAGTGATAATTTCACAAATATAAATATTTAACGATCAAACTTGCATATTATATAGATTTAATAAATCCCCCACTAATTAATAATTTGTCAATTAAATATATATATTTCAACGTTGAATCCTTATTTATATATTAATTATGCATTAATTGTTAATTAATTTCCAGTGGAGAAATATCACAAAATATTGACCTATATAATGTAAACCATTGCTTATTCCATTCATCTGCACAGATAGACTGAAATCAGATGCACTGTACTTAGATTGTGTACGAACGTATCTCCTATTGATTTCTTTTATATTTATATATATATATATATATATATATATATATAATATATTATGATTTGAAATATAATTTTTAAATTTTTTCAGCATTATTGAAATTAATTATATGCAAAACTTAAAAAAAAAAAAGATTAATTGGCCAACCATCTGATAATAATTTCCATCAACTATATATATATATATATATATATATTCATATTTAAAGGCTATAACTACATAAGTTAATTGAGAATTCAAAATATAGATAGTGTTGAATTATCATAGGATTTATGAGTATAATGCATGGCATGTGAAGGATGTTTTATATGTATTAAATGATTTTGATTGTTGAAATATAAAAGCATGATTGATAAGACATCAAAATTCGTTTTGATTGAGCACGAATTTTGATGTATGTTTAAATTAAAAATTTTAAAAATTAGATTGTGGATTATTCGAACTTCGATTTCAACAAAATTTATAGCAAATTGAATGGCTCGACGAGATGAATCCCACGATACCAAAAGTTGGTCTGATCCGAGTATGACTGAGCCCGGATTAAGAGCATGAAGCATAATGAAAAAACTTGAAATATTATTTGAGGGACCAAATGATCTCTTAAAATTTGGCATACTTATAGTCAAATCGAGCATTTCAATGACATGAATCAAATGAGCCTAAGATCACTTAATTTCGACATCATTAAGACACTTAAATACTAAAGAAAATAATTTATGATCAAGAGAAATGTTATGTGTGGAGTCTGATTGTGTTGACCAATCTAGTTGTTCTGTTGTCTCGGACCTCAAAGCTTGTTGTGTTCGCTGGGGGGTGCAGGGGGTTTACACTCGAAATTAAGTGTCAGGTGCTTTGCACTCGAAATTATTTTTTTTCATACAATGCCCTGACGTTGTATACCCGAGCGCCCCGATGCTGTGTTCCTGAGCGCCCCGGTGTTGTGTTCTCTAGCTCCCCAATGCTGAACGACATATAGCAGAGCACCGTAGCGGTATAGATGCAATACTACAACAGTGCAAGACAGAGGCTTGAGCGCCGCAGCGCCCAAACTGGCACCGCAGCGCCGCGAGACAGATTGAACGGTTTCTTTCTCGTTTTTCTGAAGGGTTGCGTCCCTTGTGATTATTTACTTGGCTTTCTCTTTGTATTTTTTATTAGGGCAAGTGTGAGAACTGTGCATGTAAGAAGAGAAGCAAGGATAGAATGAGAGAGAAGAGAGATATGTACTTATTTCTCCCAAAATTCATAGTGGATTTCTTGGTGTGGTATGGCTCTGTGGGTTTTTTTCCACATTAAATCCTAATGTCATTTGCATTTCTGCTGCTTTTACTTTCTTGCTTGTTTTGTAATTGTGGTGTTTACTCCTCATCATCCCCAACAAGAACTAATACATGCCATCTGATGAAATGTTCCAGATTTTAGTCATCTTTAAGGAGCATGTCATCTAAAAATCTATAAATATGCCCCAACTCTCTATATGAGATGGGAGCTAAACCTTGATCAGGAGCATAGTCTTTTGTTTGAGATTCAAGAGATTTATAAGGCTCTAAGGATCCCTAAGCGCCACCGCTGGGCCACCATCCGACTGTCATCATTGGACCACTACTCGACATCGCCATTAAGCCACTGTCCAACTACCACGGTCGGAAGACCACTTGACGCCATCATGAGAGATCGCCTAACCACTTCTGTCAAAATATTGCTTAATCGACATCATTGCATCACAATTCTTCGACCACTGTCACTCGACCATGATCATTCTAATCATCATCGCCCGACTATAGTCCTCCAACCACCATTAATCGATTATAGTTCTTTTGATCACTATTGCCCTAACCAAGGTCTTCCAATCTTCATTGCTTAACTACGATCATTCTAACTTCCATCACCCAACTACAATCATTCTATCCTCTATCATCCGACTATAATCCTTCATACTACCATCGTCCAACTACAGTCCTTCAAACCACAGTCGTCGAACTACGATACTCTAACCATTGTTGCCTCACTATGATCCTTTTCACCACCATCACCAGACTTTAATCCTTCCCACGAATATGGTACTTCGACCTACAATCTTTTAACAATTTTTGTTTGGCTACTCTGACACATATTAACTTTCTCACCTACCATCACCAATAATGCTAGCATACGTCATCACTTATAAGTTTGATACATGACATTGACATCTACTCTGACTCGCAATGTCAGCAGTAGGATTTACACTATACTTCTTATTATCTAATCTTTTATTCTCAAAGGAGTTCGACCAAACAAACAAGCAAATGATATCTTAAAGGTAGAAGCTAAGGCTAAGCACATGAAGGCTTTGTCAATTTCATTCAAAAATGAGGTCAACAAATCATAATCTAGCGACAGTGGTTTATAGATTATAGTCTAATGATAGCAGTTAAAGAACCATATTTGGGTGATGGTGGATGAAGAACATAATTAGGTGATGGTGGGCACAGGGCTGTAGTTGGGTTGACTGCATTTGGAGGGTTGTAGTCGGATGATAGTGGTCAAAGGATTGTAGCCAATGACTGTAGTTGGAGGACCGTTGTCAAGCGATTGTGGTCGATGAACCATAATTATCACAATCTAACCCAATAAGACCTACAGACTGGACAAGCCTTATCATGTTGGCTTGCGACAAGTGAACCCCAAGATCTAAGTTTAAAAAAAAAAGAATATTCATCCAAATTCTTAAACTTACAATAATAAAAATAGAGCTGCTAATAACATCCAAAATACTGAAAAGAAACTCATCCACAAAAATCCTCTTTTTATTTATCATAAAAATACATATACAACTACACTGCATGACTACAAATAGAGCTATAAAATAGAGCAATAAAAACTAGCCATGATAGTACAAAAATTAAAAGAAAGAAATATCTCTAGAAACTCAGATCAGATCCCGATACTGCTACACAACAAGCCATTTCCCCCTATTAGATCTTAAAAATAAAAGGTGAAATTACGGTGAGTTAACACAGCTCATCAGACAATATTTTTTCAATCTAAATTTCCAAATTATTCCAATATTAAAGCATTTTAACTTTATTGAAACATAATACATCATGGTGTTGAGCATAATTGTAATTACATTCATCAGAAGTTTAAATAATAATGATGGAAATAAATAAACAAACTAGTACTGCATATCAAATAGAATTTCAAAAAATTCAGGCCCCTTATGCCTCTCATGCTGTGTTAGACAGAATCCAAAAATTCTGACCCCTTATGCCTCCCAACAAATAGAATCAAAGATTCTGATAATATAATATGCATATAGCACCAGAATGTGCCATCAGCACTAGAAAATATCCTTGGGTATCAGAATGTGCTTCCCATGAAACTACTTGAAATAACTTCATTCCAAACCTAATGCACCTACAAAGTACTTATAAATCTTGGATCAAATGCATACATATATTATTAGTTTGGCTCTCGACGTGAATATTACATCAACTTTAATATTGAGGATCTAATCTCATATAAAAGGTACTTTTGAGCCTCTAAAATTTCAAACAAATATCTTTAAAAATAGAGCTTTTACATTCCCACCAACAAATACTAGTTCCACTTTTTCCTTCAACTTCTTTGCTTGTCTAGTTATTTAGCAAATTTTGTCAAATTAAGTAATATCGATCTTTCAGGCGAACAATGTTATTTTATCCACTAGACTGGTCATTTTTCTACAGATGACTCATAAGTGACTAATAACAAGCCACAATGATCTCTTATGACCTTCTAAAAGAGTATCTTAACCCTCTAGTGGAGAGTTTTTCACACCCTTGGGGAGTTAATAATAGCCGTCCAATTCGAACGTATGATTGACATTGACTTAATCAAACAATCCATTTTTTTATTTAGCATTTATATTTTGGTATATTTTGAATTTATTTTAGAAGGGTTATTCAGACTTATATACTTATTTTCTTCTGATAATGATGTTGCTTTAGCGTCTTGTAATCATAGGAGCCCCTCACTATAACTAATGACCCCCAAGGCTAGGTCGAATCAGTGATTGGTTCAATAAATCATTGGCTACAATTGATTTTATTTATTGATTTCTTATTTCTTCCTCTCTCTCTCTCTCTCTCTCTCTTTATATATACACACACACATTCGTACATACAAGCATAAATATATATACATCAAGAACATGTATGTATATATGGCATGCATGCATGCACAAAGACTAAGAGAAATAGCCATGCTATATTTGATCATATATATATATATATATATATATATATATATATATATATATATATATATATATATATATATATATATATATATATATATAATATACACACACACTCTCTAAAACAATCTCAAAATAATCCCAAAAATATTGGTGTGTAGCCAATTTAGTCCCATGATCATACATGGCATACATGCATGCATAAAGACTAAGATAAATAGCCAAGCTATATTTGATCAAATCTCTCTCTCTCTCTCTCTCTCTCTTTCTCTTTATATATATATATAATTTCAAAATAGTCCCCAAACTATTGAAGAGTAACCAATTTACAATATTTACTAAATCCTTCAAATACCCAAACAACCACTTAAAGATTTTTTTTCTTTCATAAATCTTAAATACTCAGATAAATAGAAAATTAATACGTATATGCCAAACAATTTTAAGATTTTACTCCCACAAGATTTAATAAATTTGAATTTACAATATTTTCCAAATCCTCCTGCTAGCCAAACAGCCCCCAAAAATAGAAAAAAAAAATTATACATTACTTAGAGTTTCCTAAGACTTAGAAAATATTAAAAATTATTTTTTATTAGATTTAAATGAGAATTTAAATTTTAATATGGCACAATATAGAAAAAGGATTATGTAGCGGACCTAATGGGATAAAGGCTTGATGTTGTTGTTGTATCAAAAGTAAACCAGCATGAGCAATCGATGATCACAATTTACCTCAGCGAGAGATCGCCGCCGCGAAATCAATGGCTGTCCACGCCGCCATTGGAAACCTGGGCAATTGAATAGAAGTTAGAGTTTAACGGGAAGATGGGCGGAGGTCGATGGTGAGCTTGAGCTCCGGCAAGCCGTCGCAGGTGCAGATCCGGTCAAAGAATAGATCCGAAAGTAGGCCGAATAAGAGAGTCGATCTCAGCCAGGAAGAGCCGATCTGACTTAGAGATCAGGCGATGAGTCGAATCTGAGCAGAGCCGACGACGCCTGGAGAAGGAGAATGAGAGCTACGAGTTCGACTCTTCTCGCCGGCTTACCACCTCGCTCTATCCCCTATATTTCCATCTCAGCCGAGTCTCTCTCTCTCTCTCTTTTGAGTTCGCAGTGGCTAGAGGGAAATCTCATTTTGGGGGCGAGTCAAAATCTCATTTAAATTTTTTGAAAAAATTTATTTATAATATTTTCTAATGAGGTCTAATATCAATAATGAATATAAAAAAATAACAAATTAAACGATTAATTATTTATAAAAATTTAATTTAAATTAACTAATAAATTTTTGAGAAAATAAGTTTTAATGAACATGTACATAAATTTTAGTTAAATCTTATATTATATGTTAGAGCATTCGTGCTAATAGAGATAGTTTAATGTCAAGTTTTGTATAAATATCTAACACATACATAAATAAGAGGAATTAAAATAAAAAAGGGATCATTGTCTCTTATTCAGGCAATAGTGCTTGGGTGATCATAATCTGGTGATGAAGATCAGAATACCATAATCAAGTAATAATTGTTAGAGAATTGAAGTCGGGTGACTGTGATTAGAGAATCGTATATAAGTAACAATGGTTTGATGATTTAGTTGGGGTGACGATAGTTAGAGCAAGGCAACGATTATCAAGAGATCATAGTTGGATGATGATGATCAAGGGATCATAGTTAGGTGATAATGATCAAATGATTTAGATGATTGTCGCTGGGATCCGGTGGTAATCTCACAACAATAGTCTAGCAGTGATCCTATGGCAATGTTTGGGTGGACTTTTGAGATTTTTCAAGTCTTTAAATTTTCTTGAATCTTAAGCCAAGATCCACCCTCTATTCATGTGGAGAGTGGAGGTTTGTCTATAAATTTTTTAGAGTGTCATATCATATAGATATAGCCAAATTTTGGAACACTCCATCAAATGTTCCCTATAAATACAATTAATCATATATTATTCTTTTAACATTCATATCCATTAATGATATCAAAATTAAATGAATTTGTGCTCGTTGGATTTATCTCAACGAGACGCTCAATTTGACTATAAATATGCCATATTGGAGATCGTTTGATCCTCTGATTAATATCTACAGTTTCTCATTGCAGTTCAAGTGCACATCACCATTGGACCTCAAATCAGACCACTCTTGGAATTCATAGGTATGTCTTATTGAGGCATTTGATTTAATTATAAATTTATTAAAATAGAAATTCGAATAGTTCTAAATTTGAATTCAAAAGTTTCCATATGTAAAATTACTCGATCAATTAAATATATGCCATATATAATTTAATTAAATAAAATAATTATCTTTTTAATTTGGATTTGAATGTTTAAAAAAAACATGTATGATGAGATAAAAAGCTAAGAATTAATTAAAATAAATATTCAAAATTAGATTTATTATATGCTAGATTCAAAATTTTAAATTGAATTTGCATCTTATGTCATATTCATACTTAAAATTACACATATAATGTAGTGAGCTATTAAGAGTGTTTTAATTCAAGCTAAAAACTATCATGTAATGAAAAACACTCAAAAGGAGAAAGGCATAGGCTTCATTTGGGATGACTTTCTTATTGCTTCTTAAAGCAGCTTTTTAGTGCAAAAATTAAAATTTTTGCACTAAAAAGCTGCTTTAAGAAGTAATAAGAAAGTCGTCCCAAACGAAGCCTAAGTTTAAGTGAGAGTTTGGATTTTTTTTTTTTTTTTAGATTCAAAAATTAACTTGAGGTTTAGCTTATTAGTGCTAGTGAGAGATATGTGGAAAGAGAGGATCATGAAAGAAAACAAATAAGAGTTTTTTACTTGGGAGATCAAACATATTTTTATTATTCATTAAGTTATCACCAATAGAATATATAATACATGAGAATTTGATCACCTTTGCTGGAAAACAACTCATCAGGATCGACTGAAGTTCACTGCACAGCCAAATAGTCCCGAGCCATGGCGGAAAGCTGCAGGTATCTTGAACTATTTACCATCCACCATTCTAAAACATCAGTTGCAGGAGGTTCTGATAAATACTGAGACAGTTCATCAGTGGCTGTGTTCATGCTCACCCGGCGGCATTTTCGAGCGATTTCTTCAGCAAATGAAGCAACATTCTCCTCCTCGGGATCCTGAGAACTGAAGCCATTGGCCATGGAAGGGAACTGACAACTTGCATAATGTCTTGTGAAATGATTCTTAGCTTCTTCCAGGTTCTTCTCAGAGTTGAGCTTTTCAGGAATGAGCTCGTTCTTTATCCTTGGATCAGGAACTGCTGCCATATATGTGAAGACGTTGTATCCCTGAGAGCTAAAACCTCGCACTCCCTTCACCATATCATCTGCAATGCTCTTCAACTAGTCATGGCGGCAAGCATCTCTGCAAGTACTAATCAATTCAAATGCATGGTCCATAAAGAAGAAAACCAGACCAACTGTAGCAACCTTGCAGGTGCTTAGATTAGATGTGATTTATGAAATGGTTCCAGGTATGGATGCAATATGTTAACCACAGCTTCTTCTGCAGTGTTCATCATTGTTTGTTCATGCTTCTTAATAGTACTGTCCATGGATTTTGATGCCTGCATAGCATAGATGGCAGTTTATAAGAAACAAGGAGAATTTTTAAAGAATGAAATGGGTAGTAACCTTCCGTATGAGGTCGAGCATTGTGTAGTTTCCATTCCAAGTTGCTGAAGTATCAAGAGGGAATTTCCATGAACCTTCTTGATAGATTGTAGCCAATTGTTTGAAATCTTGAGCAAGTCCTGATACTTTGTTCAGCTCAAGTGCGATTTCACGGATAGTCCATAGTATTGGTTTTGGGATTCTAATACCATCCTCTATAATCTGGTTCAAGGCATGAGCAGCGCACGGTATATAGCAGAAGGGTGCCTTTCGAGATTCCAATTCCTCTTTCAGGGCATGGCAAGCATTAAAAGCCTGTTGGCTATTATCAATAGTGCAGGAGAGGACCTTCTTCTCAAGATTATACATTATGAGGATTTCTATAATTGCAAGATAGATCTCTGAGCTTGTGCATGGATGAGGAATGTGACGCAAATCGAGAAGAACTTTGTGCAAGGACCAATTTTCATCAATCCAGTGACAATAAATGAACATAAAATTCAACTCTTCGAGGAGGTCAAGAAATCCAGAGTGACAGAAACTTTAGAACTGATATGCTCCAATAATGCCTTTACATGACACGAGAGGATCAATGTCTACTAATGTTTCCAAATATCTAATCAGAATACTTATAATTGTGTCCGTCTTGGAAGGCAAGATAATTGTTTATTAAATCTTAGATATTGGTGCTACATGCCACATGATATAAAAGCAAATAGCAAATGCACAATATTAGACCTTGTGATAATTGCTTAACAATAGGGACATATTGATTGACGCTTAATGTAATAAGCTCTAATTATAGTATATTCATACTTTTTGTACTATGATGTGTTGCTTTCGTTTAATATATTGACAATTACAATTTAGTATCAACAATATCATCAAAGTATGTGGATATTCATCTGATACTTTGATGAATTTTGACTATTACATTTCCTAAAAACATACAACCTATACTACTATAGTAATAGAAAGACCTACTTCACAAACAATTATCCTGCTACCAACTCTTAAATAATGTTCTAGGATCACCTTTTTGTTTTTCAACATGCATGCATAATGACTGAGAGATAGAACCAAGCTGGGTTTGATCAATGTCTAATGGACTTGAAATTAAAGCTTCATTTGGGACGGCTTTCTTACTGCTCCTTAAACCAACTTTTTAGTACAAAAATTAAAATTTTTATACTAAAAAATTACTTTAAGAAACAGTAAGAAAGCTATCCCAAATGAAGCCTAAATCAAGCTAAAGTTTTAGCTCATGGAACAGCTATTGATCCAAACAATTACGATTCTATATTCAAGTGAAATTCTACCTAAACGATCATTTGTGTTCATATGTACTAGCTCAATTGCAAGTTTGACTTTCTACCTAATAAAATATAATGAATTTTTTCCTGCTATAAAGAAAGAGAAATATTGTTTTATCCACTCAAGTAAACACATTTTCAACATCATCTCTAAATTGAATATCATTAAAATATTTGATGTTGGCTTGTTACTTCCTCGAATATAAAACTACTCTCATATGCAGTATCTTATAAACATATGCATTGAAATGCCTCAACTTTGTGAGGGTAGGAAGCATTGCTCATGAAGAAAAATAGCCACAAGGAAAAACACTCAAAAGCACATCATGTGCATGAATAAATACTACAACACTGCTATAATGGAGGTGACGAGCTATAAAATCCCCATTTTTTGAAATCATAAGAATCAAGAAGATAGAAGATGAAGATACTCTAATGATGCATCTAAAAACCTAAAACTCAAGTCAGTTGATTATTAGAGCTTAACCAAAGCTCAGCAAAAAGTATGATAAACCTTTGATTAGTTCATGCCTGCAAATTCAAATGGACTTGTGTGTGAAGCGATAAACTAAAACAGCAAAAAGCTATTCTTGACTACAACCTACAGACTAATCCTTTAATAAGATGATTAACTACAACTATTTTTAGAACATTTAAAATTAACAAATTTTAAATCTCAAGCATTCAATCAAATTGCTTACCCACATTTCAAGCCCTACTTACCACATATATTAGAAAAGTGTTGTACCATATCTTATTTTAGGTAGAATTTAAGCAAGATTTAGGTTAAACCCTGCCAAATAGATTTTTGAGGAATTTAAATCCAACAATTATAATAATTTAATTCAGAATTTATTAAATCCCACCATTCATAAGATTTGTATAATTTTTTCCTCAAAAAAGTTTTAAATCCTAAATCAAACAGCATAACAATTTATAAGGATTTAGCAAGATGTAAACACCATCATGCCAAACAATGTTCGGGTCGTAATCCTCTCAAGTATTTTTAAATTTGGATTTACAAGGATTATTAATCCAACTCAAAGCCAAACACCCCCTAAATGCTAATGCCCAATAGGTTAAACCTTTTACCTCAGAGAGAGATCGCCGCGGCGAACTCAATGGCCGTTCACTCCGCCATCGGAAGCCTGGGTATATCGAATGCAAGTTAGAGTTTAACGGGAAGATCGGTTCAGGTCGGTGGTGAGTTTGAGCTCCGCCAAACCGCCGCCGGCGCAGATCCAGTCAAAGAAGAAAGCCGAAAGTTGGCCGAATAAGAGAGCCCGTCTTAGCCAGGAAGAGCCGATCTGAACTAGATATCAGACGAAGAGTCACAGCTCTGAGCAGAGCCGATGACGCCTGGAAGAGAGCGCTGTAAATCGCTCGGCTGCAAGCGAGTCGGGTATTTTCTGCAACTACAGCCAGCCAGCCGCAGGCCTCAGATTCCCGTCACTCTCTCTCTCTCTCTCTTAGTATTTATTATTTCATTATAATTGAAATAATTCTATTTGTATTTATTATTCCATTACAAAATGGTGTCTTTCCATATGATTGGGGAGAGCATAAATTTTACATAATGAATTTTGTTGAGAAAGTTAGAAGTGTTATGGGAAGTGAGTTATTTTTAAGAGATCATTTATTATATATTTGATAGTTTTTTCTTTGAGGAGGGGAGATCAAAGTCTATGAAGTCTAACATAAATCTTGGTGATAATGTCAGGAATTAGAATTGGTGTTGATAGCATATATCAGCATTATAAGCAATATTGTACGTCAACGCTACTGGCCATAGTGAGTGATGAAGCCAATGGGCATCAACATTGGTCTTGATGGTATATATTGGTCTTATAAGTGATGGAGTATGCCGAGGCTATTGTCAATGGCGGGCATTAATGAGTCATATGATAGTGCTCTAAAAGGATCATACATGAATGACGGTGGTTGGAGAACATTAGTAAGGCATTGGTGGGTCGAACAATCATAACATAGCAAGAGTGATGGGAGGATCATAATTAGGAAGCAGTGGTCGAAGGATTGTTATCAGGTGACGATGGTCAAAGGATTATAGTCGGACGATAGTGGGCAGAGAATCATAATCAGGTGACAATAGTAAAAGAATCTTAGTCAAATGATAGTAGTTGGAGGATTGAAGTTAACCAATTGTGGTCAAATGATCGTAGTCAAATGATGGTGGTTGAAAAATTATAGTCAAGCGACAATTGTTGGTAGACCATAGTAAGGCGACAGTGGTTTGATGATTATAGCGAGGCCTTAGATCCTACCATTTTTTGGATTGTTGAGTCCATCTTATTAAAGCATTCAATTGACTTATTACCTTCCTAAAATTAAAGTTTGGATAGTTATGAATTTGCACCATGTGTCATATTCAAAATTTAAGATTATATATATAATGTGATAATTAGTTATTAACTATGTTTTAATTCAAACTTAAAATTGTTATGTTATGAAAAGTGATTTTCACAACGTAGTTTGACAACGAAAAAAACATTCAAAAGAGAAAGGCAATTGTTTAGGTGAGAATTAGGAATTAAGTTGATATTCAACTTATTAATGCTTGTGAGAGAGCAATAAAAATGTCAATACAAATAAGATATTTTTAGTGATTTATTGGTTGAAAGCTACATCCATTGTAGGGAGATGAAACAAATTTGTATAATCCACCAAGTTATAGTATATATAATACAAGAGATTTGATGCTAAATACATGAAAGATTTTTTTGTGATGACTTTTTTACAATTTTTTAAAGCAATTGTTTAGTACAAAAATTTATTGAACTAGAAATTTTAATACAAGAAATTTTTATACTTGATACGTCATCGGAAAATTATCTTGATCGGGCACGAATCTCGAGGAAAAACTCAAGTTGGAAACTTCAAAAATTAATTCGGAGACCATTTAAACTCCGATTTCAGCAAGCTTATAGTCGAACTGAGCGTCTCGGAAATACGAATCCAACAACACCAAATTCGACTCAATCCGAGCTCAAACGAGTCCAAATCAAGTACCCGAAGCGCTGTTGGAAGCATCAAACAGTTATTTGAGTTACCAAACGGTCTCCGATTTTGACGAGCTTATAGTCGAATCGAGCGGCTCGACGAGACGAATCCAACGAGCCCTAGATCGTAGAATTCTGATACCATTAAGACCTTCAAATGCTCAATAAACAGTTCATGATCAAGGGATTCAATATCGGCCGTTCATCCGGATCACTCCTTATTTGCCCATGATCCTTCATCTATTTACGGGCTATGCCACTCCAGAAAAACTATAAATAGCCCCTCATTTCTCTTAAGAGGGAACCCAAGCCAAGAAGAAAAGAAGGAGAAGAAGAAGAAGAAAAGTGTAGGAGGGAACAGCTCCTCCTCGACCACCGCCGGAACTTCGCCGGAATTCCGCCGGATCACCACCGGAGCACCACCAGGCGTCCAAGGGACGCCGGAGCTCTGCCCGACGCCGGAGCAACATCGGAATTCTGCCCGACGCCAGAATTCTACCCGACGCCCGAGTGACGCCGGACTTCTTTCCAAGTGACGCCGGAATTCTGCTCGACACCCGAGTGACGTCGGAACTCCGCTTGGCCTTGTAACTAATGCTCATTGTAATCTGATCGTCCTGAATTTAAAGGACGAATCAGCCTCGTGTATTTCAAACAACACTAGTGGAACTCTTTCAACTGGGCGCGGCCCCGTGGTTTTTTCCCTTTCCAGGGTTTTCCACGTACAAATACTGGTGTTATTTCATTCTTCTGTTTGTGTGCTGGATATACGTACAACGCTGAGACGGAAATTTAAACTCTATCGCCGCGTATATTTGAGTCCGCAACAGTTTGGCGCCGTCTGTGGGAAACTTATCCCACAACTTCAAGTATTGCTACGATGGTCAATAGGCGTAGCAATCGCCTCATAGGAGCCTCCCGCTCTCACTCTCCCCAATCCAGAAACCAGTCTATAAATCGTGGACATCAAGTTTCTGCCTCCTTTCTTCCTGGGGGGCAACACATTGCTGGAGAAGGAACCTCAGGGCCTTCTTTGGAGGAGCGAATCCGAAAGATGGAAGAATCTCAAAACGAGATCCTACACCTCCTGCGAGAGACTCGACAACCGACCCTAGCACCTCAGGAGGAGGTTCTTCTCCCTCGAGATCCGCCACGTGTTGAAGCTGTTCAAATCGAACATCTTCAAGCTGAGATTCCTCTTCCTCCACCCAGGAGGCGTTCGCAGTCACATCAAGATAACGAACTGGCTGATACAGCAAGTTCTACCCATCCTCCGCACACAGGTCGGCAATCTCTCCTTCCTCAAGACCTCCCTGAGGAGCTAGCCCAACATCACATTGCTGAGCTCCCTCGCAATACCCTACGCCACGAACTGCGACGATTGGTTCGAGAAGAGTTTCCTACAGGAGGCATAAGGCAACCTCTTCATCAGTGGGACTTCCAGGATTCGTCACCCCTGACGGAAGCTATTCTTCAACACCCTATTCCGACAGGATTCAAACTACCGAACATCGACCCCTATGACGGGACAACTGACCCGTACGAGCATATCGATCATTATCGAACAATTATGCATATCCAGCGAGCCTCAGACGCGCTCCTCTGTCAGGTCTTTCCTGCCACCCTCAAAGGACAAGCTCGAACATGGTTCTATTCACTTCCAGCCGGAACCATTCCAATGTTCGTCAAATTGGCAAAAGTGTTCGTCGAACAATTTGTCGCCAATCGGAGAATTACTAAGGACTCTTCTCACCTCTCGGGGATCCGTCAGAATGAAAGTGAGTCCCTCAAGGAATACTTCAAGAGATTTTCTACTGAAGCTCGTCAAATTCCGGGAGTAGATCCCGAGTTACTTAGAGGCGTTTTCCTCGGAGGGCTTCGTCCGGGCCCCTTCTACTCAGCACTTATGCGAGACACGGTCCCTTCGTATGCCGACCTGATTCATCGTGTGGAGGCACAAATCTCCGCAGATGAAGCCATAAATGCTCACAGAAAGTAGTTCGAGCAGACAAATGGGAAGCGCAAAGGTGCTCCTGGGATGGATAATTCTTCCTTACAATGGAAAAAGCAAGGGAATAGCAATCTACCTCCTAGGCCCCCATTACCACAACGAGAACCTCGGCAGGAGAAAGAGTACACTCCGCTCAACACATCTCGAGCAAATGTGTTAATGGCGATTCAAGATCAGGACAAAGTGAAATGGCCGCATCCTTCGAAGCCAAATACAGGAAATCAAGATCAGTACTGTCACTTTCATCGTAGTCGTGGCCACTCTACTGAAGCGTGTTGGCAACTTAAGGATGAGATTGAAAGACTTATCCGCCAGGGCTATCTTCGACAGTTTATTGGGAACTCACCTACCCGAGAAGAAGCTCGCCCCACTGGGGGGCAAAATCAACAACAACAAAGACAACCATTGAATAATATTCAAATGGTTGGTGAGATTGAGTAATGCTGCAACTTGAACCTTTGTGTTAGTAATACTACTTGTCATGTGTCACCATGTATCTCTTCTATGATCAGTAGGATGTCACTCTAATGTCCTTAGTATTTCTACCAAGTCAAATGATGTGATTGTCCCTATATGTATCTCTTCTGTTGTACAAGGGAATTATTGTCTTACAGTAATATAATGTGTTGTTCGTCCAGTTTTGATATTGTCTCTTTCTTTAAAAAGAATACAAATGACAGTGAAAAACTACTGACAAATATAGTCTCTTTATCCTTGATTCGAGAAATATGCAGTCTTTATTACTTCTCAATCACTGGAAGATCGATCCCAGGGGGATTCGATCCGGCCTCTTCCATACAGGTTAACGTCGTCGAGCAAAGGCTCCGACATACAACCTCGGATAGGTCTCACATCCTTGGTGGATTCTCTCGACCTCTTCCATACAGGTTAACGTCGTCGAGCAAAGGCTCCGACATACAACCTCGGATAGGTCTCACATCCTTGGTGGATTCTCCCGACCTCTTCCATACAGGTTAACGTCGTCGAGCAAAGGCTCCGACATACAACCTCGGATAGGTCTCACATCCTTGGTGGATTCTCTCGACCTCTTCCATACAGGTTAACGTCGTCGAGCAAAGGCTCCGACATACAACCTCAGATAGATCTCACATCCTTGGTGGATTCTCCCGACCTCTTCCATACATGTTAACGTCGTCGAGCAAAGGCTCCGACATACAACCTCGAATAGGTCTCACATCCTTGGTGGATTCTCTCGACCTTTTTCATACATGTTAACGTCATCAAGCAAGGGCTTTGACCTACAGTCTCAAATATGTCAAACATCCTAAAAGGATGTCTCTCACATTCGTTCAAACTAATAATACATCAAAAGCACAAAGCATGTCTTACAGATGCAATAACAATTCAGGTCTCTCTAGGGGACAAATCCTCATGTCATATACAATATCATTGGAGTTACATAAATTCAGATTCAAATATACATTTCTTCTCACCAGAAGTTGAATCAAAAGGTACACTAGCGACACTCATACAAGCTAGTATCATCCAGCAACAAGTAACTTTAACACAGTCAAATATCCTTGGTGGATTTAAGTGACTTCTCCCTTACTGCACGCAAGCATCTCCTACAACTGCTCCTTTAAAGAAAGGACATAACTGGATCATCATCAGACCTCCACTCAGTTGACAGTGTTAGTGTATTGCCAGAATATTGGCATGTCACACTACTTCGACCTCTTGATTCAGTAATATCTGATGTTGGCACACTTCAGTATGGATGAATATTGCCTTAACACAATGTTACTGGACGCCGGCCATCATCTGCCCGTCGCCAGACCCTCGTCGAATTTCTACCCAACGTCGTATTTCTGCCAGTTGCGTGACTTGCCTCGGATATCTACCCGACGTTGTACTTATGCCCGTCGCGGGACATTCGTCGGACTTCTGCCCGACACCGAGCTTCCTCCCGTTGAAGGACTTCTGCCCGTCGCGGGACATTCGTCGGACTCATGCCCGACACCGAGCTTCCTCCCGTTGAAGGACTTCTGCCCGTCGCGGGACATTCGTCGGACTTCTGCCCGACACCGAGCTTCCTCCCGTTGAAGGACTTCTGCCCGTCGCGGGACATTCGTCGGACTCATGCCCGACGCCGAGCTTCCTCCCGTTGAAGGACTTCTGCCCGTCGCGGGACATTCGTCGGACTCCTGCCCGTCGCTAAGCTTCCTCCCGTTGAAGGACTTCTGCCAGTCGCGGGACATTCGTCGGACTCCTGCCCGACGCTGAGCTTCCTCCCGTTGAAGGACTTCTGCCCGTCGCGGGACATTCGTCGGACTCCTGCCTGACGCCGAGCTTCCTCCCGTTGAAGGACTTCTGCCCATCGTGGGTCATTCGTCGAACTTCTGCCTGACACCAGACTTCTGCCCGTCGTCAGAGTTCTACCCGACGATGTACTTCTACTTGTCGTCGGACCTCTGCCCGTCATCAGACTTTCATCGGACTTCTACCCGACGATGAGCTTCTTCCCGTTGCTGGGTCTCTGCCCGTCGTCGGACTTTCGTTGGAATTTTGCCCAATATTTTCGTCGGACTTCTGCCCGACACCGTACTTCCACTCGACGCAGGACTTTTGCCAATCGCGGGACTTTCGTCAGACTTCTGTCTGACACCGAACTTCCTCCCGTTGAAAGACTTCTGTCAGTCGCGTGACTTTCGTCGAACTTCTACCCGACGCCGGACTTATGCCCGTCGTCGGACCCTCGTTGTACTTCTTCCCGACGCCTGACTTCCGACCATCTTCAGACTCCCTCCGACTAACATCTCACCTCCACATGAAGGAATGAAAAAGAAAAGAAATTTCTAACTCCTGTACAAGAGGAGGGGCGTTGTCTCAAGTAGGGAAAATCACCTACTGAATAACAACGGAATGCCTCAACTGTTAGAAAGCCAGAATGAGAGAAAAAAGAGGAAAAACCGCTAACTTCTGTGCAAAAGGAGGGGCGCCGAGTCAAGTAGGGAAAATCACCTACTCAAAAACGGCGGAAGGCCTCAAAATGCCAGAAACTAGAGGGGAGAAGAGAGGAATACTCTAACTTCTGCGCAAAGGGAGGGGCGCCGAGTTAAGTAGGGAAAATCACCTACTCAAAAACGGCGGAAGGCCTCAAAATGCCAGAAACTAGAGGGGAGAAGAGAGGAATACTCTAACTTCTGCGCAAAGGGAGGGGCGCCGAGTTAAGTAGGGAAAGTCACCTACTCAAAAACGGCGGAAAGCCTCAAAATGCCAAAAGCCAGAGGGAGAAAGGAAGAAGGGGCGAGTTTCTCCTAGGCCCTGGGGGTCTATTTATATTATTTTTGAGGGGGGAGGATTCCAAAATTTTATTAAATTCCCTGAATTTTTTCAAATTTTTCGGAATTTTTTGGGATTTTTTCGGAATTTTTTGGGCCCCGCCACTTTAAAAAAAAAAAAAAAAAAATTTTGTTTTTTAAATATAACCGCGCCCCGCGCGGTTATAACCGCGCGGTTCCGCGCGGTTCAGCGGGCAGACGCGCCCGCTGGCGCGGGCGCCGCCGCCGGCGGCGGCCGGCCGGCCGGCCGGCCGGTTCGGCCGCCTACGTGTTCCCGGGCTCCAATTTCGGGCCCGGACGGTCCAAATTCGACGTTTTTGGGGTCCCCGGACACGTTTTTCGACGTTCCGGACTCAATTTTGACACTTTCGGAGCTCAACGGGGCCTCTATGATCAAGTTCGAGCAAACATTTAATTTTTGGAACGCAAATTTTTGCGATTTTGCCAAAGTGAAAAGCCGACACATATATTTTTGGACTCCTGGAGCTTTGACGTCCAAAAATAGGGGGGCAACTGATACGTCATCGGAAAATTATCTTGATCGGGCACGAATCTCGAGGAAAAACTCAAGTTGGAAACTTCAAAAATTAATTCGGAGACCATTTAAACTCCGATTTCAGCAAGCTTATAGTCGAACTGAGCGTCTCGGAAATACGAATCCAACAACACCAAATTCGACTCAATCCGAGCTCAAACGAGTCCAAATCAAGTACCCGAAGCGCTGTTGGAAGCATCAAACAGTTATTTGAGTTACCAAACGGTCTCCGATTTTGACGAGCTTATAGTCGAATCGAGCGGCTCGACGAGACGAATCCAACGAGCCCTAGATCGTAGAATTCTGATACCATTAAGACCTTCAAATGCTCAATAAACAGTTCATGATCAAGGGATTCAATATCAGCCGTTCATCCGGATCACTCCTTATTTGCCCATGATCCTTCATCTATTTACGGGCTATGCCACTCCAGAAAAACTATAAATAGCCCCTCATTTCTCTTAAGAGGGAACCCAAGCCAAGAAGAAAAGAAGGAGAAGAAGAAGAAGAAAAGTGTAGGAGGGAACAGCTCCTCCTCGACCACCGCCGGAACTTCGCCGGAATTCCGCCGGATCACCACCGGAGCACCACCAGGCGTCCAAGGGACGCCGGAGCTCTGCCCGACGCCGGAGCAACATCGGAATTCTGCCCGACGCCAGAATTCTACCCGACGCCCGAGTGACGCCGGACTTCTTTCCAAGTGACGCCGGAATTCTGCTCGACACCCGAGTGACGTCGGAACTCCGCTTGGCCTTGTAACTAATGCTCATTGTAATCTGATCGTCCTGAATTTAAAGGACGAATCAGCCTCGTGTATTTCAAACAACACTAGTGGAACTCTTTCAACTGGGCGCGGCCCCGTGGTTTTTTCCCTTTCCAGGGTTTTCCACGTACAAATACTGGTGTTATTTCATTCTTCTGTTTGTGTGCTGGATATACGTACAACGCTGAGACGGAAATTTAAACTCTATCGCCGCGTATATTTGAGTCCGCAACAATACTAAAAAGCTGTTTTAAAAAGTATTAAGAAAGCCGACCCAAACGAAGTAGAAGTACAATTATGATAAGGGAACATACTCGAGAACTTTCTCAAATAGATCCTAAAAGGTTTATGATCAATGACTGCGTATCTTTTGTGAGTAATTATTCAAAGGTTAATGAGTAAGTAATTAATATGTATATTTAAATTTATCAATTATTCATAATATTATTTAATAAATATAATGAAGGGTCGGGATAATATTTAAAGAAATAAAAAGAAAAGTCAAGATTTAAATTTTGTTTGGGACAGTTTTCTTACTGCTTCTTAAAGCAGCTTTTTACTAAAAAAATTTTAATTTTTATACTAAAAAGTTATTTTACGAAGCAACAAGAAAGTCTTCCCAAACAAAATCTTAATATGGGGAGAAGCTCAAACAGCTTTTATAATAGTTGTATAATTTATAGATATAGATAGTATAGATATATATAAATTATAGATATTAATATCATATCATTCAATAATTATATATTATTTAAAATAAAATCATAAGTTTAAGTAAAATAAAATAAAGTACCAAAGAAACTCTCACCACAAACCAAAATGAAAACACTTATCCCCTCCCTCTCATCTCCACCGCACGCGCTTCTCCCCTCCTCTCCTCCGCCGTCGCCGTTGCCACCGATCATCTCCCGCCGTCTCGCCATCACCCTCTCCCTCTCTCTCTCCTCCCTCCCCTTTCCCTTTCCCTCTCTTTCAGCCATTCTCCCTTCCCCCTGCCCATCCTCAGCCGCTGTAACCTCCAAAGCCTTCCTCGACATTTCCATTGCCGGAAAACCCGCCGGCCGCATCATTATCGGCCTCTTTGGCGCTGCCTCACCCGCCGCCGCGACAAGATTCGCCTCACTCGCATCCGGCTCCGCCGGCGTCAGCTTCCGGCGGAAAGAGTTTATCAAGATCGCCCCCACCTTCGTCCAACACGCCGGCGTCCGATCCTACGGCATCGGCGCTGATCTCGCGCGCCGGGGTTCCGGCGTGGACCTCGCCGCCGACGAACTCATCTCCGAGTGGGCTGCGGAGGCGGATCGATGTGCGGGCTTGAGAAGCACGGCGGGGACGGTGGGGATCGTGGTGAGGAATCCGGCGAGATCTACGCCTGCAACCCGAATCGTGGCTAGGAATGGGCGGATTGAGGTGGAAGAAGAGGGTGAGGTGGGACCCAACGGGACGGAGTTTGTGATTGCGACAAGGGATTCGCCGGAAATGGATGAAGCGGCGGTGGCGGTCGGGAGGGTGGTTGATGGGATGGACGTGGTGGAGAAGATCGCCGGCGTAAGCGCGGTGAGATATAATACTGGATCGCCATACTTCAGGTAGGGGATACCCAAGTTTTTTGAACTCTTTAGGTTCTGTTTTATTTATATTTTACAGTTAGGCAACAATATCTAAGATGCTATTTATTTTGATTTTTTTTTTATAAAATGTGAATTTTCTTTTAGAGAGAGATTATTACGGTGACCGCACCGGACGGTCCAAAGACAAATTAGGATGCGCCATGTCATCTCGATAGACAACAATACACAGCATTGGTACACAACAAAAAGTGACGTGGCGCGTCCTGATTCTCCTTTGGACGGCGTCCGGTGACCGCAAGTAATAATTTCACTCATTTATGACAGCTTTCTTATTACTTCTTAAAACAACATTTTAGTTTAATTTTTGTACTAAAAAATTGTTTCTTAAGAATGTCGTCTCAAGCAAAGTCTAAGTGAGTCAAATCGTTTCGTGGGTGGCTCTCTATAAATGATTTGTGAGCCAAACTCAATAAGCTGACAAGTCAAATTTGAGCCAACCTCGACTCTATTTATAAGCTTGCAAGCTGACTTTTTTAAAAAATATTAATATAAAATATACTTTAAATATATTAAAATTAAGAAGTTTAAGTATAAAGTTATTATAAATATCTAAAAATTATCTCATTTGTTATATCAAATGATTCTTTATTATTTATCTTTTGCTTTTTTTATGCTTTTATATTTTAATTATATATATTTGCTGGAATTATAATCATTTTCTCTCTTTATAAACGAGCCAATTTGAACTTTGTAGGATTAATCTCAAATTTGACCTCAAATTCGTAGTATTAAGCTGAGCTCGAGCTCAAACTCGAACAAATTAATTAATCATGTTCAAGCCCAAATTAGAAGTCATCTAGACTTGTTTACATCCCTAATTTCGATCATTTCAATAGAATTTTGGCCATTTTGATTGCTTTTATCGACATTTTTTGTCTAAATTTGCCAATTTGATATCAAGCCTCTCAAAATTTTATATTTAGATTTTTTTTTCTAGAATTTGCCAATTTCATATAAGCCTATTAAAATTTTGTGAAATTTTATATTTCGATCATGAGAGATATTATTATTGTAATTTGGAGATTTATTTGGGTGTTTTCTTGAATAAATTTAACTGAAATGTGATGGGAACAGGGTGGCGAAGTTGATCGGAGATAAGCGGGCGGTGGTGGCGGAGAGAGGGTTCAATCGGCCCTATGTAAAAGTGGTGGTTACTGACTCTGGCTTGCTGATGGATTAATTTTTTTTCTTCCTCTCTCTATAATATTGTTTTTATTTGGTGTAAATTAAATATTTTAAATTTTCTTTTTTGTTTAAATTTACGTTTCTTGGTTCATTTTGCAATTTTTAAATTTTTTTATTCACTCAATGCGATAAATGACTCATTAGCTAAACTTAATGAGCTAACGAGTCAGGTTTGAGCTAGCCCTAACTTGACTCGCTAGCTTGCGATCTAACTCGTTTAAAATATATTAATATTAAATACATTTAAAATATATTAGCAAGTATAATTTTAAAAATAAAGTTGTTAAAAATATTTAAAAATTATATTTCACTTGGATAAATTTATTTTTAAAAATTATTATTCTTCTAATTTCTCATTTTTTTACTATATTTTTTAATAATTGATTGAATAATAATATTTTTCTTTCTTTCATTACAAACAAGCACGTTCGTGAGCCGGCTCAAACACGTAGAATAAAGCTCGAGCTTGAGCTCAAACTTGATTAATTAATCAAGCTCAAGCCATGAGTGACTCAAGCTCAAATGGGTGACTCAAGCTCGACTCGACTTGTTTACAAACCTAAATATCGCTCGACCTGTGAAACACCTAAATTTTCTTATAAGAATTTTTTATCTATAACCGTCAATATTTATTTCTGGAATCATAATAAGTCTAAATTAGAAACTGTTTTCGCCAGAATATTTATAATATTGTGTTTTAGCTTTCCTAATATTTTCATAATTTTTTAACACTGTCGAAATTCCTTAAGAAATTGGCACCTATCAGTACAAATTGAATTTTTAGGATCGTTAGGTGTCCGTTTTGCAAACCGATTTCACCAAAATTTTCTAAATAAAATTAGCTAATTTATTAATATTTTGCTGTAATTTTTGAATTTTCAGATTTAAAGTTATAAAAGAAATGGAATAAAATTAATATTTTAATATTAAATAATTAGAATAATTAATATTTTAATATAAATATCTTATACCATAATAACTTATAAAATGACTACTGTCATCCATCAATTGTTTTATATATAATGACTTTGGAATATAATTTCTTTCAAAGCCATTCTTTTATCTTTGCAACATCATAAAAATTAAGGACACATAAATATTTTTAAAATTTTAAGATTATTTGGTCAACCATCAGATAATAATTTACTCAACCATCCAATATAGTTGATATCAACATCCTTAGATAATGAGAATGAAGATAACAAGAAATTAGTTAAAATAATAAAACATCAACAACAACATTTTATAAAATAAGAATATAAGATATTTAGATAGAACCCAAAAAAAAAAAAATTTCAAGGCTGTGCATATGAAGGTCGAGGATTACAGCAATACTGGAATATAATACATGATTACAGTAATTTACACATTCATCATCATCAAACTTGCTAGTTTGCATTCTTATCTTCTCAAAACTTGGAATTCTCAGAGCCAATCAAGCTGTTTTCTATCTGCTTCTCAAAGTTTATTTCAGATGATTTGAACTTGAATTTGAAGCCACTCTGACTCCATGAATTGATGCACATTACGGTCTGCATGCTTCCATGAGACAAGCAGAATTTTTGCTTCCGAAGTTGATCGCCTTTGCTCGAAAACAACTCATCAGGATCAATGGAGGTTCCCTGCACAGCCAAATAGTCTCGAGCCATGGCAGAAAGTTGCGGGTATCTTGAACTATTCACCTTCCACCATTCTAAAACATCAGTTGCAAAAGGAGCAAGAGGTTCTGATAAATACTGAGACAGTTCATCAGTGGCTGCGTTCATGCTCACCCGGCGGCGTTTTCGAGCGATTTCTTCAGCAAATGAAACAACATTCTCCTCCTCGGGATCCTGAGAACTGAAGCCATTGGCCATGGAAGGGAACTGAGAACTTGCATAATGTCTTTTGAAATGGTTCTTAGCTTCTTCCAGGTTCTTGTCAGAGTTGAGTTTTTCAGGAATGAGCTCCTTCTTTAATCTTGGATCAAGAACTGCAGCCATATATGTGAACACATTGTATCCCCGAGAGCTGAAACCTCGAGCTTGCTTCGCCATATCATCTGCAATGCTCTTCAGCCAGTCAGGGCGGCAAGCATCTTTGCAAGTACTAATCAGTTCAAATACATGATCCACAAAGAAGAGAATCAGACCAACTGTAGCGACCTTGCAGGTGCTTAGATTAGACGTCATTTTGTGAAATGGTTCTAGGTATGAATGCAATTTGTCTACCACAGATTTCTCTGTACTGTTCAGCAATAGATTTCTGCCTCCAAAAATTTCTTCATGCTTCTTAATAGTACTGTCCATGGAGTTTGATGCCTACATAGTACGGATTGCAACTGATAAGAAACTGAAGAGATGATGATTTTTTGGAGAATGAAGGGACTAGTTACCTTGCATACGAGGTCGAGCATTGCATAGTTTCCATTCCAAGTTGCTGAAGTATCAAGAGGGAATTTCCATGAACCTTCTTGATAGATTGTAGCCAAATGTTTGAAATCTTGAGCAAGTCCTGATACTTTGTTCAGCTCAAGTGCAAATTCACGGATCTTCGATAGTATTGGTTTTGGGCTTCTAAGGCCATCCTCTATAATCTGGTTCAAGGCATGAGCCGCGCACGGTATATAGCAGAAGGGCACCTTGCGAGATTCCAATTCCTCTTTAAGGGAATGGCAAGCATTAAAAGTCTGTTGGCTATTATCCATAGTGCAGGAGAGGACCTTCTTCTCAAGATTATACATTCTGAGGATTTCTACAATTGCATGATAGATCTCTGAGCCTGAACATGGATAAGGAATGTGACGCAAATCGAGAAGAACTTTGTGTAAGGACCAATTCTCATCAATCCAGTGACAATAAATGAACATAAAATACAATTCTTCATGAGAGGTAAAGAAATCCAGAGTGATAGAAACTTTAGAACTGATACGCTCTAATAATGTCTTTACATCTTCTCTCATAGCTCTGAAGACTTCTAACGAAACAGCCTCGAACTTGTCTGAGGACCAAAGTGTGACTGATGAATTGAGAAACTTAAGAGAATTTAAGAACCCAACATCCTCAAACACTGAAGGAGAAATTGAGGCTCCAATGTACCACTTGAGCAATAACCAATTTAAATGATCAAAATTGGAATCTCCGTCAGTTGCAGGTTTCAGCAGAGAGAGAGGAGTCTTAGAAGATAGGGAATCCTCTAGAGCTTGTTGGGAAGAATTACCCTGCTTATCATATCCTGGATGTCGAATATTGAGATGTCTTCCAAGATTGCCTATGTGCACAACAAGTCGGCAAACAAAACCATTATTTCAAAATCCGGAGGCACACTTTTCAAAATAATCACTTACAAAACTTGTTGATGTCAGGTGCAATATTAAAAGTTATATCAAATGTTAATCATGAACATGATGCTAGGATTAAGCAAAGCAAAAAATAGTTAGGATTGGCTAATAATGATAATGATTTCTTAATGGTAGATTAATCTCCAAATAAAAATGAGATACAATTCACTATTAGAAATTAGAGATATTTATGCACATAACACCAAAATCATTCTTATTTATAAAAGTAGCATTCAAGTCATTTTTTGAACTATCAAACATATGTATATGCGGTTTCATGATTAAACCAATGTGAATTTGATAAAAGTAAAATATATAGGTTATAGTTTTGTTGTGAATTTTAATACATGGGCTTAAATTTGAAAATTAGATATTTGAGCATTTTAATTTTATGAATAGTCAACATTTCTGTGCTATTTGAGAAATTGCCCTAACCTATTACCATTACCAATGGCATATAATGGGGCTAATCAACTGATTTTTTCTTCTTAAATTTCAAAGGAAGTTTAAATGCTTTCCGCAACAAGCAGTTTTGACCATGAACCTTTGATCTATAAAATCCATAAGATGAGAAGCTAGCAATTCTAAGTTTTATACAGATTTCTGCATAATTGGCAATCACCTGTTGCAGTAGCTATAGAATAGCTTTGTTTGCAAAATCTACATCGTCTACTCTTCCCATTAGGGGCAGTTTCAAAGAACTTGAGATACAACGAAGTCATCGACTTCTTCTTAGGTTTTGGTGCTGAAGAAGCATCTCGTTTCTCTGGTGTAACATCCAGAGGTTCTACGAAGGGTAAAAGTGGCAGGTCTGTAATAGTTTTAGTATCCATATCTGCCAAAAAAATAGAAAATTAGTATCAATAAAAGGTGCCAAAATAACTAGTAGAAGAAATTGAAGCTTTCAACTGATTTTTGCCTCTAATAAACCAGAATCTTTATTAACATGAATTTAAAATACATAAAAGATCTTTGACACATTCACTATGTTTAAAGATTCCATTTTAACTACCTCATTGAAAAAAAGTAGACCAAATTTCTCAATCAAAATAGTGGTGAACTTGGAATATTAGGTCAACATATTCAACAAAAATCTGAGATGCAAATCGAATGGGAATAAAAAAAGGAGGCCACTCAATGCACTTGCCTATCTAGGAATAGACTACTTTCTCATGATAGTTTAAAATACTAATCAACAAAAATTTTCAAATCTCAGACAATTAACGTCAAAACAGATAATGTTCACTGTTATGGATACCGATACTTAAATATCCTAGATACTTGATTAGATGTTCAAAACGCCTATTTTATATTTGTAACCAATTTAGTTTTATCATATTTTTGGTGAGAGCCCGATATATCTTGATTATCAACAAACTTAAGTTATAACCATCTCTACTTGAATTCCAGCAGGCAATGTTTGGCTAAATAATTTTATTTGAACAAAATCATTGCCTTGTTAAATCTAGGAAAGATATTCTAGATCCGAATGAAAATTTCAAATATCCAGTTAAATCTAAACAAAATGTAGATACATAAAAGCACAATGGCTGCTAAGACCATGTTCTAGACACCAAACAAAGGCAGTTAATTGGCAGGAAACTTGAGTTTCCTATAAAAATAAAAAAAATAAAAAAAAGGCAGTTGATTCCAGTTAAATCTAAACAAAATGTAGATACATAAAAGCACAATGGCTGCTAAGACCATGTTCTAGACACCAAACAAAGGCAGTTGATTGGCAGGAAACTTGAGTTTCCTATAAAAATAAAAAAAAATTAAAAAAAAGGCAGTTGATTGGCTGAATAATATTATTTGAACTCCAATAGGCAAATGTTTGGCTGAATAATGTTATTTGAACAAAATCATTGCCTTGTTAAATCTAGAAAAGATTTTCCAAATTCAAATGAAAATTTCAAATATCCAGTTACGTCTAAACAAAATGCAGATACATAAGAGCACAATGGCTGCTTAGAACATGTTCTAGATCCCCAACAAAGGCAATTGATAGTTGACTGGTTTAGAAGAACATAAAGTTCGGGTCCTCTTGCAGAGGAAACAAAGAAATAAATGAGGACAATTCATGTTTCACTTTCTAATAAATAGATATAAAAATCACATAAAGCATAGCTATTTCAAAAAACATTGGCGCTCATCATGCTAGAAATAAACATGACGCAAAAAACCATTCATGAAAAAGAAATTAAATAAAAGAAGCTAGCTATCCACAAAAAGGGCACACAAAAAATAATAGAATTTGGTAAAATAAATTGCTTTAGTCATAATATTGATAAGTAAACGTAAAATGCAAAAAGAAAGGTTATGAATAGATATCCATCATAAGTAGACAAGAATAGAAATCATCTTTGATTTATTCGAAAATCAAAGAATGAGAAAAAAAACCTTTCATGCCTTTAGGTGTATTACTCCAGTCCATCTCGTCAAAATTCTTTATTAGTTGAAACTGCATGAAAATTGAAAGAAAATTCCAGTAAAACTAGAAAATCTTGATGGAATCATGGATTGAGGACACTATGCATCATAGGACAATGTGAACAATGTGTGTAAAAAATTGTGCTATATTCTAACTTGCTCTGGTAACTACAAATTAGAATAAGTGCAGAAAATACTATTAATTTTTCATAAAATAGAGCTTAAGCATAAGCCCATACAGCTTGGAAGATGTAATATGATTTCACATACATATAGCAAACCCAACACATGTTATTCCTCCTATATAGGATATTACCATACAATGAACATAATGAAAGAAAATTGTTGTTACCCTACGATACAATATTATAATATGATGTACTAATTTCTAGTAATAACTATATAAGTGAAAGAAAAATAACTGTTGAATAGTAAACCCAAGGAAGTAGTTCACCCAAATTTCACAATTATAAGGATAATGTGTTCTTCTAATTTCTTTTTAGCATACCGAATCAGAATGTCTCTCTTATGTTCATGGACTTCTACAAATAGCACAGAAAATATCTTCATTCTCCTTTAAGTATTCAAGCAACAGGATTGAGAACCACATCGTAAAACTGCTTCATTTGAAGATCTAAGTCCATTTGAACATGTTCATCCTATAAAACACAAGGTAGAAAGTCAAACTCTGCCTAAAACTGGATATCAAGGGAAATGTAAAATTCTTTTAAGATTAAAGAATATCACTAGAATAGTGGGCCAGTGTCGGACTTATAAAATGGAGAAAGGTGCTAAGAAAACTCCATGCTCATATACTATTCTATTGCGCTTCATACAGTGTGACAAGACATCAACATAGATTTTGTGTTAAGATTACCTATGAATGGCCAAAGATATCATTTCATAATAGTGGTAGTTGATAGGTTTTCTGAAATAGCACGTATAGTTCTGTGTTCTAAGAGTTTTATCTCTATGTGGCCAAAATATTTTTTGAAGAAATCATTCGTGTATATGATCTGCCCGCTTCCATTGTGTCTGATAAGAATGTGAGGTTTGTTAGATATTATCTAAAATAGTATGAAAACTATTTGGAATGCAAATCTAGTTTTTATTTGTATTTCACCCCAAGAAAATGGACAAACAGAAATTGAGAATAAGAGTCCAGGAAATTTACCAAGTTTTCTTATCAGTAATAGCTTCGGAAATTCGGAGTTACCATGACTATAGATGAATTTGCTTTCAACAGTCCTATCAACACTACCACTAAAAAATCACCCTTTGACGTAGTGTATGGGTCACAACATACAAAGCATATACAACTCATACCCTTACTGGTGAATGTATATTATGATTCTGCTACAACATTGTAGGACAGATGCATAAGTGGTATTCTAATATGAAAGCCCAATTTGATTTGCAAATAATAAGTATATAAATATAAATGATGCTAATAGTATAGCACACGAATATAATAAAGGTGATTATTTATAACTTTGTATTTTTCCTAAATGCTTCCCATGTAACTACTTCAAATAATTTCATTCCAGAATCTCATGCCCCTACAAAAAACTTATAAAGCTTAGATCAAATGAATACATTGTTAGTTTCCCTCTCAACATGAATATTAGATCAAAACTTTTAACATTGAGGATCTAATCTCGTATAGGAGCACTCTTGGGATAGGTAATCTCCCAGGAAGTCATACCAATGGGACAACAACGAGGCCATTAGGCCAAAGAAGACAATATCTCAATCGTTAAGAGTTTGGGTCATTACAATTGGTATCAAAATACACCAGCTGAAAGATGGGAACTAAGTGTTACTATCTGCCAAGTGGATAATTATGGGTTGTGGATACCGAGAAAGATGTCAATTACTTAAGTGGGGAGATTGTAAGTTGAAAGAAACTAAACTCTTAAACATTGTGGTGTCTTTTGGTGTTATGGTAGGAATTTCATCAGAAACTTCAAAGCTAAGCGTGCTCGTATAGAATCAATCATGAGATGGATGACCTCCTTGGAAGTTACAACAAACAACAACAACAACATCAAGCCTTTATCCCACTACGTGGGGTCGGCTACATGAATCCTTTTTCTCCATTGTGTCCTGTTAAAAGTCAAATTCTCGTTTAAATCTAATAAAGAAAGATCATTTTTAATATTTTCTAACCAAGTCTTTTTAGGTCTACCTCTACCTTTCTTAACATAAGTCAAATCTAAGACCTCTACTTTCCTAACCGGGTCATCGGGAGGCCGCCGTTTTACGTGACCAAACCATCTAAGGCGACTCTCTCTAATCTTATCTTCCACTGGAGCTACTCCAACCTTTTCACGAATATGCTCATTTCGTATCCTATCTCTAAGGGTAAAGCCACTCATCCACCTGAGCATCCTCATCTCTGCAACACTTAACTTAGAATTATGCTTCTCTTTTAATGGCCAACATTCGGCACCATAAAGCATTGCAGGTCTCACCACCATCTTATAGAATTTTCCCTTAAGTTTGAGAGGTACTTTTCTATCACACAATAAGCCTGATGCATTCCTCCACTTCAACCATCCAACTTGGATTCTGCTGATAATATCCCCATCTATATCACCATCACTCTGAACAATAGATCCAAGATATCTAAAACGTGTACTCTTATTAATGACTTGATCGGCCAAAGTCACAATGCCCTCACTAGGTCTATTATTACTAAAATTACACTCCATATATTCCGTTTTAGATCTACTCAAGCGAAAACCTTTAGACTCTAAAGTTGACCTCCACAATTCTAGTTTACCTTCAACTCCCTCTCTAGTCTTATCAACAAGAAGAATATCATCAGCAAAAAGCATACACCAAGGTACATCCTCTTGCAAATGTCTAGTGAGAACATCCATGACTAAAGCAAAAAGATATGGGCTTAAGGCTGATCCTTGATGTAATCCAACCGAAATAGGGAAATACTTGGTCAAACCACCTTGTGTTTGAACACAAGTAATAGCTCCTGCATACATATCTTTAATGATTTGAATATAAGCGTTATTAACTCTTTTCTTTTCAAGAACTCTCCATAGCACTTCTCTTGGAACTTTATCATATGCTTTTTCTAAATCAATAAATATCATATGTAAATCCTCCTTATTTATATTTCTCCATCAAACCTCTTAATAAATGTATGGCTTCCATAGTAGACCTACCCGGCATGAATCCAAATTGATTTTGAGAAACATTAGTATCACGCCGCAACTTATGCTCCATAACTCGTTCCCATAGTTTTAAAGTATGACACATTAACTTAATTCCTCTATAATTCGCACAATCTTGTGCATCACCTTTATTCTTAAAAATAGGGATTAACACACTCATTCTCCACTCATCTGGCATCTTTTTAGTCTTCAAAACAGTATTAAAAAGTTTAGTAAGCCAAGAAATTCCTTCATCTCCTAAGCATTTCCACACCTCTATTGGAATATCATCAGGTCCAACAGCTTTTCCACCCTTCATTTTCTTCAAAGCCTCTCTAACTTCGATTTTACTAATACGCCGATAAAAACATAAATCTTTATTTTCATTTAGGGTGCTAAGATCACTACAGTCAATTTTATTTTCACATTCTTCATTAAAAAGTTTAGCAAAATATCTCATCCACCTTTGTTGAATATCATCTTCTAAAAAAAGTACTTTTTGATCTTCATCCTTAATACACTTCACTTGAACTAAATCCTTACTACTCCTATCTCTTTGTTTGGCTAGCTTATACATATATCTTTCTCCCTCCTTAGTATCTAATCTATTATATAAATCACTAAAAGCTAAACTCTTTGCATCGCATATTGCTTTCTTAGATTCCTTACGTGCCTCTTTATATATTTTCCAATTATCAGAATTTTTACAATTAAACCAATTTTTATAACAAATCTTCTTATTTTTAATCTTTTCTTGCACATTTGGATTCCACCACCAACTATTTTTACTATTAGGAGCTTTTCCCTTTGAAACTCCAAGCACATCTTTTGCAATATTCTTAATATAATCCTTGGAAGTTACAACAATTGGACAAAATCGTGAGGCCATTAAGCCAAACCAATAATATCTCGATCGCTAAGAGTTTGGGTTCTAATAGCCTTCAACTCTCTTGGCAGTCCAATAATTGAACAAACTCTGTCAGATAAAGTAATATCAATCTTTCAGGCAAACAATGCTAATTTATCTACTAGAAAGGACTTGTCGACAGATGGCTCATGGGTGATTGATAATGAGCTTCAACACATCTCCTTTGACTTTCTAAAAGAGTACCTTAACCATCTATAAAAGAGTTTTTCACACCCTGAGGGAGTTGATAGTAGTTCTCCAATTCAAACTTATGTTTAAAATTGACTTAATTAAATAATTTTTTTTTTTTATTTGAAGACTAAAAAGATGCCAGATGAATGAAAAATGAATGTGTTGATTCCTATTTTTAAGAATAAAGGTGATGCACAAGATTGTGCGAATTATAGAGAAATTAAGTTAATATGTCATACTTTAAAACTATGTGAGAGAGTTATGGAGTGTAGGTTGCGGCGTGATACGAATGTTTCTCAAAATCAATTTGGATTCAAGCTGGGTTGGTAAACTATAGAAGCTATACATTTATTGAGAGGTTTGATGGAGAAGTATAGAAAGAATAAGGAGGATCTACATATGACTTTTATTGATTTAGAGAAAGCATATGATAAAGTTTCAAGAGAAGTGCTATGGAGAGTTCTAGAAAAGAGAGGGGTTAATAATGCTTATATTCAAGTCATTAAGGATATACATGCATGAGCTGCTACTTGTGTTCAGACACAAGGTGGTTTGACTTAGTATTTTCCTATTTCAATTGTATTACATCAAGGATCAACCTTAAGTCCATATCACTAGACATTTGCAAGAGGTTGTACCCAGGTGTATGTTTTTTGCTGATGATATTCTCCTTGTTGATAAGACTAGAGAGGGAGTTGAAGGTAAACTTGAATTATGGAGGTCAACCTTAGAGTCTAAAGGCTTTCGTTTGAGTATATCTAAAACTGAATGTATGGAGTATAATTTTAGTAATAATGATTCTTATGGGGAGATTGTGACTTTGGGTGATCAAGTCATTAATAAGAGTACACGTTTAGATATCTTGGGTCTATTGTTTAGAGTGATGGTGAAATAGATGGGGATATTATTAGTAGAATTCCAGTTGAATGATTGAAGTGGAGGAATGTATCGGGCTTGTTGTGTGATAAAAAAATCACCCTCAAACTTAAGGGAAAATTCTATAAGATGGTGGTTAGACCTGCAATGCTTTATGGTGCAGAATGTTGGCCATTAAAAGAGAAGCATAATATTAAGTTAAGTGTTGCAGAGATGAGGATGCTCAGGTGGATGAGTGGCTTTACTCTTAGAGATAGGATACAAAATGAGCATATATGTGAAAAGGTTGGAGTAGCTCTAGTGGAAGATAAGATTAGAGAGAGACGCCTTAGATGATTTGGTCACATAAAACGGTGGCCTTCCGATGACCCGGTTAGGAAAGTAGATGTATTAGATTTGACTTATGTTAAGAAAAGTAGAGGTAGATAAAAAAAGACTTGGTTAGAAAACATTAGAAATGACCTTTCTTTATTAGATTTAAAAGAGAATTTAAATTTTAACAGGGCACAATGGAGAATAAGGATTCATGTTGCCGACCCCACATAGTCGGATAAAGGCTTAATGTTGTTGTTGTTGTTGTATTAATATTTTTAAAAATTCTGGATTTGTTTAGTTAGGGTTATTCCTTATCATGTTATTTTTATTAGGACTCGTTTTTTCTAATAATGATGTTGCTTTATTTTCTTGCAACATTAGGGGCCCCACACTATATAAATAAGGATCCCAGTGGCTAGGTTGAATCATAAAGCATTGGCTACTATTGATTTCTCATCTCTCTAACTTATCTATATCTTGTTTGTTCCTCTTCTCTCTCTCTCTCTCTCTCTCTCTCTCTCTCTCTCTCTCTCTCTCTCTCTCTCTCTCTCAATACACACAGGCACATACAAGCATGAATGCATACACAAAAAAACATGTATGCATACATGGCATATATGAATGCATAAAGACTAAGAGAAATAGCCAAGCTGCATTCAATCAAGTCTCATGGAATAATTATATACACAGAGAGAGAGAGAGAGACACGCACACACACACAAGTATGTCTGCATATGTATACATGACATACATGATGCCTACATAAAGACAAAGAGATAGTCAAGCTGGGCTCAATCGAGTCAATGTCTAATAGAATTAAATTAAGCCAAGCTAAAATTTTATCTAGTGGAATAATTATTTTTAAACTTTGATCCAAACAATAACGATTCCATATTCAAATGGCATTATGGCCAAAAAATCGTTTGTATTCATATGTGATAGCATAATTAATAGTTTGACATACCGCCTAATAAATAATAAGAATGGAAATTTTTCTACTATGAAGAAAGAGATATTATTTCATCCACTCAAGTAAGCACATATTCAACATCTTCCTTATAATGAATATTATTAAAATGTGATGTTGGCCTATTGCTTCCTCAAATATTAAACAACTCTCTTATGTACAACATCTTAGAAATATATGCAATAAAATATATCAACTTTGTGGGTGTGGTTTCTCATGAAGAAAATAGCAATTAGGAAAACACTCAAAATCACATCATATTTATGACAATACTTAAAATATATATTAATCACTAGCTTATAGCCAAAATAAATAATGTGTCATTAAATAAATACTACATCACTGCTACAATGTGTGTAAAGAGCTTATCAATTCCCCATTTTTCCAAATCATAAAAATCAAGAAGATAGAATATGAAGATACTCATGTCACTCTGATGATGCATCCAAAACACCTAAACCTCGAGTCATTTGATTATCAGAACTTAACAATGGTATTAACGCCAAAGCTCAGCATAAGGTCTCATAAACCTTTGATTAGTACATGCCTGTAAACTCAAATGGGCTTGCATGTGAAGCAGTAAATTAAAACAACAAAAAGTCATCTTGAATGCAACCTACAAACTAATCTTTTAATAGGTTGATTAATTACAACTATTTGCACAAGATTGTTGTTACTTAACAAACTTTAACTCCCAAGCTTTCACTCAAGATTTAAAATTTTAGATTCTTTTCTTTCATAAATCTTAAATACTAAAATAAATAATATAACGGTTTATCAGTATGGAGTAAATTTTAATACTTGATATGCCAAAAAAATTTTAAGGTTTTACTCCCTCAAGGTTTACCACATTTGGATTTACAATATTTACCAAATCTTATTTGAGTTAAATCCTACCCCTAGCCAAACAGCCCAAAAAAAGCATAACTCTTGTTCCACTCATAGGGGCTGTTTGGCAGCACCCCGGATTTAATTTAAGTAAGATTTTATAAATCCTCTAAATCCGGATTTCGAAAATCCTGAGAGGCTTAAATCATGAAAACTATTTGGTATAAATCCTGTTAAATCTTCTGTAATTGTTTGGCTATAAAGCAAGATTTATCCAGCAAACTTTCTCTAGCGCCTGGATTTCATAAATCCGGCAAAATAGAGGATTTCGGAAATCCGGGATTTAGCGCGAACCGGCGGAATTTTCCATCTAAGGAGGATTTCATTTGCCGTGAGATTTGATTTTGCATTTTAGGCCGTTTTGGCTGGATTTCGCTCAAATCCGCCTCAAATCCGGCCGAAATCCTGCTACCAAACAGCCCCATAGAGTACATGAAGGAGCTGTCTGGCTGAAGTAGGATTTTAACTGAAGCAGGATTAAAACTTGGAAACTGTTTAGCATAAAACTATTAAATCTTGTTAAATTCTAATAAACTGTTTGAAATATTTCTTTTCGGGATTTAAGATTTGTAAGAGGAAAATCTTTAAATCCGTTAAATTTTGTGATGGCGGGATTTGATAAATCTTGGATTTAATCAACAACGGAGCGGAAACAATATTTATTAAAACAGTGGGATTTAAAATCCCCAAAATTCTGTTTTAATCTGGCCTAAAAAAAGGAATACCACACAGCCCTAGCGAGTTTCCTATTTTCTCACGTGAATGAAAACTAAACGAGCATGATCAATCGATTCCCAATATGTTCCACCTTTTACCTCAGCGAGAGATCGCCACCACGAAATCAATGTCCGTCCACGCCGCCATCGGAAACCTGGGTAATCAAATATAAGTTAGAGTTTAATGGGAAGATCGTCGGAGGTCGGTGGTGAGTGTGAGCTTCCGCAAGCCGCCGCCGGTGCAGATCCGGTCAAGAAGAGATCCGAAAGCAGGCCGAATAAGAAAGTCGATCTTAGCCAGGAAGAGCCGATCTGAACTCGAGATCAGTCGATGAGTCAAAGCTCTGAGCAGAGCCGACGACGCGTTGACGCTTCTCGTCGGCTTCCGCGCGCCTCTCTCTCCCCCCTAGACTTTCTATCTCATCCGAGTCGATCTCTTCTGAGTGGGAACTAATTCGGCTCGGCTACGAGTGAGGCAAGACGCGCTATATATCTCCTTTTTGCACCTAAGAATTTAATTATACTTAAATAATGAAAATTTCAATAAATAGTTTAAATTAAAAATGTAAATTTGTTTTGGTTAAATTTTACATTTAGTATTTTACATATTAGAATTAATAGTAGTCGAAAGAGTTTAGTCCTAATTTTGTATAAAAACATATCATAAAAAATAAAAGAGAAATTATAATAGACATCAGAGTTTTTTCGTCAAAATTATTAAAAAAAATTCATATGATTTTGGCTCACTATTTCACTAGTATTTATCATTAATTATAAATCTTGATGCAAACATCAGAAGTTAGAGTTGATGTTAACAACATGCATTAGGGTTATAGGCGATGTCATATATCAATACTATTAGCAACAACAAGGGACAAAGTCAGCGGTTGTCCTCGTTGATGTCATTGACGTGAATTGGCCTTATAAATGATGGTATGAGTCAACTATGTTGATGATGGCGAGTGTTAATGTAGTTATATGTTAGTCCTCTAAAAGATCGTAGATGGATAATGGATCAAAAATGTCGCTAGACATTGATGATTAAAGGACCTTGTGAGAGAATATATTACATATTTAAAATTTTTAAATTTTTATAATTAAATATGATAAAGAATAGCATACCATCTCGAAATATATAAATTATATTATATAATTGATTCAAATAAAAAGGTTTTTTTAAAATGTATGCATTCTGGTAGACTTTCCCCTACCAAATACGAGAAAGATAGGGTTTCTTTTATTCTAACGTGCAGATTCCACATAAAGGCAATTTTTTATGATTAATTACATTAAAAAGAAAAAAGAAATTTCTTGAGAAATTTTTTTTGTTAAACTAGCGGTAAATATTTTTATGATTTCAAAATTGAGAGAAGAAGTTACTTTTGAAAATTTAAATGAGATATTTTCAAATTAGGAATAGTTCTTTTAGGGAGACGAGTGATGAAAAGTATGGAACATTAGATTTTGAGAAGCTTAGAAGTATTCTAAATTATCATATGTTATACTTTAAATTTTTGAAATTTTTGAATATAATATATAGGTTATTCGTTTTATTAGAAATCTATGGCATACTTATCTTCAATAGAGGATTAAAATAAGTGCAAGAAGTGAGGACTTTTTACATAGCAAATGAGAAGTTATCAATCTCAAATCATAAATCTAAGGTGAGAACTATTATATAAGCGTTAACTCTAACTTAAGTCTAACTAATTGCAATAAACTTATAACTTTCAACCCCACTGAGAGTTTAAGAAAATCAGATTTTATTGGATTTACAATTCTGCTAAGAAAGAATCGTTAATCGGTTTAAAACCTTGATATCAAAATCTATATGCAATACATAATAAGTTAGGGCAATTTTTTTTTTTTTTTAGGTTCAAGACTTGCAACTTAATCACTAAAGCCAAGAAGCTCGATCGTGAAGGGTATGAAATTGCTTATGATTAATACAAAATTTTATGTTTAGTCCTGAAAGACTTTATATTTTGTTTGAATTCCCAAGTATAATTTCTAGTTAATCATATTATTATTTTGTTAGAAATTAATCTTATTTATAGAAAAACCCATCATCAAAATAAACTCAGGTTTATCCTAAAAGTGTAACACCCTACGGTACCTCTTGACAGTACTGTAGAATGTAACATGTATAACATAACATTTTCCTTTATAAACATCTTATACAATTCCTTATTTAGAAATTTATATAAAAGATCCAATAATATTTCATTTGATGCATCAACGAAAGCAGCTAATAATTTAAAACTTCAATAAAGACATACTTACAGAGCCATTAAGAAAATCCAAATAAAATCTAAAGTAATATATTACTGAACTGTCTACATACCTCATGTGTAGACTCACAACACATAGACAAATATTAACATATAAAATTGAAACACTTGCAACTTAGTCAACATTGACCTTTTCTTTTCCTTTTTCTGTAACAACAACTAGTAAGAAATATATTGATAAGTTATGATCCTCAATTAATTATGCAAATTAAATAACAGTTATCAAACAATAATAGAAATAATTCAAAATATTGAAATCATCATTGATTAAACTTTCCTTTACTTGCAAAAAATATCATAAATCATAATTAATATTAGTCTTTACTTCTTCTGAAGTTTACACTGAATATAAATTTGAGCTGTAAAAGACTTGGCTATACTTTTTTATAACAATATTTAATGGAGCACATGTAAACCTGACATTATCACAATTGAATTACATAGAGGTTCATTTTGTCTCTTTAGGGGTCCCTTTTGCCCCACCTGCTATGCAGCTATCTTTTCTCCTGAGATCCCTTTTGCCCCACCTACAATATAGGTTTCATATTTGGGTCCCTTTTGTCCACCTGATATTGTAGATATCATATCATAGAATAGTCAATCTTTACTTTAAATTGATATTCTATATACCTCACATATTTATAAGTTATACATGATTTGCAATATACAAAATTCTATAAGAATTGATATCTTCTGTATCTTAACCTATTTGCATACCGGATGTATTGCTAATATGAACCTTAATAAGTTCCTTAATATTAATAATATCAACTAGGAAGATATTCCAATCATCAACATAAATCTTCTTTTTAACCCATCACTAATACATGTATGCAAGTGATCCATCATACATGAAAACTTTGAAAATATACTCCTTATCATTATTGAAATATTCATAAAGCATTTATTTTCTTGACAACTCAAATAGTATTATAAATATATGTAGAATCAATAATTATGGCATTTGTAAACTAATTTACACAACTTACCTTCCTAATGAGTTGTATCTTTCACTCTGTCCCTCTTAATCATCTACGATTGTAAGTCACTTCGAAACTTTCTCTCTGCATGTGACCAGATGAATCTAGGACATCATAAGATACAACATCCTTAAGGCTTTCACTATTAATTGGAAATCCACACTAAGCATATACCAAAATAACTTACCTTGATTTTCTTTTTCTTAAATTTTCTTCTTCCCTTCTGTGACATTTTTTTTACCGGATAAGATTCTACATTAAAATAACACTGCCATAAGAACCAACTTCTATTGTTAAACAAATTAAAACTTCTGAATTTTACTGATCCCCAAACCTTCTTTCTCTTCTACTATCTTTCTCTATTTTCCCCTAATCCTATTACTACAATCTTAAAGCAATTTGTAAAAATTATCTACAAGAATTCCATACCTGGGTCACCCCGAACTTTGCTACAAGACTCAGCACTCCGGATTCCCACTATTCCAAAGCTCCTGTGCCAAAAATGCAACAGGATTCCAATTCCCTGTGCCAAAATTCTCTACAGGAATGTTTGTTGCCGCTACCAAGCAACTTCTACCTCTTGCTACAATACTGGGGACACTATGCTGATCAATGCTACAATCCCGTAGGCAGCACTGTGCCGAATTTTCCTTTGCAAAACACTATGTCGAACAAAGCACAGTGATTCATGCACTCAGTCGAAACCTTGCTACAGGGAATTCTTCCTAAAACTGCTATAGGAAAACTTCTACTATGCCGTCTTCTCCAAATTGTTGGCTTGCGTATTTTCCAAACCAGGATAATGATAAACAAGTGGACCCCACAATGCAACTACCACCAACTTACATCCATTAAAAGCATCTTTTGGGAAAATAAGGAATAATTAACTTAATTTAATATACTATTTATTACTAAAGCTAATGTTTTCTTAACATAAATAAAAATAGTATTTAAATTGATTATTACTTGAATTTTCTGGCATTACAAAAAGCAAGCAACAAAGTTTTTTGTTTTATTTTGCACACAATATGTTTAGTTTTGGCTTTGCACTCATGGGTCATAGATGATGGGCACGGAGGTAGAAGTAATCATAATGACTCGAGAAGATTGCTTCATGTAATAGACAGACCTAATGTGACAAGTTCAGGTCCACGGATTGTAAGGATGTACAAGTGAGGAGTGAGATATTAGCACATTGTTGAGCATAGAACAGTAGTAGTTCTTTCAGGTAAAAATGTAGATCGTAAAGAATGAGGATAGTCCTATTATAATCACTCTAAAAAATAATACTTATGACTTCCGAATTTGTCCATCTTAACAATTTAAATGCACTAAAATAAACTAAAATAGCAAGAGGGGACAGTGTAACCCAAGAAGTAGGTAATACATAATCCTGTCGGGCCGCAGGCCCGACCCGGCCGATTAATTACCCAAAAAAGTAACTTTTTGTGTTGATGCTTATCTTAAGTCAGCCGCCTCATCCCCACCAAACTGACCGCTTGTACTCGGTTGGCATTTTATAACGGAATATTCCACAAACAATTTTACTTCCATAAGTACCCTTCACTGTTTGCCTTTACTTCAATATCGACGAGCCATAGTGGCCACGTGAAGTGGGCATTTTAGGAAATGATTCCGTCAGAGAACAATCTGCCCTATAATGTAAAATGACGAGAATACCCTTTGGATGGTGAATGCGTCTGCTGTCCCAAACGGTAAGATATGCCACAAATATTAAAAAGGACAGGAATTTTAAAATATATATATAGATGTATTTATTTACTAATAGCTTAATATTTAGTTAGAATAAAAAATATATATCTTTATTCTTCAGCGAATGGTAGGCCTTAATGAGCTAATTTTGGAAAATAATTATGAATGAAAATTACTTTTAAGGATTAGAGATCTAAGAGATGTTGGATTATTCGCAAATGACAAATAATTAAAAAGTTATGAATTTAATTAATATTCTTTTACTTGTAGGAATCTATGAATATGACTCTTGAGAAGGACTTTTGTCGAGAGAAGTTTTAAGACTGTAAATTTTTAATTTTTTGTTTTTTATTTGAAATCTTAACATGTTTTCGCTTAATTAACCTTATCCTTTGTCTTTTCTGATAACCTAAGGCGGTTGTTGTCGCTTGATGTCGATGTTATCTCCCATTTGAATGATCGTCATCACCCGAACGTTATCATCCACCCTTTGAGATTGACATATTTGTATCCGTAGACTGACAACGATGTTCGTCGACATTTGTTCTCTAACATCGACTCCTAACACCACCATTGAATGACTTTGAGGTCTATTATTATTCACATATACTTGTTAATACCAACATACACGTACACCCACCACCATCATTTAATGTTGTTGAGGTTTATTATTGTCCACATCTACTTGTCTCATGTAGACCGGCATTGATGTTCGCTGTCACTTTTTCTTTAACATCGACTCCTGTCACCACCACTGACTGATATCGAGATCTATTATTGTATGCATCTACTTGTCAATACCAACATCATGCAATATTCACCACCACCGTTAAAGAAAACAACTCTTCTAATCATGTAACCTTACCTCCTTCACCTTTGAAAAATGATAGTTTTGTATGATTATGTCAAATTTCACTTTTTAAATAAGTTTAACCTTTCAAATACAACAATTTTATCAAATTAAAACTCTTAATGGTCGTTTTGTTTTTCTTTTAATTTTAATCTATATCTATTTGAATACAACCCAAACAATCCTTAAATGCTAATTATTAGTACTAATCACTTGAAAAAACTATCATCATAGTATTATAAAATTAAATCATTAAAGAATAATTAATTCAATTTATCAATTTATAATATTCCGGCCATTCTTATGTTTCATCATACAATCAATTTATCACTTGAGAAAAAAAAAGCATTAATTTATTTATTTTAATATTCCAATTATATTATGTACTATCACCACTTATATTTCATAGAATTATAAAAAATGGTTTTCTTCGTCTAAATGAATTAAATAAATAAAAAAGTTAAAATTAGAAGCTTTTAGAATTAAATTTAGGATCATGTGAATGTTAATTTTAATAAATTTTTAGTCGAAATTTGAACGTACTGAGAAGATGATTTCAACTTTCACCAGAAGCAATATGCTTCAAGTCGAGATGAGCTTGTATTAAACACTTGAAGTGTGATTAAAAACTTTGATATACTAATTGATATATTGATAGGTCAAATGATAAGTTTGATTTTAAATGATTATAGTCAAAATAAGCATCTCTATGAGAGGAATCAAATGATTCCAATACCACACAATTATTAAATCATTAAGGTACTTAAATATTCTAAGAATGGTCTACAATCAAAGAAATTAACATGGGTCATCAGTTAGAGTGATTTGTTATAATATTTGTAAAGTCGATGTACAGTTTAATCTGTTCTAACTAGATTTGAAAAAGATAATTTGTTATATTTCTGCATTGAGTCCTTATGTATGTATCTTTGAGTGTTTTGTATGCATGTGTTTTGAAGTAGGTCCGGGGAGTTTGTTTGCATGTTTGAAAAACTTAAAATTTTTTCCTCTAGGGCGCCACATCGTTGGGGCACCATATCACTGATGCTCTATAATTTTTTTGCAAATTAATTATGTGCTTTGGCGTCTGAAGGGCGTAGCAATATCGTGGGCTCCTGAAGGAGGTGTTGTGGCGAGCGTCGTGAGCCACAACAAAATTTAATTTTTAAAATATCTGAATCAACTATTCATCTCATTTCGTTTCCTTAAGGGCTGACGGCTTGAGAGAGATAGGGGAGAATTCTAGAGAGAGAAAGTATATTTCCGGGCAACTTCGATCCATTTTTAGTCGACAACTCAATTCTAAAAGTTGTTATGATCGAGGTAGGTTACATTTTATCTATATCAGTTAAAAAAAAAGAATTGTCTGATTAAATTTATATTTCGTTAATCGAAAAATAAAAATAACTTTGCACCTAGAAAGCTTTCAACGCATAACTTTCTATATGTTATATATGTAATAATTATGGGTATTTAGATATTTTTTCTCGAAATATTTGGCACAACTCGATCCGATATGACCTGATATCATATAGGTCATACCGTGTCCGATTTCGGTAAGACTAACCCTAAGATCTGGTTGGAGAAGTACTGAAAATAAAACCTCCAATTTATAACAAAATTTTGAGTATATATCTTTTTCAAAATTTTGAGTTATAACAATATTATAGGAGTTTTTGAGAATTATGCTATTTTATAATCCTAAACCCAAAAAATAATGTTATAGTACAATTAAAGTTTTAAAACAATGTTCTACACAATCTATATTAAGTTGGTTGTATTTTGAAAAATAATATTTTTATGAAGTAGTACATTTAGCTGCCTATCGTTATAATATTGTATGAAATTCTAAAATGAGTATATTTATATTTTAATTATTGTAATGTAATGAATTATATGCTCAATTATTCAAAATGTGTGATTTTGAGGAGATCTCAAGTGGGTGGAAGAAGTTATGTTTTGGTGCCTACGAGTATGTTCCAGTGACCATATTCTTGTGCTATATGCAAAATTTGTTCTAGTGTTGGCATTGGGAGGTATATGGACCTGAGGGAAAATCTGTTATTTCTACTGTAATTGTACGATAATTGTAATTAGTATTATTCATCTCAGCACAGTGAATTATTCTATTGCCTTTAATATTCGGATAAATGCTTCATAACGGATAATTTAGAAAATTAGATTGATAAATATGACTTGTTGAGCTTTGTTAGATTATAGTTGTTTCACTTTCTATTTTTCGGGTATAGGAAAAGAAATAGTCAATTGAGTAGCAAGTTATATATGTATCTCTTTCTTTTGATATTTGTACTGTCATTACTAGTTATTTGATCTGCTTTGTTTTGTACTCTTGTCTGTAGCCATATGTTATAGTGAAATCACTGTATAACATTTTTTATGATGAAATGAAGAAAATTTTGTAAATGAGTTTATTTCTTGTATATTGGATGTTTAGTAACTTTGTGGTTTGCTAATTATTTTAAAGTTTATACAGAAAAAAAATCTAAAAAGTTTTCAAAATTTGGATCCTGGGATTTACCTATTACAAAACAACACAATAGAACCTATCCCATTTGTAGGTAAACGGGTTGGGTTGTGACATTGTGATTTTGGCAAAAATTTTTCAAAATACTACTCAATAAAAATTATAAATAGACATCATTATCCACATGAAAAATGAACTTAACTTAAAATTAGGGAGAGATTGGAGACCTGAAAACTCCAAAGCTCTACTCAATGTTTGATTTTGATATTCACTATTAGCAACTACAACCGCTCAATCGATGTTGTCTGACTACCATCTTCTTTTGACTACTGTCGCTTAACTATCATAGTCTATTCATTGTCATCTGACTATCATCACATATTTGATGTTGTTCAACTAATATTGTATAGCTATAATAATCTAATTACTAGAATTTGACTATAATCACCACATTGCCAACTCTCGACTTATGTTGTCCAAATGCCATCATCCTCCTTAAAACATTGGTAAAATTCTCGACAATCACTGGAGCTCGAGCTAATTTCCATACTTTTTAATCTAGTCCTCTCCAATTGAGGGGAAGGACAGGTTTTTATAACCTTGCTGACATAATGAATCACTTCAACCGAGTCCATTATTTTTTTCCTTTCTAGATATTTCACATAATAAGTCTAATATTTTATGTGTTTTTTTTCTTAAATAGGTTTATTTGAGAAATATTCATATAAAGCTAAGATATAAAACTTTTTTTTTCGCTATAAATTTTGTAGCACACAATAATTAGTACATATAAATAAATAATATAAAGAAATTATTACTAACAAAGTATGTACACAAGATGTTGGGCTCCAAAAAAGAGATGCCTTAGTGCCTTCAATGAAAAGGTCATATCTCACATTGCCCAAAGTATTTAAATTTGATGAATAATTTTTTTTCTCGACCTATAAATAGGAGCTCTTAGGCCAAATTTAAAACACACCACCCATTGTCTCGTGCCCTATATTTCCTCGCAACAAAAAATAAAACAACATCTCTTAGATTTTCTATACATCTCCTTCATTTGCTCTCTCGTTTTCTCAGCCAGCTCTTTCTTATTAATAAGATCTACCTATTGCATACAAATAAATTTGAATTCAACTATAATAATTTGTTACATTATATAAAATTATATCAAATATTTTTGTTCATTCTTTTTTTTTTTCCCATTCCACAAGCTTATGCATGAGATATACTAAGCATCCCAAATATTTAGTATTCTTAAGGTACATTAAAAATAAATTAAATGAATTAATTTATAAATTTTCAATTCAATACTAACTATTCAACATTATTGCACTAATATTAAATAAAACAGCAATTTTTTTTTCATAATTGATGATTATATCAACTAAATTTCTTTCAGATTTACCCTTATAATCATAATATTTATCAATTGAAATATAAAAATAATGTTTATACTTTATACTCACACAAATAAAAAAATATAAAATTATTTTTGTTTAATAAAAACAAAAAAGAAAGAACAATATGCCGTTAACATGAAAACGAGAGAACCACACGTTAAATTCCGCGATCCTCGGCGCAACACACCAACAAGTTTAAAATATAATAACCATCAAGTAGGGGTAGTTTCGTCCACAAGAAAAACAGAAAGACCCACTACATCTGGTCTGTGAGTCTATCCGACCGATAAAAATTTTAGAAATTTCAGAAAAGAAAGGAAATCTCTCAGATTTCTGCCCAAAAAAAGGCTGTGTTCGATTTCGCCACGCCTCAAATCGTCTCCTTTCTATCTATTTCGTTTATATATTCTTCCAATTGGTTCAGGTTGTCTTTGGCTCTCCGATCCGCTCAATTTCTAGGGTTTTCGCGGAACTTCTTGCTCCAAATTCTTGAATTTTGGGGTTCGTTAGGGTTTCTATGAAGGAGGAGGGTTTGTGATGTTTACACCGCAGAGGAAGGGTTGGGCCGGGTTGGGCTTGCAGGAGAACGGTTCGGTGGTGCGGGCGAACCCTAGGAGTTCGTTGGGAGGGGTTCTTGGTCGGGGAAAGGGTGTGGTTGGGGCGGAGGAAACTCCAGTGCCGCCGCCCAAGGGGTTGTTGGGGGACAAAGATGGCGAACGGGCGGATATGGGTGTCGGTGGCAGTGGCTCTGAGGATTGGAAGAGGTTTAGGGAGTCGGGGCTTCTGGATGAGAAGGTGCAGCTGAGGAAGGACAAAGAAGTGCTGGCAGAGAGGGTTTCTGCGCTGGAGATTGAGGTTAGTGGTCAAAGCCGTTTTCTTTTTTATGTTTGTGTTGTTCTTTTTGGACGGTGGCTACAGTAATTTGATTATTTGAGTTTTTTTTTATAATTTTTTATATTCTAGTTATATCTAGAGTGCATTTGTTATTGTAAAGTAGGGAATGTTCATTTAATATTGTTTTCTAGCATTTATCACTCTTGCCAAAGTATAGGCGTCAATCTGAAATTTATAAATATTGTATAAACTGGAATCTATCTTTGGTTTGGTGTTAGCACTATTTTAGAAGCAGGCTACTTGATTAGAAGTGGTAGATCTAAAGATAGCTTCATTGTTATGGATAGATAGTAGAACGCTAAGATCAGGATTTGTGAATTTTTAGACCTATCGCAAGCAGCACTTTTTTTGAAGCACAATCATTGTAAAAAATAGAGAAAGCTTTGTGATTTTATCGTACATTCAATGGTTGTATATTCAGAGAGCAGCCTATGCAATTTTTGGTAGAGTAATTATTACAAAAAAATTAATTCCAAAAACATTCTCCTAGTATTTTGCCAATTATTTCCAATTGAACCTGACAACCTCCTTTCCTTCCCTGCCCCGAATCCGTGGACTATATGTTTTTCTTTGGATTATAATTCATTCCCTTCCAGATCCTCCAACCTTGGTTCCTTCCTTGCCTAAATTTGCAGATGGCATGTTTCCATTTCTTCCATTGTCAATCATGCTTTATCTGCCCATCTTTCTTGCATTCTTTGACCCTCCCCTTAAAATTAGTTGATAAAGATCTACCATTTCCATTTTATTCAAAATATTTTCAAATGTAGTATTGTAAAGCCCTTTTGTGAATATTTCAATTAGTTGACTGCTTGTTGAGGCATAAGTAGTGCAAATCAACTCGCTCTCTAGTTTTCTCTTATGAAGTGTCTATCCACCTCCACATGTTTAGTTCGATCATATTTACCATATTATGTGCAATGCTGATAATGTACTTGTTATCACAATATTGCCTGATATGTCATTCTAATCTAATATCAAGTTCTTTTAGGTGCCTAAGATCACTGCTTCCTTGAGCAATTGCTCTAAACTTGGTTTTTGCGCTTGAACCTAAACCAAAAGTTGTTTTGTTTAATCTCACAAAATTTCATTTGAATAATGTGCTATAGCATGAAGCTGATTTTCTATCAACAATGATCATACATAATCAACATAAATCTAGCCTAATAGTTTCATAGCTCTATGTTTTTTATCCGAGTGCTAATCAACTGGCTCTCTAGTTTTTCTCTTACGAAGTGTTTATCCACCTTCACATATTTGATTTGATAATATTATACTAGATTGTGGGCAATGTTGATGGCATACTTGTTATCACAATATGTCCTTTATGTCGTTCTCATCTAATCTCCAATTCTTTTTAACCATCTAAGATCATTGGTTCCTTGAGCAATTGCTCTAAACTCAGGTTTTGCATTTGAGATTTGAGACCCCTAGTTTTTCTTTCTTTCATCTAACAAAATTTCCTCTAAATAATGTGCAATGGTGAAGCTGATTTTCTATCATCAATGACCACACATAATGAGCACTACTATAGCCTTCTAGTTTCATAGCTCTATGTTTTTCATAATTCCTTTTCCAGCAGTTGATTTGAAATAGCTGAGAACTCTATAAGTGGTTTGAAGGTGTGATTCTTTTGATTCATGCATGAGCAGACTTATGAGGCTCACCACCAATGCAATAGTTGGATGAATAGAGATGGGTAGATTAGTCTTCCACTAATCCTTGATTTATTCTGTCGATCTCTATTCATTCTTCATCAATGTCTAGTTTCTAGCTGGGTTTTATTTGAGTTTTACATGGTTTACAATTATCATATTTATTTCTTTTAATAGATCAATGTCATATTTTTTCCGTGACATAAATATTCTTTTTCTAATTGAGCTACTTCGATGCCAATGAAATATTTAAGCTTGTTGATTTCCTTGATCTCAAAATTTTCCTTGAGATTTTTCTTGAGTAAATTTTTTTTTTATTGCATGTAATAATTACATCAACATGTTGCGACGTTCCCATCAATCGCATATTTATGATCTCTTTAGCTTTGCTTAAGCCCCATCATACACATGACTTTTGTAAATGTCCCTAACTATGCCTTAGGATATGATTTCTATTCATATAGTACCCTTTTTTAGCTTCCATACCCAATTTTTTGAAAAAATAGTTGTTGAATAATACTATTGTAGCATCCATTTAAACTTTTCCCACATTACTATGCAAAAATGCATTCTTCATATCATATTGTTGCATGAACCATCAAAATTTAACATCCAAAGAGATCATGATATGAATAATATTCATTTTTGCAATTGATGCAAATGTTTTGTATCTTTATATTAGTTTTTTCCATAGGATTTGTATATCATTTTGCTACTAACCTGGTTTTATGTCTTTCTAATTTTCTATCACCTTTATATTTCAATGCAAAAACCTTCTTACATGTTATAAACTTTTTTCCTTTTGGTAACTCAACTATCTTCACATTATGACTTTTTCCTAGGGCATTCATATCTTCTCTCTTGATTTTCTTCCAATTCTTGTTTCTTAAGAACACATTAGGATTTGTGGAACTTCTTGGCTACTATAATGAAAATGACTTATGGGAAGAATGTGTTTTCTTGTTTTATTGTGAGTGCAAAGTCTTTTACTTAATTTTGAAGCAGCTTCGTGAGTTTTTGAAGTTGTGTTTTATAACCTTCAAGTTTTCCTTTAAATTTTGGTATCTTTAATGCTAGTTCTGTGTGTTGTTTTCACTGAATCTTCACTTTTATGCCTTGTATTTTAACCTATTTTTCCTTTTTATATCTGCACATTATTATTTGTAAGTTTAGTTGTTTACCCAACTTCTGTGCAGCGTGATGAGTGCTTATACAACATGGGTCTTCTTCTTATTGAAAAGAACGAGTGGTCCTCACAAATTGAAGAATTGAGACAAGCCTTGGCAGAAGCACAGGAAATCTTGAAGAGAGAACAGGCAGCACACATTATTGCTGTGTCAGAGTTGGAGAAGCGTGAAGACAATTTGAAGAAAGCTTTGGGGATTGAAAAGCAATGTGTGGTAGATGTATGGAAGAATTTTTTGTTGAATTCAAGCTAGCAGGATATATAAATCTTCATGTTTATTATCCTTTTCATAGATGACTTTGGAATAATGTCTTTTTGTGATTCATGCAGCTAGAAAAAGCATTACGGGAGATGCGTGCTGAAGTTTCGGAGACCAAGTTTATATCCGAGAATAAATTAGCTAATGCACATGCACTTGAGGCCAGCCTTGAAGAGAAACAATTGCAGATTGAATCAAAATTGTATGCTGCAGATGCCAGGCTTGCAGAAGCAAATCGGAAGAACTCTGAATTGGACCGAAAATTAGAGGATCTTGAGGCTCGGGAACACAAAGTGCAAAGGGAACTTTCTTCTTTACACACTGAGTATGCATTTTGCTTTTCACTTCTTGTATAAAGTCTTTATGCAGTACTTTAAGTGATAGGGGTATTTCTCTCTTAATTATTTATTTCTCTTTAATTTATCAATGAACTTAGGCGGAAAGCATCTGAAAATGATATCTCTAAACAGCGGGATCATTTACGGGAGTGGGAAAAGGAGCTGCAGGAAAAACAAAGAAGGCTTCTTGATGAACAAAGACTTCTTAATGAGAGGGAGGAGAGGGCAAATGATTTAGACATGATTCTCAAGAAGAAGGAAGTAGAGGTTGAAGAAGCAAGAAAAAAGATTGATGTCACTAATAGTACTCTCAAAAGTCAAGAGGATGATTATAAAGTAAGATTAAGGGCTCTGACTGTTAGAGAGAAGGTTAGATTTTATCAATTCTTATTTTGCAGCAATTACTTGTAACATGTTATGTCATGCAAGTTAATGGATATATACTTCCTCTATGTTTTAATGCAGGGTGTTGAGATTAAGATTTCAAATCTCGAGAAAAAAGAGAAAGACCTAATGGCAGTAGAAGAAAAGCTTAATGCTAGAGAAAGAGTGAGCCCCTTACGTGCTTGAAACTGAAGAAATGGCTTAAATGCACATATGCGTAGCTTGATTATTTTTTAATACTAATGATAAAATAAACTTTTTATTGTAAGATGGGCCTGAATAAATAGTTAGGTTACCCCAGTATGACTTGGAATGCCATTGGATCCAATTTAGTAAACAACCTCGAGAAGGCTTAAGGCCGCTTACATCAATCCTATACACGACATTGGCAAAAGCCTTCTACAGAGTGTACCTTTCATCAGCTACAATATTTTTAGGAATAGGATTTATGTTATGTTATATGGAAACTCTGCTTTAATATTTTTCTTTTAGTCAGTTGAGGTAGGCAGCTTAAGCACGCTTTAGTTGGCCAGTTTTCTTTTCACGTCTTAAATTAACTACTTTTTCGCTTGTTCATAATTGTATTTCTTTTTATGCTGTCTAGGATTGTGTCATCTTCCTTTTTAATGCTTGGCGCTCCTTCATTTTTTTTGCTTTGTGGAGCAAGAGCTTGACTTATACTATTTTGTATTTTGTAGCTTTTGACTATATTTTATTCCTGAATCCTGATAACATACTTTAGATGTTTTTATTTCCTTAATTCTAAGTTAATTTTCCAATTAATTAACAGGAAGAGATTCAAAAGCTTTTGGATGAGCACAATGCAATCTTGGATGCCAAGAAACAAGAATTCGAGTTGGAGATGGCTAAGAAAAGAAGATCCTTTAATGAAGAGGTTAAAAACCATATGGATACGTTGGGCAAGGATAGAAATTTAGTCAGATGCAAAGAGGAGCAGCTTCTCAAAAGAGAAAATGCGTTAGAGATTGAAGCTGATGAGTTGAAAAATAAAGAAAAGGACATTGACTCAAAATCAAAGGCTTTGAAGAAGTGGGAGGACTCCCTAAAAACTGATGAGAAATTGTTGCAAGAAGAAAGGAAGCAGATACTCAAGGATTCCAACGAGATAGAAGCGTCTAGAGCTAAACTTCATAATGAGAAGATAGCCATTGAAGCTGAGGTTCAAAAAGTTATCTTTGAGAAGGAAAATCTCAAATTAACGCAGGAAGAGAAGGAACATCATCTCCAGTTGCAAAGAGAGTTGAAGCTGGAGAAAGATGAGTATCGGATGATGATGGAGTCACTTGAAAAGCAAAAGGAGGCGTTGAGACAGGAGAGGGAGATGTTTGAGAGGGACTGGGAGGTTCTGGATGAGAAAAGGGTGGCGTTAGAGGCAGACTTAAAACAACTATGTGCTGAGAGAGAGAAGCTTGAGAAATGGAGACACACTGAAGAGGAGAGACTTAAACATGAAGGCCTTGAGGCCAGAGCTGCCATGCAGCGGGAGCTTGAAGATCTCAGATTGAAGAAAGAAACATTTGAGAAGATCATGGCTCAAGAACGAGCTGGGGCTCGTGCTGATATTGACAGTGAACGAGCTGATTTGTCTCGTGAGTTTGAACTGTTTAAGCATGGGCTTGAGATGACTGGGCAGAGAAAGCAGGATGATGCCGAGAAGAAGTTTCAAGAGAAGAAGAATGAGTTTGAAATGTGGAGGGAAGTGGAATTAGGTCGAATCAAATCTTCAATTGAGTCAAATGATCTAGAATTTAGAAGGTTGGAGATGCAACAAAAACAATTGCTAAGGGACAAGGAACAGTTCTCAGATCAGAGGCGAAAATTAGAAGCAGATCGACAAGAAATTCAAAAGGACATTGACACTCTTCTTAGGTTAAGCAAGAATTTGAAAGATCAGCGGGAAGAATTTGCAAAAGAGAGAGAGAATTTTCTGTCTGCAGCTGAGCAATGCAAGACCTGCCATAACTGTGGTGTTCCAATTAATAACTTTGATCTTCTTGATCTTCAGCCGCTGGGAGCTACTGTGGATTCTGAAGAAGTTCTATTGCCAAGCCTTACAGATGGCTTTTTAGAAGAGCATGCAAAAGGTGGAAGTACGGATTTGTCACATGGTGGTCCTGTTGCTGGATCAACCAATTCAGGTAGCCAGATGAAACGCTGGTTTCAAAGATGTGCTAGTCTGTTCAAGATCTCCCCAAGAAATAATGTACATTCACCCACTGAAGATCAGACTGAAACTTCATTTGGTGAGCGACTTGATAAGGCTGCTTTTGAGGATGCTGACTATGAACCTGCACCGTCTGCCTCTTTTGAAAATCAGATGGCTCATGTTGATAGTGGAGATGTGGTGACTGGAGAACTTGACAGGGTAGATAATGCAGAAGATGATGCAGAAGTTTCTTTTGATGGAGCCAATAGTTCCATGGATATTGTGAAGATAGACTCTGATAATGGCTCACAAAAAACTGCGGCAGCTATGGATGGCATGAATAATGAAGTAGAAGGATCTTCTATGCATGCTGAGAAGGATTTAAAGCCGGAACCCTCCAAGCAGGGGCAGCGACGTCAGCCCAACAGGAGAGCAAAATCGGCCATTCGGCGAACCCGCTCTGTGAAAGCTGTTGTTGAAGATGCCAAGGCTATTCTTGGAGAAGTTTATGAAACGATGGTTGATGAGGAACAAAATGCTAATGCTAAAGATTCCCAAAACATTCCTAATGAGAACCCAAAGGCTTCAGTAAAGGCTGATCGACCAGTAACTGGTAAAAGGAAAAAAAAGCGTTCGATGGAAGTGGGACCAGAGGATAGTGAACCTCTTTCTGAGAGTGTATCTATTGGGGGGCGCCGTAAAAGGCGGCAGACTTCTTCACGGCCAACAACCCCTGGAGATAAGCGCTACAATCTGAGACGCTCTACTGTGTAAGCATCAATTTTTCCTTTTTTACTTGCATGCCTCTTTCCTTTGTATTTTTATTCTGTTTATTTAGATAAATTACATGGTTCTTATATTGTGCATGAAGCTTTGTCCGGAAACAGGGATATATGTGTGCACAGGGGATATTTGTGTGCAATTAAATTATTTCAGGGAAATGTTCTTTCAATAACGTAGACATTGTATATATTTTTGCAGATATTACATTTTGAACTCTTTTGCTTTTGAATTTGGTACGTGCATTCTTCTTAGTGTTAGGTTTGATGCTTCTTGTAATATTTTGGCAGCAACTGCCATCCCATTTTCTCTCACCCTTATTGCTACATGTATGCCAGCATGCAAGATCTTACACATTATCATATCTATTTTGGTAGATGGTTTCCGAATATATTTTCATGATGTGATGTGGCATCAATCTTGTTAGATCTGCTGACTTTTGATGGACTCCAGGACCTTTCTATTTAAAATACTTGTTGTTGTCTGCTATGTCGTGAATATGCCTTTGTATTAGTAGATGCATCAACACTAATGCTTGTGTTGTGTATTCTGTTTATCCATCTTGAGCGGTGATAGTATAAATAAGAAACCTGTAGGCATTTTTAAATCCGATTCCATTTAAAATTTCTTAGCTACCTATGTTGGTAGGTTTGACTTTTGAGCCTATTCTATTACTTCATCTCTACGATAGTGCTTGCGGTGAGTTGCATAAGTTGACATTTACACTGTCAAGTTTAACGTCATTTTTTATAGTTGCTCGGTATGTGTTAGCCTTTTAATGGCTTGATTTTTACCATCTATTGTCTGCACAAAAAATTAATCATTTTATATGTTCCATCAGAATGTTGTTTGCCTGCTTGTAAATAGCCTAAATACATAATTGGGCATTCGAATACTTCCTAAATTTCTTCTGCCATAATTATTTTATTCCTCTGCATTCCATTACTCTAATTTCTAGAGAAAGAGAGTTTGAGTTACCCTGTATTTACTATTTTTTTTTAGAGAGAGGGAGGTGGAAGGGAGTGGGAGTGAGAGTTTTATTATTTAAAAATTCGGTGCTATGATATATGCTATTCACATATGATAGTTCTAATAGGTGAAATTGAAAATTAGGTACCATGATGTATGTCATAGATAGTTTTAATAGACAAGACCTCTACTTATGAGTGGAAAGTGAGAATAATTTGCAGAATTGCTTAGATAAGTGACCTAATAATTAGGAGATCAAGGAATGAGTATATGATATGCAATTTTATTGAGTGTGAAATTGATAGATGAATTTACAACAACAACATCAAGCCTTTATTCCACATGAATCTTTTTTTCCCATTGTGTAAAGTTATGAAAATCAAACCGGACATAAAACCAAATGAAAGGAGAGGTTCAGGGTTCAATGGTTCGATTGGGTTTGAACTGGGGATGAACCGAATGATGTAATAAATATGAAAATCATTTAAATAAAATTTAAATGATAGAATAACCATATAATAATATAATTTTTTTACTAAAAAATAAAATGAATTCATAAATTAATAACATCTTATGTAATTTTAAATTTGAACATATTTAAATTTAATTCATATTTAACATAAATTTATAAATTTAATATAATAATTATTAATTTATGTTATATGTTTAGATATAAAATACACCTATAGACTAGAAATTAAATTCATATTATAAATTTACATGATTACATCTATAAATTATTAAGGTTAGACCATGTATTATTAATAAATAAAGAATTACTTTTTTATAATGTATAAACAAATGAATGATAAAAGGGTCAAAATGGTCCTTTCACTCTTTATGAAGGACCAAAATAATCCCTAGCTATATTAAAAGATTTCTTAAAGGATTCATGTCATTATTATTCGACAAGTTTTACGCTGGCTGTCGACTACCTAACGCAACCCTCCACTTTTCTCATCCAGGACTTGGGACCTGGCAACGGCAGTGTTCAGGTGGATGAGTGGCTTTACCCTTAGAGATAGGATACGAAATGAGCATATTCGTGAAAAGGTTGGAGTAGCTCCAGTGGAAGATAAGATTAGAGAGAGTCGCCTTAGATGGTTTGGTCACGTAAAACGGCGGCCTCCCGATGACCCGGTTAGGACAGTAGAGGTCTTAGATTTGACTTATGTTAAGAAAGGTAGAGGTAGACCTAAAAAGACTTGGTTAGAGCCCTTTGCAGTTCCTGAAGTAAAGATCTATGAAGATGCAAAATATTTCATCCCAAAGAAGCTGAAGCCATCGAGCTCTCTTGAGGTACAAGCATCAAACCCAGAAACTGCATTAGAAATGATCTTTCTTTATTAGATTTAAACGAGAATTTGACTTTTAATAGGACACAATGGAGAAAAAGGATTCATGTAGCCGACCCCACGTAGTGGGATAAAGGCTTGATGTTGTTGTTGTTGTTGTTGTATATTAAAAGATTATTTTGGCCTCTTGCATCTTTAAAGAGGAATCAAAATAGTCATATGGTGTGACTATTTTTGTTCGTCTTTAAAGAGTTGAGGACTATTTCGGTCTTTCCTAAAAAGTCAAGAGATCATTTTGTTCATTTTCTCATAAATTAATAAATAAATTAAATATTGTTAATTAAAAAATAAATGCTTTTTACATTATAAAAAATTAATTAAAAAACTGTTTAAAAATAAATAGTATATGTTGTAAACTTAATAACTTCAATTTATTTAGTTCCACATCACTTGGGAACAATATCTTGGTATTGTTTATATTGCTTTTTGAATTTATTTGTTGTTTGAACTAACATGGAGTGATGAAGCCATATGAGTTGCTTAGTTGGAATTTCTTTAACAATTATTATAGAAAATTGAAATAAATTAAATTATAAATTAATATGTTAGTTAATATTTTATTCTAAATATATTAAGTTAATTTATGTTATTATTTAACTTATTGAACCGTGCGATTCAGAGGAACCGGTTCACTGGTTTGTTGATTGAACTGACAGTTTTGGCTGGTTCACTATGGTTTAATGCGAAACCGGTTTTTATAATAGACCGAACCGGCCTTTCATTTGGTTCAAGGTTGAATCCGTTGAACCAGCCAGTCTGGTCCGATTTTCAAAAGCTTGTTATTTTGTCTCGTTAAGAGTCAAATTCTCATTTAAATATAATAAAAAAAATTAATTTCTAATACTTTTTAACCAAATTTTTTAAAGTTTGCCTCTATCTTTCTTAACATCTGCCAAATCTAATGCATCCACTATCCTAACTGGGTCATCGTAAGGCCAACGTTTTATGTGAACAAACCATCTATGGCGACTCTCTCTAATCTTATATGCCATTGGAGCTACTCCAACCTTTTCACGCACATTGTCGTTTCCCATTTTGTCTCTAATAATGATGCCACTCATCCACCTGAGCAGCCTCATCTCTACAAGACTTAACTTAATTTTATTCTTCTCTTTTAATGACCAATATTTTGCACCATAAAACATTGCAGATCTCACCACCATCTTATAGAGTTTTTGATGAGGACATCCGACCTTGGAAGGTCTATCAGAGACGTGGCCGTCGATCTACGGCCACGATTGTGCTGCTTTACTTTTGAGTTTTTCATTTTTATTATTGTATTAGTTTTATGTTTTATGAGTTTGTTATTTTCTTCCGTTTATACCCTTGCTTAAAGGGTTTAGTCGTATGTGTACCCTAGGGGTAAATAGGTCTTTTATTTTCATTCATTATGTAAGGCTATATAGAAGCCACTTGTATCTTTTTGGAGGTTAATGAAGAATTATTATTGAAATTTCTGTTTGGTGTTCTCAATAGAGCTTGAGAGAGAGTTGAGAGGAAGGAGCCTAGGAGAGGCCACGCGTAGTACCCAACAACCACCATTGGTGAGCTCTTGGTCTTCCGGTTTTTCCCCTCTATATTTTCCTCTCCTTCCCTTCCCACCGCCGGCAAAGACCTCCTCCCCTTTCCCGCTCTCCCCTCAAGGCCAGATTTTCCCCTCGTCCCCTACACTTCCGCCAACCCCTTCCCCACACCACCACCTAGCCACCGGCCGGAATCCACCCTCCCATCTCCACGCCACCACCTCCCCCAACATAACCCTATTTCCCTCCAAATGCCCCTCCTTCCTAATTTGGATTGTGCTTAATTTGGGAAGTAATTGGACTTCAAATTATTCAAATTTGAATTTCAAATCTTTCTTTAATATTATCAAAATTAGAAACCACCATCCCACCAATCAATCAATTAATTATAACCTGAAATTAATTGATTAATTGATCTTTATTTCAAATACATAGAACCTAGACAATTTTCCCCCTCCTTCTCTCTTGGCTGCCCCCACCTCCTCTTTTCTCATTATTTCTTTCCTTTAATATCCCCAATCAAATCCCTACATCAAGTCTAATCAAAACTCAATTGGGTTTGATTTGATTTATTCAATCCTAATTAAAATTACTAATTAGGAAAGCTAATAACTCCTCCAGCCGTTTCCTCCCCTTCTCTCAACAATTTGAATTGGTGAATTAACTACCCAGCCACCTAAGCAGAAAAGAAATTCCAGAATTGTCCTTTCAGCCGCCCACTCAATCCCCACCTTATTTCCTTAGCTCGTGTGCACCTAGAAGGTGGAGTTCCCTGTTTTCCCCCATCCCAACCTGCTGTCCAGACTTCTGGACTGATTCCCACTGCTGCCATGGAGATTCCTAGCCTAAAAGCTGCTGTCCAGAGTCATCAGATTTCTGTCCAGAAGTTGAGTGCTGTTCTCCACTCAGGAGTGCCAAACTGCTGTCCACAAGCAACCAGAAGTTGAGTGCTGCTCCCAACCATCTCTCAGACATCCAAACATTCATAAAGGAGCTCTGTATTGCTTTTCCTTCGGGTAAAGCTCTTCATCCACTCTTCTATTTTCCTAGTCTATTTCTCGAATGTGGATATATTTTGATTCATGAAAGTTATGCTAACCTTTACTCCGCAAAACTTAGTGAACTAGAAAGTGAGTGATTGAATTCTCATATCGCCTAATTTCATTGTTAAGCTAGGGATATTTTGTTGAGAGCCTCTCCGTATGCTATGACTTGAACTATTGATTGTTTGAGATCTAAACTTGATGTGTGTAGCTTAGCCTAAACTGAAATCACCCCTTTCTTGTTTCTTTTCCTCGTTTAATTCGCTTAAAGTAATATTTAATATTGTTCTTAACAAAGAAGCGTGCAAACTCCTTAAATTCATCGTTGCATCATTTAGTTCTGCATCAGTTTTCCCCTAAGTTTGAGGGGTACTTTTCTTTCACACAACAAACCCGTTGCATTTCTCCACTTCAATCATCCAACTTTAATTCTACTAATAATATCCCAATCTATTTTACCATCACTTTGAACAATAAACCTGAGATATCTAAAACATATAATCTTTTTAATTACTTGATTGCCCAAAATTACAATCCTCGCACTACAACTATTACTACTAAAATTACACTCCATGTATTCGGTTTTAAATCTACTCAAACGAAAACCTTTAGACTCTAAGGTTGACCTCCATAATTCAAGTTTTCCTTCAACTCTCTATTTTTGTAAAATCTTTTGATATTTGTGCTTGAAAAATTTATGTATCTTGGATTTATTTTTATGGAAGAATAAGGATCTAAATGAGGTTATAACTTCTAGAGTTAATTTAAGCTGATTAAAATGGATGTTTCTTAGGTACATTATGCGATTAGAATGGTATTGAGACTTTGAGGCAAATTTAACAAAACAACAATTATCATTGATATGTTATATGAATGAATGTTTTGTAATAAAGAAGCCATTGATAACCCAATTTAGTGTAGCAAGAATGAGAATTTTAAATTTGGATGTGTGGAAAAATTATGAAGGATAGATTTAAAAATATTTATATGAGTGGAATTATAAGAGTTGCACCACAAGTAGTTGAAAATAGATGCAAGTGATTTAGGTTTCTATAGAAAGGTAGATGATGCACCACTAAGATAGATAACATTAGTGTGAAGTAGTTAAGAAGGAAAATTAGTGGACCAAAGGTAATATGGACTTACTTGTGCCAAAATAGTCTCACAATGAACACATTGAGCAATACTCTGTATGAATGAACAAATAATGAGGATTCATTAATCCATCCCTGAATAGTTGGGCTAAGGCTAGTGATTTTAAAATGACATCATTGCAAATGATGCGTTATAAACATATAATCATATGTGCTACTCTCCTTTGCAATGTTTAGAGCCAACATGATTTTTTGACTTAGAAATTTATTGAAGAATAAGGCAATGGAGGAGCGGTGATAGAGAAACTAAGGCCTCGTTTGTTTCAGCTTAATTTCACCTTTTCAGTTTCGAAACGGCAGAATTTTTTTTTTGCTGTTGTTTGTATGTGCCACTTTTGTAGAAATACTTTTTAGAGAACTGTATTTTTGTATTGTTTTCAAAAGCTTTCTGATATTTACTTCTGCGTTAGAAAACTCTATTCTCTCAAATAATAGTTTTAAAACTACCTTTTAGAAAAGGTACATAATAAACAAACGAAGCCTAAGTAATATGAATTGTGTTTATCCGATATGCCTTGATGTTCACGTTATTTACTTTGATTCATTTTATTTGTTAAACTTTTTTTGTTGTTGTTCTCGTGTAATTTTATTTCCCTTGGATTATTACTTTATGTCAATTAGCATTGTATGTATTATATTTTTGAAAAACCATTCCATCTAGGGATTGCCTATCCAAATAAAGTAACAGTCATCGGCACTTAAAATTAGGTTTACCTAATTTAAAAGGTTTTAAATTTAACATTTTATTTGATAAACTTCGTATAAGTTGTTTTGGCATTTATGTTATTTTTGTTTGGGTCTATATCCATAAAATGAAGGGACTGAATGATTTTTAATAGTTTTTGTTCGATCCCTTGGAAACATATGTTTGTTACAAAGCTACTAACTGATAATGCTCATTGTAATTATTTAAAAGTTTATTTTTACTCAGATCTAGTTTGACATTTCAGCTTTAAGAAAAAGTCCCGCGACCTTTTTGCTTTTATCAAGGGAAATGGATGTTTTGCATAATATGCATCAGATTGTAAATGGTCGGTTAACTTGATGTTTTTCCACGTAATACAGAATGCAAAGAGTTAAATAAGTTCTAATTTCACTATAGTTTATCCTGTTGTGATATGCTGTTGACAGGGATCGGGTTTTAGTGCCAACATCAAATGAGTTGATAATTTACCAAATCGACAATTAAAGGCATGTTACAACCTTCTAGGATGTTGCAAGAAACTACTTTTTTTTTTCTTGTTTTTTTCATCTTTCATAAAAGTACGTATCCAATGCAGGGAGCTTCCATTAAATGTATTTTTGGGGAGGGTTTGTATGCTGTCTTATCCCTATGAGCATTAACATTTCATCCTTCATAATGATGTTTGCAGAGACCTTGTTTTGATGACTTGGACCTGGGATCTTGAGATGAGAAAATAAAAATAAAATAATTTTTAAATTAGATGGATTTACTAATTTATCTGTTAAATAAACTAGAATTATATTTAGAGGCAGCAGTGTTCAAATTTAGTACAAAATGTCAATGTTCACTTTAGTTTCCTTTTGAAAGTATATGTATTCTTTAGGCTCTATTACAATTGTTGTTCTATAGATTTTGCTATAAAATTCTTCAAGTAGAATTTGAAAGAATTTTCCAGAACTTTATTAGTTTATTCTTGTATCTTTCTCCGCAGTTTGATATTTTTAGAATAGCTTGTCAATAATTTATTACTTTGTTAGCAGCAAATCCTTTCATTTAAGCCCCTTTTTATGCAGATTTGGCAATCACATCGGTCTTATATGATCTGAGTTTTCTAGGATGCTGTAATTGAAGTTCCGGAATCATATGACGTGTTAACTCTGCAAAAAAAAAGTGCTTGTAGTAAAACAAAAAAACATTGGCATGGGGCACTATACTGCATGATATTATTTATAGAAAAGTTGATGCTGTCTTATTTGTGGTGTTGATTTTTTATAAGATTAAGATAACCGTTAACCATATTTAAATTGGACTTCCATTTTTTCTTTTTCAGTGCAAGTGCTGCTGCAACATCTCATGGAACATCACATCAGACTGCAGCAACCAATGTTGGGAGCCTTGAGCTGTTACATGAAAGCAATATTGTTGAGGGTGGTCAACCAGTAAGCAATAAGGGGGAAGGCGGCCAACAAGAAAGCAATATTGAACAAGCAAGCAATAGGGCAGAGTGTGGTCAACCGGCAAGCTATAAGTTGGAGGGTAGTCAACCGTTGAGCAATGAGGTGGAGGGTGGCCAACAAGAAAACAATATCTCGGAGGGTGGCCAACCAGAAAACAATATAACGGAGGGTGGCCAATCAGAAAATATCACGGAGGGTGGTCTTGGTTCAGAAAGAAACTCCTTCCATGATCCACAGCCATCTCGTTCGTTGGAAAACTCAGAATATGTGCTGCCCAAAGCTGCTGTTCACAGTGCTATGGAAGTTCAATCTGAAAAAATCGTTCAGGTAACCAAAGTATGGTTAATTGAAATGATATTTTAGCCTTTGTTTTTTCTTTGAAATGCTGACCTTTCTGCGGTTTTCTGTTATTATTTATCAATTATTATTTTTTTTTTAAAGAAATTGTCAACCTGGTTCTGGTTGGTCTAGCGGCACATTCTCATTCTCTGTTGGGGAAATTTATCTGATAGCTATGGTGTACAGCTCATACATTTCCTGTTTCTGTTTTTTTTGTCATATGACTTTTTTGTTTTGTTTTTCTACTGTTTAATTTTTTGTAAAATAGTTTTGGTTTATATTAAAATATGCTTAAAAAAATCACACCTTGCGCATGTGCCTTCTCAATCTGATTTTATGATCATATGAATTAATTTATGTTAAGTAGCTCAGATTTCAACGTGAGCATTTTAATTTTATCTCATACAAACACAATAGTTATTCAACATCAACATAGTTGTATTAAATAAAGCCTTATACCTCATTTAATTAATTATATTGGTTTCTTTTTGGACCTCATTGACATTTTTATTGGTTTGTTTTGCATCTTGAAGTATCATTAAATACATCTATTTATAAGTATTACATGGCATCTGAGTTATGTTATAGCCAAATTTTGCAATCCATAAATTTCTTATTTGGATGGTTTGATAATCATTTAAGCTATTATTTAGGCTGTTTTAAGTTTTTTTATATGTTTTCAATCTTTTGGTCATTTTTTAAGTTTTTTTAAGTTTGTAGTTGTCAACTATAAGAGTGGAGTATCATTACGCTTGGGATGATTGGAGTCATTGTGCATGACACGGTGTGATGTGGTTCGTTCCATTTTTAAAAAAGTGCTAAAATTGCATAACAATGAAGAATATACTAATAAAGTAATAATTCAAGAGTTAAGAGATAAATGAAGATAGATGTTTATCCAACACATTAAAAAAACGACAATATTAGCCAGTAAGTTCTAAAAACAGAGTAAGTTTTAGTTCTTTCAAAATATAGAAAGTTTCATATTCATAAAATATAGTCTACACTAGACATATGATCCTTAATTAGTGTCTTCATTCTCACATTATCATCCTCGCAGACAAAATGAAGAACATCACCATCTTGACCCCATACATGATAATCCTCTCATCTATTTCATCTTCAACAACTAGTGTTTGGGCCTAAGCAAAGCAGATGCACATTTCTTTTTCTTTGTTTAAAAATTTAAAAAATTTAGGTTATTTAAGTTATTTTTATAGGCTTTCAGTATCATGGTCATTTTTAAAAGTTATTTTAGTTTATAGTTGTTGACTAAAAATGGAGCATCATTACACGTGATTATTGGAAAGCCTTATTGGATAGCACAGTTTGGCATGGTTCATTCTATTTTTTAAAAAAGGTGCCAAATTCGCATAACAATGAAGAATATACTAGTTAAGTAATAATTCAAGAGTTAGATAAAGGACATAAGATGTTCACCCAACTAATTAAAGTAAATTACACTGTTATCCAACAAGTTTAAAAAACAATGCAAGTTCAGTTATGTTCATAAAATTATTATCTAAGCTAGACATATAGTCCTTAATCTTTATCCTCACTCTCCGCATTATCATTCTCACAGTCAAAATGAACATCATCACCATCTTCATCCCATACATGATAATCCTTATTATCAATTTCATCTTCTTAAACTAGTGCTTGAGCATAAGCAAAGTAGGTACACAATTCTTTTTGTTTTCTTTGGAAGAATTTCAAATATCATCACAATTCACACTACTAACTAGCCACCGCTAATGTTAGATTATCTTCAACAAACACCAACTATCATCTTCAATAATCTACAAACACCAACCACCAGCTTCAATAATCTCATCATTCAAAATTTCAATCAACCATTGATTGACATAATCAATGTCATGTAAAAAAATAGGGTCAATAGTGTCATGCTGGTTGTAGCACAGATCTGAGCGATATTGTATTTCTCTAATTCCATATTCTCGAGTCAATTATGCTCCAACTTGTTTCTTCTTTTCATATAAACATGCAAAGTATGCTAAGATTATTTTATTAGAAACTAAAATCTACTTAACAAAACTGGAATTGCGTATTTTGTAAGAATTTATAAAGTATGCAAGTTTAGAAATGCTTATATGTCTAAACATGCTCTAATTACATTTACACTTGGATGCACTATATGTGAGGTTAGACATTGCTGTCGTAAATTTTTGCTAAGTTGGAGTGAATGAATCACATGGTGGACATCAATTGATTTCATGCATAATTGCAATAATTTTAAGTTTTATATAATTATTATCCATATTGAAAAATAATGATTAAGAAAGAATAAGTTATAAAAACTTTATTTATTTGGTGCTTAAGTGGATCATTGTTGAATGCTATTGAAATGTTAAGAGCCTTTCAACCCCACCCTCCTATAGACGTCCAACTCACCACTTAGTTTATTTCTCTCCTCACTATCACAAGCCATTATTTTGATGCATGAATTGTAATTTTCTATAATTTTTGAATTATTTACCATTGTTGGATTGTTATAGAAGTATTGCAGATTTAAGAAATGGCCAGTTGCATGCAAAGGTTGATGTGGTTGAACTTCTCACCTTTCCATGATTTCAAATACCTGATGCATTTTTTCTTTGCTATCAAAAGATGCAACTATGGTTCCCTTGGCCTTATTTATCTGTTTATGAATGTAACCCATAAAAGACTTTTTCTTAGCCTCTACTATGCGAAGGACAATAAACAAAGGTCTATCTTATTTCAATGCATGCACCACTTCTCTTCTCTATGAGGCTGCAACAAAGGAATTCAAGCATCCTAATAAAATTCTAGGTTTCATTCCAGAACCAAGTTTGTCCCAATGCGCCTCCACCACTTCAAGAAAACTCTCATACTTTATTGCTTTAAAAGAGATTCCATTATCGTACATCCATTTTTGCAAAAGTTATAATCTCTCATTTTCTTTCTTGAAGCTTCCATGTCCTTTTGTATTTGTCATTTTCTTTTCTTCACCATTTCTTCTGTTGGGCATCTCAATTTAGTGGTATGCTTTTAGACATTTCAATTTAGGGGTAGATGTGGAAGCTTGGCTTCCTTTTGTTGTCCCCAACAATCAATTCATCGTCCTCCACATCTGTGAACTTATTCTGCAATCATCTCCAAACTTTTTATCATCCAAATGTGATATTTGATTGAATTTCTCTTTTACCTGCTTGTTCATGCACTTTGTGATTTCGTCTTTCACCTGTGAGGGCTACAAAGAATTTTTTTGGCATTCCTAAGCCCCCAAACGAGATGTTTCTTATGCATCGTTATTCCAACATTAATTATCTTGCCATAAAGTGTACACTTTACAGCATTCATATTCTTGTTAGGAGGAAAAGCATACTTTTGTGTTGTTCCTTTCGTGTATGCAAAAATCGTAGTAGGAGGAAAAGTTCTAAAGCATGTCCAAGTACTAAAAATGCAAATTGAAAAAATAATAAAGAAGAAAATAAAAAAAAAAGTATACGCTGAACAAAAAGATTAAAGGAGTATGAGGAGTAAGAACTTAGAAGAACAAGGAAGAAAAGGCAAAAAGAGGGAAAAAAGGAAATGAGAAATAAGAAGAGAAGTGAGGAGGAAAAAGGCTAGATATGAGGTTGAATTGCTGTCGCTAGAGTTGCTTTTGGGATTGAGCGTTATTCTCGTGGATGAAACAAGGAGGAAAATGGTGCAGGCTTGTTTTTTATTTTGAGTAACAATTTGGTTCTGTTAATAGGTTAATAAATGGTAATTTTTATAATTAAAAAGGTATAGTAAATATTTAAAATGGTCATATGGCACGTGCAATGTACTTGGTGTAGACTATGAGCAAATGAACCGTGTCATTTTATCCTCATTTATATCATCACAGCTATGGCGCATGTTTGCATTGAATTTGTTAGCAATGTTTTAGTTTATCATTGAATTTGTCAACAATTTTGTTGTCAACAGTTTTGTTGTCGTCGTCGTATTTTTCATGATGCTTTGGGTAAATTTTTCTTAATATTTACTCTCTGTTCTAATTTTTTCCAACTCCGCCTTTTATCTTTTTTTAGTTCTTGTATTGTTGTGCGGTTATCCATTTTCCTTTTCATGAAGATTCATGTCTTTAGGTGTTAATGGAGTGTCAGCTTGCATGTCCAGATTAGCCGGGGAGGTAGTTGGGGATATACCTTATGTGTATTTCTAAGATTTCTTGCAAGCCTATGAACAGAACTCAGATGAGAGGAATTAGGGATGGCATTTTACTGAACTGAAGAGGCTCATCTATCCTTTCGTCATATGCATACTTTTTCTGGTTCTTTTATGGTTGTTTGGAAACTTTAGGTGTTACCCACTTGTTGATATTATTGTGGCATGTCAAGTAGCAGTTTCAGCGTTTAAAATTCAAACATGATATTGGACCTTACCATTTACATCCTTAGGGAATATATACCGAGCTCCTGATTTTTTAGAGGGAAAGCAGTGGCATACAAGATATTTGTTGCAGAATTCGAATTCCGATGTAGTCATGATAGTAAATTTGCAGATGGAACCCCGTTCCCTGTCTTCTTGGCCTGAGGATCTCGGTTCAACTGCTTGCTTGCCTCACTTTTCCTTTCGCTACGAGAAACAGAATGGAAGCTTTTCCATCCATGTTTGTATTTAGAGCTCAAATGACATGAATCATAACTGGCATTGTGTTTTACAATAGACGGTCATGAGGAATCCTAACCCTTGGTTGTTTCTTTTGCCCCATCTTATCAATCTTTCTCTATTTTTTAAAGTATTTCCAACCATCAATCCCTTTACGGCTTTACTCAAAACATTTCTACAATTCCATAGTTTTTGGTTTACTCTTTAACTCATTGTTTCATCTTTTCTTTCTTTCATTGTTTTTCTAAATTTATCCACTTTCTTCCAAAGACTCTTCATGTTCTTAGATGTGGGTCAAGTGCAAACACGCATGTTCGTCAGCATCATTGGCTTTATCCAACTATTTCGCGTTGCCTTTTTTCCTTGTAATGATCATTCTTGTTCACATTAGTCTTGAATTTTTATAAGTTCTAGCATGTTATCCACTTATTGATATTATTGTCGTAAAAGTGACGTTTCAAGATGCATTTTTAGCATTTAAAAGTTCAAACAAATTGCATTTGCATTTCGTTGGGTACAGATACCGAGCTCCATATGTTCTAGAGGCAAAGCAGTTGCATGCCAAATAACAGTTGGCGAATTTATAGCCTGATATCGTTCTGATATATATGAAATGGTGAATGTGGTGAGTATCAAGACATAAATTTAATGCGGATGAGATTTAGGACCTGAGCAATGATTTCTAAGATATTTATGAATTAAACTAGCTGATATCTACCGTATGTTACATTTTGAATGATGAGCTATTGCATTATGCATGTTGTAGTGTCACGAGTTCTTTAACTAAGGATATGCCAATACTCACTTCTGTTTGTCTCCTACTTTGCGTGTGTTGCATATTGCTTATTATCATCTGATATTGTAATACTTTAATGCTACTTTTATTTGCACTTCCCCTCTTAGTTTCCTCCCTATTATATGCTTGTTGACATCAGCTAAAGCCTGATGGAATGAAACTATCTTTACATATTCATCAGTGTGCCGTGCCTTCTGACATAATTTTCCTTGTGTTTTCAGTATAAAAGCCAGGAAGTACATGATGATAGCATCATCGTCAAGTCAGTCAAGTTCATCGAGCAGATTCAAGATAGGAAGGAAGTAGATGGAGAAAACGGCATTACTGTCAAATCGACCGAGTTCATCGAGCAGATTGCAGAAGATGGTGATGAGCAGATTGCAGAAGATGGTGATGAAGTAGATGGAGATATTGATATTCTCAACAATTCAACCGAGTTCAGCGAGCAGATTGCAGAAGATGGTGATGAAGTAGATGGAGATGCAGCAGCTACTCCTCCAGATTGGAGTTCTGGGAGCGAGGATGAGGATGATGAGTACTCTAAGAAGCACAATGCTTCCATAGGAAAAAAGCTATGGACTTTCTTCACCACATGATGATATGACGCCTTTATTTCCACTCGGAGAATGTAATGAATACCCTTAGTTTATGGCTTTGATTTGTTTTTAACCCTCTCAGAAGGTCTTTTATCCTACCTTGAGTAAGGTGTATTACTAGTACTAACTACTACTATGTTTACCCCTTGTTTTTATTTTCTTCATTACATGTTAAATAGGCATTGGTCTGAAGCAACAGACCTTCCATTTGTCAAAATGTACTGGTTTGTTGTTCTTGTTCCTCAGCTGTAGCTTTAGTTTTCTGATCTAGGAAGCATGATTTGTGATTATAGATTACTAGTATTCTGGAGGATCATGTATCCATTTATCCCTCCATCTTATGAAATATTTTATGGAGTCTTGTAACTCAAATATTTTTTATTTGTGGCCATTATTGCAGTGATTTCTGGTTTTATTCATCTGTTCTTGAATTTGAACATCAAAGTGAACAAATCATGTATGAATGGCATGATATATTTGGGTTTCGTTTGGGATAGTTTTTTTGTTACTTTTTAAAGTGATTTTATAGTATAAAAATTTTTAGTTTAAAATTTTTTTATTAAAAAATTATTTTTAAAAAATAAAAAATTATCTAATTTTTGGTTGAGACTGAACATTAATCATAGGGAGTACATAGCAAGGCCAACTGCCCAGGATCATATCTTCAATTCTATGGAATTGAGATCCAATGGTCAGAATTGGTCAATTAAAAAGTTCTAATTAAATCCCAACTGCTCATTTTGTACAACTTTTAAGGCATATTAATTCCTTCATAAAGTACAATTTTTGCTCTCTCAGAAATATTTAACTTGGAGGGAAATTTTTCCTCTTTCATTCAACCATCAAAGAAAGAGATCTAATAAGCTTCCAATGGCACTTCCTCTTTCTTCTACTATCTTTCCTCTTTCATCAATGGTTTCTACATACAATTCTTGTTCTTTTCTTTTCTTCATTTTTCTCCTTCTATTTCCTTTCCACAGCTCTCGATGCGAGTGTCGTTTTTCTCCTATCAAATTTCAACAGCATGAATTCCATCGTGATTTTATGATAAATGATCAATATCGTTCGTTAAATTTTCTCTACAGAAGAACACCGGTTCCACCATCAGGGCCATCGCAAAGACATAATTCGATCATCAATTCTATACCTTCGCCATGAAGAAGTTTAGGTACTTAAATTTTTTCTTTTCTATACATATTTTTCTTATCAAGTATACATATAAACGAAGGACTTTCAAGAGTCGACTCAATTGGATAGAGATAGTTGCAAGCTAAAGTATAATCCTTGTAAGGTTGAACTTATGATAAATTGGTCATGTATTTCTTTCTTCTTTTGATGCTTAATTATCTCTATATTTTATCATCATTTCAGAAAAAATGGCTAGTTTTTTTTATGATAATTGAGATCTTATAATTAACAATTATGATTTATAAGAGATGATTGAAAATCATGAATTTATCAACTTTGTTTCTTGTACTATAAGTATGGTTGAAAAGAGATGAATATTATTTGGTTGTGTTGATTTTTTATGAACTAAAATAATAATAACAATAATAATAAAAAAGTGACTGAAAAGAGTAAGATTTTATCTGGCTCCTATTATAATATAATAATTTGTTTATAGTAAATAAAAAAAAATAAATATAATTTACCATTTTAACTTAAAATTATATTTAAAAGCTAAGTTATTTAAGTATTAACAAGTCATTATATATTTAATCATTAGTTACCATACATTTGCATTAAAAGTTAAGTTAATTTCTTGAATTAAAATAGATTTTCTTTAAACACAAAAGAAAATGAAAATTTAATAAAACCTTCATATAAAATTATTTAATTAAATTGAAAAAATAATTTTATACTCATAAATAACTCCCTCATATTAAAACCATCTAACTAAGATGATATATTAATAAAGATTTAATTAAAAGAATAATTAACCAATAGTTATACAAAATTAGATAATATACTAACACACAACAACAATATTAGCAACAACAAATTTTTATCCCACTACAGGAGGTTGGCCAAATGATTTTTTTTTCTAAATTGTCATATTAAGAACCAAATTCTCATTTAAATCTAATAAAAACAAAAAATTATTTTTAATTCTTTTTAACCAAATCTTTTTTGCCCTATCTCCACCTTTCTTAATATAGACCGGCTCTAATACATGTACTCTCATCATCAGGTCATCAAAAGACCAATATTTTATGAAAAATTATACTAATAAAAAAAAATAAAATTTATAATAATATACCAATAGAAATCCATTATTTTATTCATATAGCTCCTAATAAAGACTAAACTCTCATTGAGGTAGTCATTAAAAACAAAAAAAATTGATTATAAATGCAAATAAACGCAACAGCATATCTTAGACCTTTTTTAAAAAGCTCTCTTCTTCACTTAGAAGCCTCTCTCTCTAATGAGAAATTATCACGTGCGATCAACAATAGATCGGAGGTCAATCAAGACGCGCCACATCATCCGATACACAGCAATACACAATGATAATACACAGTGTATTGGTGACGTGTCGCATCTTCATTGGCCTTTGGACAACATCCGGTGTTTGCCCATGATAATTTCGCCTCTCTAACACACTATCTCTCTCTTAGAGACCGTTTTCTCTATATCTTTAAAACAGCTCGCTCTTTCTCTCACTTAGAAGCTTATGATTGAAATTTCTAAATTCATTGACTGCATTTTCCATACCAAATTATATATTAGGCGTGTTTGCGCTTTCTTATTACTTTCTAAAGCAGCTTTTTAGTATAGAAATTTTTATAAGTAATGAAAAAGCATTACCAAAATCTATCTCAAACAAATCCTAAACCCGAAAATAAGCCTAATAAATAAATAATCACAGCTAATTCTACATTAACCGAGAAGCTGCAAACGGGTTAAAGCCTCCCTTCAGAAGATCCTCAAGCGGGCCGAACAAGGGCTGGGGAAGTTGGGCCCACTCATACCAAGCCCACCCAGCACACTTATCGGGCTCCATATTGGCAGGGCTCTGGCCCGAATCCGCCATCTCAGCCCGAGCAATTATGGTAACAAAATGAGTCGGATCCGGGCCGTCTAGCGCCACCATGTTCACAACCGTTAAGATCTCGACCCGGACCACATCCATCCCAGTCTCCTCCTTCACCTCCCTCCTCGCGCACTCTTCGAAGCTCTCTCCTGCAATTAAAAATTGTATTTTTCTAAATTATTTTTTTATTCAAATAAATTAATCAATAAAAATTTATAAACTTTTGATTATCAATTGAATCCAAACAAATTATAGATTTTTTTTTAAGCATTTAGTGATATTATAAATTTTTATGATTTTTCAAAATAATTATCATACTAATAAATTTGGCTATGAACAATTGCTTATCACTATAAATTTTTTTTAAACAACAAAAAAATTATTTATGTATGTTTGTTTAGTGTTTACTTGTCAGATTAAAAAATTATTCTAAAAGATGAACAAAATAGTTAAATTCAGATAATTAGCTCAAGATATTCTAATCAAATTTCTTGGCCTAATGAGTCTCAAATCATTTGAAATATTTTGAGATAAAAATGATATAAATCTTAATTGATTCCTCATATTATGCTCATCTAAATAAATTTGATTATTTGATTTGAAGTAAAATCAAGGCAAAGTATTTACAAAAATTTTGAAAAACTTTAAAGTTTTGTTTAAAGAAAATTTTTTGAAAAACATTCAACTTCAAAGTTTTGTTTAAAGAATAAAAAATTTGGATTGGAGGAGGAAGTAAGAAATCTTAGTTGAGTCTGATAGAATCTGAGCTCCGATCGAGCAAACACGACATTGGAGGAACTAAGAGAAGGGAAATACCGAATTCAAGGCGGCCACCTGGGAGGGCGAAGGTGCCGTAGCCGACGGAGGAGAGGCGGCGGCCGAGGAGGATGGAGGAGGATTTGAGGAGGAAAACGGCGACGCCGACCTGAGGACGCCGATCGCCAGAGATGCGGCTGCCATTCTCCATTTTCTGGACTTTGGAGACTAGGGCTTTGGTCGAATAGGGCTGAAATACTCTTAGCGAGGTATGGTTTTCTGATAACCCGCGGAGAAGAGAGTTAAGGGTATTATACTATTATCATCAGTTAATTTATTTAATGAACATAAAAGTATATACATTATTAATGAAAAAAAATATATTTTAAAAAAATAAATGACATAAATATTTTTTCCCTCTTTTCATTGGAGTTGAAAAGAGAATTATTTATAAAAAAACAAATATTAATATTTTTAATTAATTTTTTGGGGAGAATGTTAAATAAATCTAATATATATATATATATCTTCAAACCAAGAATGTTATATTAAATCAAATTAATTCAAAAATAAAGCTTTAAAAATAGATGTTGTCTTAAAATTTGAAGTATTATGAATGAATTTTTGAAGATTTAGGGGCCAAATTATTAAAGAAGAAATATTGTTTATTTTTAAAATATAATATTATAATATAATGTTCAATGAATGGATGCAGCTTATCATGTGTCAGCATCCTCATGTCCATATAGGCACATCATAGTATACATCATATGATAACTTTTGAATAGTTCACCACATGATTTGAATTATTACAACTAGTATTCCATTGTTAAGAACTCACCAAGCAAAATAAGTCATAGAGCATGAATAGAGGGATCATATCATCCACAGTTGCAGTCATAGCTGCATCTGTGCTCTACAAGATATATAAATTGGATTTTTGATACAGCAAAATGATAGTGATTCAGATCATAATTACTGGATTCAGTCTCAACAATCCAAAATAGATGGTATGACATCTATAGAGGCTGTAAACCCTAACATCATCATCATCATTCATTTGAGATGCAAGATATATTCTATGTAAATCCTTCATATTCACCTATCATTGATCTGCATTTGTTGCAAAAAACTGGAAAGTAGGGGAGTTTTTGGGTTAAAGTTTGGGTATGTTGCACAAAAAGAGTGACATGAATGCTGGAAAAACTGAGCTCCTTACAAGCAGACTTAATTACACCAACCAGTATATATAATTACTGAATTGAATCTGACAAAAAAAAATACTGAAAGCAATGAAAATAGTATAGATTCCTGAATGTTGACATATGTCAAAACAAATAAGCACAAGGAGATGAACTTACTGCCAGTTCTAGCATGTTAAGTGTGTTAAGCGTAATTACCAATGCTATTAGTGTTGGGTTAATCATTGCACCTGATGATGTATTTACCACTATCTACATTAACAGTAATATAGTCATAATCTTCCAGTTGCCTACCCTGTAGGTCATGGAAGGAGGGGTGTGTTTGTTAGCTATACATGATCGACATTCTGGCTGTCGAAGCTGCGATCAGGTTCGGGCTCCTTTTGTGGGGCAACTCCGTTATTCATTCTAGCTCGAGCCTCAGCAAACATTCTCTGTTGCTCTGCTGCAGCTTCCTCTTCTGTCATCTCTATTCCACTGAATCTAACACCCTTGGGAGAATCCTGAGATCACAGAAGGATAAATATAAAAACTCACTGATATGAATTTTAGAAATTTCAAAAGATGAGATGTGCACCAGTGTCTCGAGCTTATGTTGTTCATACGCAGCAGCTACCTCTTCAATGTATTCCCCAAAGCCAAGAACCTGCTATCATCACCAACAGTTAGAATGGACTGACAAAAAAGGTCTCACTGAGACGTCTATTTTTTTAATTGATTGATATTAATAAACCAAGTAAAGACAAGCATCATCATCATCATCAATTTGAAGTTTGGGCTCAAAACTTTAGAAATAGTTCGTTTTCAAATCTGCATATTCATAGAAAATTTAACTTATCAGCCTGCCATCGTCATAAACTAAAATAGCCAAGTCTAAATCATTATCGTCCTCATCATTTTCATGCTTATCTCTACAAGTGTGTTAGGCCTAGATAAAGATTCATTTTATTTTCCCTTAGGCTGATCTCAAATATTGTAGTCTTTTAAGCGACACAATTCAACTTCACTAAACACCAATTTTTTCCCCTTTATCTGTCTCAACTTTAAATTTTCCTGCCAAGCACTCACTCTCATGATCTCTATTATTCAAATTTCAGCCACAAATAGGCAACAACAACAAGCCATTATCCCACTATGTGGGATCAGCTACATGAATCCTTTTATTCCATTGTGTCCTATTAAGAATCAAATACTCATCTAAATCGAATAAAGAAATGTCATGTCTAATATTTTCTAACCAAGCCTTTTTAGGTCTACCTCTACCTTTCTTATCATAAGTCAAACCTAAATCTAATGTTGTCCATTCCAAGTCATCTTTAATTTTAACAAAAAATGTTTTGGATTTAGAACAAATATGAATCTATCACAAAAAATATTTAACAAAACATGGAATACTTGAAGAATGACTATTTATAAATCTTGACCCCAAATAACTGCAACAGCAGTTATGATGAAGATTTCTACTTATTAGCTTCAAATAATAATGTAAACGATCCAGCACCAAATACTTCTTGTTTCTATCTTTTCCCAAATCGGGATAGCTTGAGAGTCCTTAAGTGGTCTTTGGCCATATTCTTATTGGAAGGGTGTGGACAATCAGTCTCTAAATTTTGTTGAACTTTCAATTCTTCTTAAATTCCTTTCTAATCTGTTATATCTTCTTTCACTAATCCTTCCAATTTGATCAAAAACTCTCTAGACCACATACTGGTGTGAGTATAATGCATCAAGTCTACCATTCAATGGTATGTAGATTAAGAAGAAGCTCGAAAAAGAAAGCAAGGAAATGTGCGAGAGATCAACCTCTAAAGCCTTTAGAACATGCTCTGGAGCAATTGTCCTTTTGTCCTCTCGATTACAGACATCATTGGCCTCCGATGATACAAGATTGATAAATTCTGAGAAGGAAAAAAAACGGTGAACAAAGTAATATTAGATCAGCAGGAAAAAATTATTGGACAACCCAAATAGTTGGGGTATGGTTAATGATGATGATAATAAATCTTAGAGAAACTATAGGTCATTCTTTTAACGAAATGTCAAAATGGAAAAGCGTTAAAATTTTCTGATATGTATATAATTCAAACAACAAAAGAACAGAAGTATGAAAGCAGGGCCATTTAAACTGCCAGAAGAACAGAGCATCAGATAGCAGCCATGAATTTGGTTCGTTAAATAAATGTCAAAGACAGATAGATTTAGCATCCGACTAAAACAACGCAAATGTCAGACAAGAAAGTTTTTCAGGCTAGCAGCTATGGGAAATGCTCGGCAAAAGCGAACCTCTCAGAAGAATTTTAGAGGGTTTCTTTTCAAAATATTATCACTAATTTTTATATAAAGGAAAATTGTAGCAGTCTAAAAGCCATAATCTTCAAAATTTAAGATGAATATGAATCAAGGTTTTCAAAATAGGACCAAATCTGCAAGTACATCTGGTCAAACCATGAACCAACAATGGACAGTCAGAAATAACTAGAAAAAATGGCTCATCAGAAAATGGAGAAGAACTGCTCGGACAATGGCTGAATTGATGAGTCATTGATCAACACAAGATTATTAAAAACTAGGTGCTTATCATGAGATTCAAATATAAACAAAAGACAAAAAGGATAGCTCTTCTTGGTTGTTAATAATATAAAATTTCCCAAACCACTCTCAAAGCTAGTATTCCGTTGCTGTCCTCCCCCATAACATTGACCAACAGGAACTTCATTTCTTTCATTTTTGAAAAATTTTCAAGACCATGATAGCAAAACAGGTTAGTAATCTCATTCACAATAAATTTGACGGTATAAAACTCTAATTCTAGCAAAAATTTAGTCATTTGGTCATTTGATTAGTACCTATAATCAAGAGATGGTACTAAAATGTAATATTATTTTACATTTCAGTAACATACATTGCAATTAACTGCATCACTATTATATTTTTTTAATATTTATTATATCATCATGATTGAAACTTTGAATTTTGAACATTTCCTATTTTAAGTTCAATGTCTGATCAAGTTACCAAAATTTGCTTGGAACCAAAACACTACAAAAAAAACAACTACTCATAGGGAAGATTCCCTGCTAAGGTACTAGACCACGAGTGGAATCAAAAATACAATATAACGGGTGAAATAAAACAGAATAAAAGTTCATCAAAAACAGCTGTAAGTTTTGATATTTGATTAAGGCTTCGTTTAGGATGGCTTTCTTCTTGCTTTTTGAAACAGCTTTCTAGCACAAAAATTTCTTGAATTTGAAATTTTTGTACTAGAAAGCCATTTTAAAAAATAGTAGGAAAGCTGTCCCAAACGAAGCCTAAATTTATGAGCAAATAATAAATGCGTTCCAGTTAAAAATGACTGAACTTAAATAGATGCATGAACAACCAAATCATGATCAAGCTTGAGAAAGAATAGAACTAAATTTGTAGCAACTAGCAAACAAATATTAGATTTCAGAGCTGGATTCTTACCAACACAACATTCAACAAGAAGATCTTGAGTATCCCTTGCCACACGGACATCAGGTGGAAGCATCTCTTTAATTATTTTGAACATAGTTGCTGAAAATAGTGTAAATTCTACATAAGAAATCTTATCTACAAACAAAATAATATTCAGATGCTCACATATTTCACACCATTATGTGACACAAATAGGACCATGCCTGAATGACCAGATAACTTTGGCATAACATGTTTTTCAAAACAGATAAGAAAGCTGTGTTCATTAATATTTCCCTGCAAAAATGTGCAGATACAAAGGCTTTTAAATATTTAAATATAGGAGACCTCCCAAACATTGAGGCACCACTAGGCATAATGGATTGAAATTATATCACTATTTTCAAAGGCACATATTTCCCACCAAAGAAAATGAAAATATTCACTTTGCTAGGCAATCAAAAATTCAAAGGAACCTAATACGCCTCGGTATCAATAACAGCCAACGAACAATGATAAATTCAACAAACAACAATTTTTTTTATTGATTAATCCAGAAATATACAAAAACAAGATACAATGGCCCTCTTTCGAGAGGAGGAGCTTCTCCCAAATCCTAGGCACCGCTAAAATCCCTTACAAAAACTGTGGATAACAATCACTCACAAAATTCTGCATACAAAACATAACATAAACCCTATTACTTATAGCAAATAATAAATAACAAATTTCAGAACAGCCCTCCCCCAAATCCCTCTCAAATCAGCCCCCAAGTTTGCCCTCTCCAATTGTGAAATATCTCTTAATTAATCCCCTCAAAATCAGCCCCCAATTGTCCTTTTTAATTAGAAAACATCTCCTAATTAATCTCCTCTAAATCAAAATTCAAATTAGATCACTTTCCCTAAATAGTTTCCTCCTAATTGTAATTAAAATTTCCTAAATAATTCCCCTTTGATTAAAAACCTTCCTAAATAGCTTCCTCTTAATTAGGAAACTTCATAATTCCCTCCCAATCAAATTGGTCAGTCCATCAATACTCCCCTCCCAAAGTGTCACATTGTCCTCAAGGTGGAACGAAGAATATTGTTGTTGAAACACTGGACTAATAGCACTGGACTGAAAAATGAACTGTCATTGGGCCGAATGATCCCTGGCTCTAGCATGTCCCTGATCAATATCTCGATCTCATCCTTCTGGAGTTAGGGAGAACGGTACGGATGAACATTGATATGTGAGACTCCTTCCTTCAAAATAATAGCATGCTCGTGTTCCTGCGAAGGAGGCAACCCCTGAACTGGCTGAAACACCTCTCGATATTGTTGTAGGAGTAACAAAATCATGTTTGGTGCTTCTATCTTCTCCTTCTTCTCCTTCCAAACTCTGCAGCTCCACAAAAAATCCCACTCCTTCACCCTTTCCCCTCCTTGGAAGTGGCTCCAACGGTAAAATCTCCTCTTCTTCCCCCAAAATTTTTACCTCCTGATCCTCCCTCATCGAACTCCTCCTGATCTCCTTTCCCTAATATTCGGCCAAGGGATCCCGGCCAAATCTTGGTTAGGTTTACCAATTGGAACCGCATGTGGAGTTTCGGATTGCATCTCTATAAGCTTCCTTAACATCTCCTCCACTCTTCCCAATCGGTTTTCTATAGATGTAAACCTTCCTTCCATGATTGAGAACTTCTCCTCCACATCAGATTTGATTTGCTCCATCTTCCTTTCCAACGCCTCCACCTTCTTTGCTTCCATTGGTCTCAAAAAAAGTGCTCTGATACCAATTTAATACGCCTCGGTATTAAAAACAGCAAACGAACAATGACAAATTCAGCAAACAACAAATTTTTTTATTGATAAACCCAGAAATATGTGATAGGAAACACTTAAAGATCTCAAGTATTTCCTACCAATCTTCAGAAAACAACGAGAATTCTCCATAAAAATCCACACAAAACCAGGAAAATAGTAGAAAATTTGTATTATTTGATGAAATGGAAACGAAAAATACCAAGATACAATTGATCCTCTATTCGAGAGGAGCATCTATCTCTCCCAAATCTCTAGACGCCGCTAGAGCCTAATAGAAAACCTAAATCTAAGAGATCTCACATTTCAGCCAATTCCAGATGCCCTAACCCTAGGAAAACCAACTATTTAATACATACAATTCAAAAGAAAATCTCTAAGTAGTCCCTACATTCAAATTTCCCTTTTAACTCCCCTAAAAATCCTTCCTAAATCACTTTGTTGGCTTTGGCGGCTCGGTCGTACGTACAGAAAGAGGCGGAACACTTCCGCCTGTTCCGCCTAAGCCGGTCACGTGTGGACCGGCTGGACCGGACCGGTCTAACAATACTCCCCTCCCAAAGATCCACCTTGTCCTCAGGGTGGAAGGATGGGACACTGTTGATAGCTTTCTTCAACTGCTCTATTAGTGGCCATGTTATCGTCCACTGGAACCAAGCTAAGGCTTTCCCTTCCAAACATAGGGTTATTGCTGTCAGTCTCTCCTCCTCCATCACCCCATTCACCATGAGATACATCTCCACCCGGTACACCCACCCATAAGCATCCTCCCTTTTAAATACTGGCATCCCCAACTTCCTCACCCAGGATCACTACCACCCCAATAGCTTCTAGCTCCTCCAGTGTAGCAGTTGTCGTGATCCCTCCATATTTCCCCCATGTATCATGGGTGGGAATCCCACCTTCCCTTCACCTCACATGACCCGATCCCCATGGTTCGGCTCATCCCCCTACTTTGGTCGTCCACTTCCCTTGCCTAAAAGACCTCCCATAGGGGTCGGCCACCACATCACTTTCATCACGAAATGCCCTCCCTGCTGTCCCCCCATCTGATAACATTATTCAGCCCCTTATCGGAGCCCTTGGAGGTGGCTTTTGACCCCCCCCCCCCCCCCCCCCTCTTCTCTGATGAGTGGCTCCCCTTGCCCAAAATACCCCTCATAGTGGTCGGCCTCCCTACCACCTCCACCAAAAGATTTCATCTTTGTTGTCCCCTCATCCAGAAACCCTGATCCACCCCTTATCGGAGCCACAGTAGGTGGCTCTTGATGAAAGAAACTCCCCTCGCCAAACTCCTCTTGTCTGATCTCCTTTCCCTTCGATTTGGCCAAGGGAATCCCAGTCAAGTTGGTTAGAGTTAGCCATCGGAACCACTCTTAAAATTTTTGTTTGCATCTCCAAGAGCCTTCTTAACATCTCCCCCACCCTCCTAAATCGGTTTTCCATACGGTTTTCCATATATGAATACCTTACTTTCATGGTAGAGAACTTCTCCACGCCGGTTTTGAATTGCTCCGTCTCCCCTTCCAGCGCCTCCATCTTCTTTGCTACCATTAATTAGATCTAGGCTCTAATTGCAAAAACAATATCTTATTTTTCCTCCCAAGAAACCGCTCTAATACCAATTTGATAGGAAACACTTGTAGATCTCAAGTATTTCCTATCAATATTTGGAAAACAACGAGAATTCTCCACAAAAAGCCACACAAAACTAAGAAAACAGTAGAAAATTTGTATTATTTGATGAAATGGAAACGGAAAATACCAAGATACAATTGATCCTTTATTCGAAAGGAGGATCTATCTCTCGCAAATCTCTAGACGCCGCTAGAGCCCAATAGAAAACCTAAATCTAAGAGATCTCAAATTTCAGCCAAATTCCAGATGTCCTAACCCTAGGAAAACCAACTATTTAATGCATACAATTCAAAAGGAAATCTCTAAACAGTCCCTACATTCAAATTTCCTCCTAACTCCCCCAAAAATCCTTCCTAAATCGCTCAGTTGGCTTTGGCGGCTCGGTCGCGTGTACAGGAAGAGGCAAAACACTTCCGCCTGTTCCGCCTAAGTCGATCCCATGTGGACCGGTCTAACAATATGCAAAAACATGATACAATGGTTCACTTTCAAGAGGAGGACATTCTCTCCCAAATCCTAGACGCCTCTAGAATCCCTTACAAAAATTGTGGACAGCAATCACTCACAAAATTCTGTATACAAAACATAACATAAACCCTACTACTTATAGCAAATAATAAACAACAAATTTCAAAACAGCCATCCCCCAATTCCCTCTCAAATCAGCCCTCAAATCATCCCCCAAATTCGCCCTCTCCAATTAAGAAATATCTCTTAATTAATCCCCTCCAAATCAGCCCCCAAATCTGCCTTTTTAATTAGGAAACATCTCCTAATTAATCTCCTCTAAATCAGAATTTAAATTAGATCACTTGCCCTAAATAATTCCCTCCTAATTGTAATTAAAATTTCATAAATAATTCCCATTTGATTAAAAACCTTCCTAAATAGCTTCCTCTTGATTAGAAAACTTCCTAACTCCCTCCCAATCAAATCAGTCGGTCCATTAGAACCATGCAACTATCCCTTTCCTAGAGGCAAGTAAACTCTTGGCTAATGTTACGAATGGCATTTCAGATTACTAACATAGACATAGGGCACTGGGACGATCCACTCATAGAGAGGCAAGCAAGCTACACAATCCTCCCCTTTTTGTTTTCTCCTTTTAACTAGACCACAAGATCAAATTCCTTTTTCAAAGTTGGATCCAGTACACAACAAGCAGACACTTTCTTTTATATTGGCTAATAAAAGTCTAATGATATGGAGAAAACAAAAGCCTACTTCGATACAAAAAAACATAAGACAGTCATGTCTCAAAGCTCTTTAAAGACTACATGATGCAATAACTTTGTGTCAATCATCCGGCAGCTTGAGAACTGTAAGAGGAGGTAGCAATAATATGCCCTAAACTTCCCATGATTAAAGCTAACGGAGAGAGAAGGAACGCGTTTGAAAGGGTAGACATAAATGAAATAGCAAATAACGGCAATAGATTGATATCCAATGAATCTTCCTTTGCCAAGCATTTCCCATATGGTGCTTATCCTTCATTCCCTTTTAAAGACTGTCATCAGGGAATGCAAAGGCTTATGAGAAGCAAATGATGACTCATGGTATTTGACGCAAATACCATGCATGAAGATCCTATCAATGGAGGGTCCAAGGAAATAGTTATGTCTGTAAGTTTCCTCTACATTGTAAATAGACCTTTTTTCCTGATTCAAACCGTGGCCTTCATGTCACGCCGCATCACAATGAAGGCAACTTAACCATGAAACCAACTCAACTAGAGGTTTTCATATTTAAGGTTGATCAAAAAATTGAAAATTACTAGCGGCTCTCAAAGATTCAGGATCCCTTACATATAGATCCATAAGTTTTCATTTCTCTCTTTTAGAAACATAAGATTTATCACATGGGCTAATCATTGTGATTAATTTTACCTGTCATTACAAAAAATCATGAAATATTCCTCACTATTTTAATGATTATTTGTTCTCAAAATTGATATTCCTGTTGTATCATCTTGGCCTCAAACGTCTTTTTCCTCCCACATCTATCTCGCCACAACCCAAAGTTAGTCTTGAGTGGGGTAGCTACCCCTTCTCTATATCAATTCCTAGCTTCTACCGCTCTCTCTCCACGCCTTATTCAATGATTCAAAACCCAAGGAGTCAAATAACCATGGGCTGGTCAACTGATCCAAGAATCTTATATATAATAGTAGCTGGGAATCAGGGAGAAGTTCATAACTGATTGATGAGGACATCCGACCTTGGAGAGTCTACTAGAGACGGGGCCAACGATCTACGGCCATGATCGCACCGATTTATTTTTGAGTCATTATATGTATTTGATTTATTTATGCATTTTTTCATTTCTACCCTCACTTGAGAGAATAGTTATTTGTGACCCTTATGGGCATTTGTGTCTTTTATTTCTTTATTGTAAACCCTAGCTATTTATATTCCCTCCTCCTCTTTGGAGAGGCTAATGAAGATTATTACAAACAAATTCCTGCACTTGTGTGATTTTGGAGAGCTTGAGAGTTCTTGGAGAGATCAAAGTCTCTAGGTGAGGGCATCACAATACCCACCAACCGCAGGAAGCATCCGGGTTTGTGGTCGACCTCCTCCTTCCCCTCCCTCCCCTCTCTTCTCCCTCTACAAGCCGCCGGCCTACCCCTCTTCCCCTTTCCAACCGTCAGCCTCCACATCCCCCACCCTTTTCTCCTTAAACCTATGGCCTCCCTCCCCCAATCCCCCTCTCGGTCGAACCATCTCCACCACCCTAAACCCAGCCGACCGCCCCTCTCCCACCTCCAAACCGCCGGCCATAAGGCCTCCTCCCCCCTCCAAACCGCCAACCCCAACCTAACCCTAACCCTAACCACCGGACCCCTTTCCCCTTCCCTTGCCTCCATAATTCAAAATCTCTAATCAATACCTTCCATTCATGACACATCCTCAATTTGGAAAGCTTTGATTTCAAATCCCAATCAATTTTTGAATTTGAAATGTTTCCTAAGATAGGATGATCTATTTAGGAAAGTTACTTAAATCAAGCCCAATTCAATTTTGAATTGGATTTGATTTAAATCCATTACCTCAATTTGAGGTCCTTGATTAGGCAAGCTTTAAACTCACCTTCTCCTAAACCCTACCCCACCCAATCAAGCCGCCGGCCCCTCTCTCTTGCTCCCTCTCTCTCCCACATTAACTCCCCTCCTTCTTGAAACCTCAATCAAGTCTCTCATTAAGGAGTAATTTTCCTTTCCCTCCCTTTACTTGAAATTCCAATTTCAAAACCCTAATCCTCTCCTATTCAAATCTGAAATTCAATTTCAGAATTTTGGAAGAGAACTTCTCTACTCATGTATGTCTGATCCAGCGCTTGACCACAGATTTGTTTACAAAGATCACGATCAAGTCGATATCATCAAATCACTATTCTTCGACCTCAACTTGGAGATTGACTAAACCGTAAAAGAATACGTTAAGAGGATTGTCTTCACCCTCGCCGCCGCTATCGACAAACAACTCTCTTCCATTCAGCGGCGGATTGTTTCTAAATCTTGACCGAGGTGAACTCTTCTTCCAAATCTTATATCTTTGTAATTTACTCTCAATTGTGGCCTTGATTGATTCATAAAGATCGTGTTAACTCTCTTCGCTAAACCTAGTAATTTTAGGGAGCGAGGGAATCCTCGTAGCGAATAATCTCATTGTTAATGTAGGGATTTCTTGTTGAAAATCTTTTATGTATGTTATGCTTGACTAATTGATTATTTGGTGATCTTAACTTCTAGTTGTGTGACTTGGCCTAAGCTCGTTTCACCCCTCTCTCGTTTTCATTCATTGTTTAAAATCACTACAAGTTTAAATTTTAATACTGCTCTCAAATAAAAGCATGCAATATCTTATTTGTCATTACCTAAGCATTAAGTTCAACATCACTGATTCTCCTCCTTCTCTTATTCTTATTGCTGCTGAAATTCCTCTCTAATAAATCACAGCATTCTGCCCTTAACAGCCATTATTATCTTTGGGGCGAATTTTAGATAACCTGGACCCTCTAAAGTGAAGTTTGGTTGCTCTTTGCTTCCAAGCCTTTTAGGCCTATGATCCTTGTCAAAAATAAAGAGAGTGTGGAGAGGAGTAAATTATTGCGATTTGACTTTGGAGCCATTGACAAGGGGAGATATAGGAGGGCAACAAGAGAAGGAAAAAGGGAGATCTGAAATTCAGAAATAGGAAATGCTAAATTTGATTTTACATTGATTATTATCTAAAAAGAGAATCAAAATCATAAGCCAAATGCAAAAATCATCGAGATAATATATCCTTGAAATTTAAAAGTCTAAACTAACTTCCATAAAGTTAAAGAAACAACATCTCCTAAAAAGTCAAACCAACTTATCTAGGTTCTAGCTAACTGCCTTCTAAATACAAAGATTTTAACATAAATCTATGAATGGATAAGAACATTGAATTCAAATAGAATTATGACCAAATGGGATTGACTCTTCCTTATTAAGCTGACTTTTGCAGGCCTACACCAATTCAGCAACCAAAAATCAAGCAAATGGGTTCAAATATGCCTGGATCATTCTCCCAAAAGAGGAAAAGTGGAAATAGCAAAACAACCGATACATGACTTAAATGCTTAGTCAATGTTTTATAAGAATTTGCACGCCTTAATTTTAAAGAAAACAATATTAATTAAAGACTTCTAGTGATTTAAACGACGAAATAAAACAAGAAAAGGATAAAACTAACTTAGGCCAAGTTACATGCATAGAAGTTAAGATCACAAAATAGTCAATTACTCAATCGTTGCATACATGAAAGGTTTTCAACGATAAATCCCAAGTTAACAATTAGACTAGTCACTATGAAAAGATCCCTCACTCAACTCTCTAAATCACTAGGCTTTGGCGGAAGGAAATTAACACTATCTTCATGAATCAAATAAGACCACAATTGAAAGCAACTAGGAAGATACAAGATTTGGAAGATTAGTTTACCTTCGCCAAAGTTTAGAAACAATCTGTCACTGGACGGAAGATATTTGTTCGTCGATGGCGGCGGCAAGGGTGAAGACAATCCTCTCCACGTATTCCTCCACGGTTTAATCAACCTCCGGATTGACGTCGAAGAACAGAGAATGGATGATATCAACTTGGTCTTGATCGTCGTAGATGAAGCCGTGGTCAAACTTTGGATCCGCCATATATGGGTAGAGAAGTCTATTAACTTATCGGAGAGGGAAGACGGTCGCTTCTCTTTCCCTTTTTTTCTCCCTAGGGGATGTATCAATCCAAGGACAAGGGTGGAGAGGGGAGATGGGTGGTCGGCCAAGACTAGGAGAGGGAATCCCCTTTCCCAAAATCTGAAGTTGAATTTCAAATTTCGAATAGGAGGGGATTAGGGTTTTGAAATTTGAATTTCAAATAAGGAGAGGGAAGGAACAATATTCCTTAGTTGGAGATTTGATTGAAGCTCCAATAAAAAGAGGCATTTAATGTGAGAGAGGGGGGGAAGCACAAGGAGGGGCCGACGGCATGCTTGGAGAGAGAGGGGTTTAGGAAGGGGATTTAAATGCTAGCCTTAACAAGAATATCCAATTGGTAATTATTATTTAAATCACATCCAATTTGAAATTTGATTGGACTCGATTTAAGTAACTTACCTAAAATAGATTTTCTATTTTAAGAAATCTTTCAAATTAAAAAAAAAATCTGATTGGGATTTGTAATCAAAGTTTTTCAAAAGAGGATGTGTCAAGAATGGAAAGTAATGATGGAAGGTTTGAATTTTGGAGGCAAGGGAAGGGGAAAAGGGGCGGCGGCTAGGGTTATGGTTAGGTTGGGGTTGGTGATTTGGAGGTGGGGGAGGGTGGCCGGTTGGGGTTGTAGTGGTGGTGGGGTTCGGCCGGGAGAGGAGGTGGGGGTTCGGCCGAGAGAGGGAGGGTGGGCTTTGGCCGACGGAGGGGAGGGGAAGGGAGGAAGGGGAGCTACGAAGATGACCACGAACCCGGACACTTCCTGCAGTTCGTGAGTATTGTAATGCCTCTCCAAGAACTCCCACACTCTCTCCAAACTAGGGGTGCAAACGAGTCGAGTCGAGCTCGAGCCAGGGGGTGTTCGAGTCGAGCTCGAACTCGAGTCGAGCTCAAAATCCGAGCTCGAGCTCGACTCGTTGTCATGTTGAGCGGCTCGTCAAGCCCGTCGTCGCGTCCGTCGTCTCGAGACCTGAGTTCTTCCCTCGTCGTCGCGTCCGTCGTCATCCAACTCGTCCATCGTCATCCAAGCTCTATCGTCAAAATTCGTCTCGCTAACTCGTAGCATCCGCCATCGAAAACCGACGTCCCGAGCTCGTCCGTCGTCTTCCTAAGCTCCATCGTCGAGAACTCGAGATTCATCGTCTCGAGGCCGTCGTCCCGAGATCCAACGAGCTCTGGACGAGCTCTACCGTCGAGATCCATCATCCTAAGCTCGCAGTCACGTCCGCCCGTCTTCTCGAGCTCGTCCGCCGTCGTCATCCCGAGCTCGTCCACCGTCAAGATCCTCGCGTGCTCCTCCGTTGTTTTGGATTTTCCACTCACGAGATTTGGATTTCCCGCCCGTGAGCTCCGCTGTCGAGCTGCTCGTCGAACCAACGAGTCGAGTCCGACGTATGTTCGAGCTCGATTAGCCGTCGAGCTTGAACTCGTGTCCGAGCTCAACTCGCAAGCTCGACCAGCTCGACTCGTCGAGCCTATTACCGAGTCGAGTCCAAGCCGGCTCGCGAGTCGGCTTGACTCGGTTGTACCTCTACTCCAAACACATGGATGCAGAAAATTTCATAATAATCATTCATTAACTTCAAAAGAATAATAAGGGGCTTATAAATAGCCTCATACAATGAAAGAAAAATAAAAGACAAACTTGCCCCTAGGGCATACATATGACTAGCCCCTCAAGTGAGGGTAGAAATGAAAAAAGTGCATAAATAAATCAAATACATAAAATGACTCAAAAATAAATCAGCACGATCGTGGTCGTAGATCGTCAGTCTCGTCTCTGGTAGACTCTCCAAGGTCGGATGTCCTCATCATTCTCCCAGGATAGAAAAAAGCTCGACTCGATCAAGTACGCATCCTGGGTGCTCTCATAGAACTTAGTGCATCTGGGTCGATCTGCTAAAATTCCTCGCGCTCTAACCACGTATCCTCTGACTTTGGCTTACCTCTCCACCTTATCAGATATCTTCTTCGTCCACCCTCTTTTGTGGAAATAATGTCATCACTTAGAATCATGTCAACTTTCTCCGCTATAGATATTTTGGGAATATTTTGGAGTGGAGGTAGGCTTGGGTTCTCACAGGGCGGGGTCACACAAGGCTCAGTTTGAAGTGGATTTGGTGGGTTAAACTCTAGATCCTCATAAGCTATGATCTTCTATGTTAAAAGAGGGATTAATGTTGAACTTTGCAGGAAGATCCACCACGTAAGCATTGTCATTGATTCTCTTGACTATTTTGAATGGTCCCGCACTTTTAGCATGTAACTTCTTAACAGCTCCTTGTGGGAACTGTTCGGGACGAATCCACACCATCACTGAATCACCAACCTCAAAAGTTTTAAATCTTCGTTTAAAATCAGCATGAAGTTTATAATTAATATTGCTTTGTTCAATTTTGCGTGCAATTGTTTTATGTAGTTCATGCAAATGCGATACAAATGAAGATGCAGACTCAGAAATCCTATACTCAGAACACATAGGTATGAGATCTAACGGCTGCCTAGGTTTGTGCCAATAAATAATTTCAGCAGGACTTAAGCTAGTGGTGCGGTTCACAGAATTATTGTAAGCAAATTCGACTGTTGGGAGTTTAGGATCCCAATCCTTAATATGTTCACCTACTAGGAACCTTAACAAGTTACCTAAACTCCTATTGACCACTTCGATTTGGCCATCAGTTTGAGGATGAAAAACTGTGAAGAATTATAGCTTAGTGCCCATTTTCATTCGTGTTGAGTAGGTCTACTATGGAAGACATACATTTATTGAGAGATTTGATGGAGAAATCTAGGGAGAAAAAGGAGGATTTATATATGATATTTATTGATTTAGAGAAAGCATATGATAAAGTTCTAAGATAAGTGCTATGGAGAGTTCTTGAAAAGAAAGGAGTTAATAATGCTTATATTCAAATCATTAAAGATATGTACGAAGGAGCTATTACTTGTGTTCAAACACAAGGTGGTTTGACCAAGTATTTCCCTATTTCAGTTAGATTACATCAAGGATCAGCTTTAAGCCCATATCTTTTCGCGTTAGTCATGGATGTTCTCACTAGACATTTATAAGAGGATGTACCCTGGTGTATGCTTTTTGCCGATGATATTCTTCGTATTGACAAGACTAGAGAGGGAGTTGAAGGTAAACTTGAAGTCTAGAGATCAACCTTAGAGTCTAAAGGTTTTCGCTTGAGTAGATCTAAAACTAAATATATAGAGTGTAATTTTAGCAGTAATAGATCTAGTGTGGGGATTGTGACTTTGGGTGATCAAGTCATTAATAAGAGTACATATTTTAGATATCTTGGATCTATTATTCAGAGTGATGGTGAAATAGATGGGGATGTTATCAGTAGAATTCAAGTTGGATGGTTGAAGTGGAGGAATGCATCGAGCTTGTTGTGTGATAGAAAAGTCCCCCTCAAACTTAAGGGAAAATTCTATAAGATAGTGATGAGACTTGCAATGCTTTATGGTGCAGAGTGTTGGTCATTAAAAGAGAAGCACAATACTAAGTTATGTGTTGCGGAGATGAGGATGCTCAGGTGGATGAGTGGCTTTACCCTTAGAGACAGGATATGAAATGAGCATATACGTGAAAAGGTTGGAGTAGCTCCAATGGAGGATAAGATTAGAGAGAGTCGCCTTAGATGGTTTGGTCACATAAAACGGCGGCCTTCCGATGACCCGGTTAGGAAAGTAGAGGTATTAGATTTGACTTATGTTAAGAAAGGTAGAGGTAGACCTAAAAAGACTTGGTTAGAAAATATTAAAAATGATCTTTCTTTATTAGATTTAAACGAGAATTTGACTTTGAACAGGACACAATGGAGAAAAAGGATTCATATTGCCGACCCCAAGTAGTGGGACAAAGGCTTGATGTTGTTGTTGTTGTTGCCCATTTTCATCCAGAGAGTTTTCCAAAAGTAACTAGTGAGCTTAACATCTCTATCAGATATAATGGTCTTGGGTAAACCATGTAATCTGACGATCTCGTTAAAGTACAACTTGGCGATATGGGATGCGTCGGAAGTCTTGGAATAGGGTAGGAAATGGACCATTTTGGAAAAGCGATCAACTACAACACAGATGGCGTCATTCCTACGAAAGGTCTTGGGCAAGCCTAGGACGAAATCCATGTTAACATCTTGCCATGGACAGCTAGGAACAGGTAGGGGAGTGTAGAGACCAGTGTTTTGCTTGCGCTGCTTGGCCAATTGGCAGGTGTGCCACTTACTGATCATTTTACTAACATCTTTCTTCAAGCTGGGCCTGAAGAAGCAGTACTCTACGGTTTTTATAGTCTTATCACGACCGAAGTGTCCAGTGAGACCTCCGGCGTGGAGTTCCCAAACAAGGAATTCTCGAAGAGAAGTGCTAGGGATACAAAGCTTTTGAGCTTTGGAAATGTATCCATCTTCCAGGAGAAAATCATCCACAAGGCCTGTGCTTCCTATGAACAAAAAAGAGTAAGTCTCCTTAAAGTCGAGGCATTCTAGATAGTCCCTTTTGACTTGCTCAAATCCTACAACCTCGGCTCTCGTTTCAGTGGTGGTCATCATACGACGACTGAGAGCATCGGCAACTTTATTTTCAACTCCCGCCTTGTGCCTAAGGGTATAGGTGTATTCCTGAAGAAATTTTACCCAACGACCGTGACGTGTGTTCAACTTCTTCTGGGAGTTGATGTAGCGAAGAGCCTCGTGATCCGAAAAGATGACGAATTCTTGCGGGAGCAAATAGTGTCGTTAATATCGAAGGAATTGGATCACCGCTTAGAATTCTTTGTCATACGTGGAATATTGCTGTCGTATGTTATTTAGCTTCTCGCTAAAATAGGCAACAGGGTGACCTTAGGACAGGACTCCCCCAATTCCGACCCCCAAAGCATCGCAGGTCACTTCGAAAACTTTGGAGAATTCATGAAGTCTCATCATTGGGGCTTCCACCATTCGAGTTTTAATTTCCTCAAAGGCTTTGGTGGCATCCGGGGTCCAGTGAAAGTCACCTTTCTTAAGACAGTCGGTGATAGGAGATACAATGGTGCTAAAGTTCCTAATGAATCTTCTATAAAAGGTGGCTAAACTGTGAAAACTGCGAACTTCCCGGATGTTCTGAGGAACAGGCCATTCTACAATAGCTTTCACCTTCTCAGGGTCTGCAGAGACCCCTTGGGCTGAAACAATAAAATCCAGAAAGATAACACGGTCAACAAGGAAGGTGTATTTCTTAGGATTGGCATAAAGTTGTTCCTTCCTTAAGACCTTGCAGACTTGCCTTAAGTGGTCTAAGTGCTGACTCACAGACTGACTATAAATAAGGATGTCGTCAAAGTAGACAACGTCAAACTTTCTCATAAAAGGACGCAGCACTTGGGTCATGATCCTCATGAAAGTACTCGGGTCGTTTCTCAACCCGAATGGCATAACCATCCACTCATATAGACCATCCTTGGTCTTAAAGGCAATTTTTCACTCATCGTCGGATCGGATCCAGATCTGGTGGTACCACTTTTAAGGTCAATCTTGAAGAATAGAGTGGCTCTCGTCAGCATATTAAGCATATCGTCCAACCTCAGGATAGGAAAATGATATTTGACGATAATCTTGTTGATAGCACGGCTATCAACACACATTCGCCAGGAATCATCCTTCTTTGACGAAAGAAGGGCTGGGACGACGCAAGGGCTAAGGCTTTCCTTGATAAAGCCTCGTTGAAGTAACTCATCCACTTGCTTCTTGAGCTCAGCATGTTCCATGGAGTTCATGTGATAGTGGGGCAGATTGGATAGGGAGGCTCCAGGAATAAGATCTATAGCATGCTGGATGTCTCTTAACGGGGGTAATTGGTCAGGGAGATCATCAGGGAAGACATCAGCAAAATTACTCAGTATGGGTTAGACCTCCTGAGGGATCGGCTCGTCAGACTTGTGGAAGTCTCACGACCGACTAAGGCATACAGGGGTACACCTTGGACTAATTCCGAATCCAGAACCTTGGCAGTCACAAGGTTCAATCCCTTCTTGATTTTGACAGGATTTGGTTTAGGATTATTCTTAACTCGGGGCTGCGACGGCAAAAGTTTAATCTTTTTGCCCGCATATTCAAACACACAGGTGTTTAAATGCTCATAGATGTGGACATCATTATCAAAGAATAAGGGACGCCCTAGGATAATTTGTCTGACATCCGTTATCAGTACATCACACCAAATATTCTCCTTGTAGTCAGCAAAGGAGATTGGTATGAGGCTTCGTTCCTTCACCTCTAAGGCAGTAGAGTTGACCCAGGCTACCTTGTAGGGGTTAGGGTGAGGAACGGCAGACAGGCTAAGCTTAGACACCATGCTAGAGGAGATAGCATTGATACAACTGCCACTATCCACTATGACTTTACAGTTCTTATCCTTAATTTTGGTGTAGGTGTGAAAAATTGCAATCCTACGCCAGTCATCAATGGCAACATGTTGTGACAGGGCGCATCTCACCACGCAGATGGGAGAGGTGTCTACTTTCTGAATGCAGTGGATGACAGCATTGTCGTCATCCTCCGCAAAGAAGTCACCATCGTCTTCCACTTGGTGAATTTGGTCGACCTCGGGTTCAGGTTCCTCCTCAGTGATCTCAATAATAGTGACTTTATAGGGGCTAGAACATTGAGAGGAGATATGCCCATACCCCTGGCATCGAAAGCACGTAGTTCCCAGGTGGGACTTAGGGGTATCTGGGGTGGGAGACTTATTTCTAAAGTCGGGACGGGGAGTGGAAGGACCCGAAGGTGGTCGGGTAGGGTTTCCAGGTGTTGGTCGACTAGTGGAGTGGTGAGGGGTCGAACTACTGAAGGGTTAGTAGGAAGACCTAGAGTCTTGCTGTCGACTCGCGTTTTGGGGACGGGTTTCCTCTAGGTCTAACACCAAACTATAGGCATTCTCTAGGGTAGTAATGTTCCGGGCAAACAGTTCGTTGCGTAGGTCCTCACGCAACCCGGTACAAAACATGGACAAGATTTAGGCGGGGGTAGTAGAGGTCTCCCCCTGCAACGAATCAAATAGTCATCAAAAGCTGCGATGTAATCCTTGACTGGTTTGTTTCCCTAAGTTAGCCTATTACATTTATCTATGAGCCTAGGGAAGTACGAAGAAGTACTTCTACTTGAGCTCGCGCTTCATCGAAGGCCAATCAGTGATAGGATACTCGTTTCTGGATTCTCTAAGGCTTTCTAGGTTTGACCAAAATTGACTAGCCCGACCTATTAGTTTTATTTCAACAAACTTAACTTTTCTAGCTTCAAAGATGTTGTACCATTTGAAGAAGCTGTCCATGCCTTTGATCCAGTCCAAGAAGAGCTGGGGCTCGAGAGTTCCATCAAAGATTGGAGCATCGACCTTAATGTTCTTCATCAGGGGTATATCAGGATTGTGGTTAAGGTCATTTCCATACTGGGGAACCCGATAAAGGGCACGAGGAGGTCCCTCATCTTGGTAGGTATCGTCCCCGTACATGGATTGCAGTCTAGATGGTGTGTAAAGGGGAGGGTGGTTCCTACCTCATTCTAGGTTATCGAATCGTTCTGTCGTCTGACGACAGAGGTCAGCTTGGTTTTCCTTGAGTTGTTGACTAATGTTATTCATCTGACCTACCAACAAGTCTAGAGTCCTGTGTAATTATTCTGGGTCCATCCTAACGTCTAAGGTGACTAAGAAAGTAATATGATGTTACAAGCAATTTCAAATGATGCGTTTAGGATGCAATTTGTATGTTTGGAACAACAGATAAAATTTCCTAAACAGGCTCCTACATGCAAATCATGCTCTAATATCAGATGATGCAGGACTTAAATGCTTAGGCAATGTTTTATAAGAATTTGCACGCCTTAATTTTAGAGAGAGCAATATCAATTAAAGATTTGTAGTGATTTAAACAACGAAATAAAACAAGAAAAAGATGAAACTAGCTTAGGCCAAGTCACATGTGTAGAAGTTAAGATCACAAGAAAGTCAATTATTCAAGCATTGCATACATGAAAGGTTTTCAACGATAAATCCCTAAGTTAACAATGAGGCTAGTCGCTATGAAAAGATCCCTCACTCAACTCTCTAAATCACTAGGCTTTAGCGGAAGGAAATTAACACTATCTTCATGAATCAAACAAGACCACAATTGAAAGCAACTAGGAAGATACAAGATTTGGAAGATTAGTTTACCTTCGTCAAGGTTTAGAAACAATCAGTCACTGGACGAAAGAGATTTGTTCGTCGATGGCGGCGACAAGGGTGAAGACAATCCTCTCCACGTATTCCTCCACGGTTTAATCAACCTCCGAATTGACGTCGAAGAACAGAGAATGGATGATTTCAACTTGGCCTTGATCGTCGTAGATGAAGCCGTGGTCAAACTCTGGATCCGCCATACATGGGTAGAGAAGTTTATTAACTTATCGGAGACGGAAAACAGTCGCTTCTCTTGCCCTTTTTTTCTCCCTAGGGGATGTATCAATCCAAGGACCAGGGTGGAGAGGGGAGATAGGTGGTCAGCCAAGACTAGGAGAGGGAATCCCCTTTCCCAAAATCTGAAGTTGAATTTCAGATTTCGAATAGGAGAGGATTAGAGTTTTGAAATTTGAATTTCAAATAAGGAGAGGGAATGAACAATATTCCTTAGTTGGAGATTTGATTGAAGCTCCAATAAAAAGAGGCATTTAATGTGAGAGAGAGGGGGAGCACAAGGAGGGGCCGGCGGCATGCTTGGAGGGAGAGGGGTTTAGGAAGGAGAATTAAATGCTAGCCTTAACAAGAATATCCAATTGGGAATAATTGTTTAAATCACATCCAATTTGAAATTTGATTGGACTTGATTTAAGTAACTTTCCTAAAATAGATTTTCTATTTTTGGAAATATTTCAAATTAAAAAAAATCCGATTGGGATTTGTAATCAAAGCTTTCCAAAAGAGGATGTGTCAAGAATGGAAAGTAATGATGGAAGGTTTGAATTTTGGAGGCAAGAGAAGGGAAAAAGGGGCGGCGGCTAGGGTTAGGATTAGTGTTAGGTTGGGGTTAGGTTCAAAAAGGGGTCGGCGGCATACTTGGAGGGAGAGGGGTTTAGGAAGGGGATTTAAATGCTAGCCTTAACAAGAATATCCAATTGGGAATAATTGTTTAAATCACATCCAATTTGAAATTTGATTGGACTTGATTTAAGTAACTTTCCTAAAATAGATTTTCTATTTTTGGAAATATTTCAAATTAAAAAAAAATCTGATTGGGATTTGTAATCAAAGCTTTCCAAAAGAGGATATGTCAAGAATGGAAAGTAATGATGGAAGGTTTGAATTTTGGAGGCAAGAGAAGGGAAAAAGGGGTGGCGGCTAGGGTTAGGGTTAGATTGGGGTTAGTGATTTGGAGGTGGGGGAGAGTGGCCGGTTGGGGTTGTAGTGGTGGTGGGGTTCGGCCGGGAGAGGAGGTGGGGTTATGGGTGGCCGGCAGCTAGAAGGGGGCAGGTGGGGGTTCGGCCGAGAGAGGGAGGGTGGGCTTTGGCCGATCGTGGGGAGGGGAAGGGAGGGAGGAAGGGGAGCGACGATGACGACCACGAAGCCGGACACTTCCTGCGGTTGATGGGTATTGTGATGCCCTCGTCTAAGAACTTCAATCTCTCCAAGAACTCTCACGCTCTCTCCAAACATATGGATGCAGAAAATTTCATAATAATCATTCATTAACATCAAAAGAATAATAAGGAGCTTATAAATAGCCTCATACAATGAAAGAAAATTAGAAGACAAACTTGCCCCTATGGCATACATATGACTAGGCCCTCAAGTGAGGGTAGAAATGGAAAAAAAGTACATAAATAAATCAAATACATAAAATTACTCAAAAATAAATCGGCGCGCTCGTGGCCGTAGATCGTCGGCCCCGTCTCTGATAGACTCTCCAAGGTCGGATGTCCTCATCACCAACATTGGCAATAATGGGATTAGGGTGGCAAATTGATAGCTATGTCTATCCCCATTGTCCATTTCAACATCGCCATTCTCCATTTACTTTCATCTTTTCACAGGAGTGGCGCCCTCTCTTTTGAATGATGAACCATTATTAATTAGGATACTTTGATCAAAAAATAAATGCAATGCTAGTGGCATTCACCTAGTAATTAACATGACCAGATTTGAAGTAAGAAAACTAACAAAATTACTATTTCAGAACTAATTAATAATTAAAAAATAGCTCAAGGCCAACATGTAAGATTCAAACTAAAAAGTGCATTCAAAGTGAAACATATACAAGAAAAACTATAAGTTACAGCATAAAATAATGGATCTCAAGGACTTTGGATTAACTCTCACAAAAAAAAAGGTTTTATATGGAGTTTTCCTATTGAAAAAGAAGCCCAACATTTAGTAAAACACTCACCCATTCAAAGCCAACCCTACAAAACAAATAATAATGAGAGATTATTATTTAGTAATATGATTTTGTAAACATTTCAGTACTATAAGGTTTTAAGTGCCATTTCCACAATTGTGAATTTTAGAAATTGAGCCACATAGAAAAGGGCTCCACTTTCCAAAAATCAAAGTTTACTTCTATAAGATATATGCCTCTTAAGAACATACGGGTTCATTCTTTAATATCTTGATGATAATTCATATCGTGAACATTAAATAAGTCTTTTTTACCATGTGATTAACATCCCCAACTACATTCTAGGAGCTCAAATTGGACCTCATTTTCTTTACCTAATTTTTTATAAAGATGCATAAGATAAACACAAGGCATCTCCTTGGAAATTGCTAGGATAGAAGTTAACTAGATTGCTCTTTCCTTTCCTAAATGAATTACACATTCCGCTAACCGATCTCTTCATTTTAAAAGGATGGCTTTTGTAAAGTAAAAAAGATGAGCATTGGGTTCAAAAAAAAAAAAGCCTGCTTCATACTTTTTAGCTTGAAAGGTGCAAGATTGTAATTCCCTCGATTTTATTAGGAAGATTATTCTAAGAATTTCATTATAAACTAACACCTTTTTAACTATCTATGCACTATTTAGCCAGACACTCGTCCATCAAAGGAATAGCGGACCAATCTACACCTTTACACCAATACAGAATTTGCCATTTGAAAAGCCACATTAGCACAAATAAATAGGTGCTCACCCAGAAAGTGAAAGAGAGAGAATGTAGTTGATAATGAAATTTCTAGTTCAACAGCCATCATACACATTAGCTAGGTGCTAATACTTGAGGAAGAAAATAAAAAAATTCAAGTATTTCTCTATGGAATTTGTCATTTGAAGGAACTTGGGAAAATAGAAAGTGAGAGACATCTACCATTACCTACAGATGATAGTCATGGATAGTAATGGACGAATCCAAAATGATGACATTGGTCTCTGATTCAAGACTTTGGATTTATGTGCAATTGCGTCAATTAAGTATTATCAAGCCTAGTTCAAAAATGAAAAAAATTGAACAATAATGGTGCTCTATGGACTTGTTATTATACCAAATTCTGCTTCCACTCACTAGTTTATTCCTATTGCCGCTTCTCCCATGCGATCATACAGCCACTCCCATGCTTAACTTTAAGCGACTTTTTTGTTAATCTTGTCATCAAGCAAGCGGCACCTTCATGCAATTCCTCCAAATCCGGATCATGATTGCATGTGGGATTTCCTGTTGGCATGCAACTTTACCACATTATCTCATGGATTGATCGTGTTTAATGCGCCTCTGGGTCTATTTGTTTCCGGCTCTATCATGTTTCAGCGTTGCTCTTCCAGATCACAAATTTCTTTATGGATAATTTTGTAATTATACCAAGAAAAGCATAAACAATAACAGATTTTGATCAGTTCTTCTAAAACATGTGTGCTTGTTGGAGGGTGAATTCCTCAAGTGCAGTGCAGTGTTAATTGTTAACACCATTGCTAGGTCTACATCTACCTTTCTTAAAATAGGTCGGATCTAAAACATCTACTCTCCTGACTAGGTCATCGGAAAGCCGACACTTTAAGTGATGACTCTCTCTAGTCATGACATGACCTTATAGAATATATAAAAATAAAATTTATAGCAATCATAAATGTCAACTTGGTGATGCAGATGATGAAATAAAAAAAGGTTAAACTTGAAAAAAAAGTATAATAAGGTATTTTTTGAATAGGAAATAGATATGAATAATTTCCTTAAATGGAAAATAATGTCGGGTGAGCATCACATAGGACTCGCAAAATAGAAACTAAATGGACAAGCCAAAATGTATTATATGAATATGGAGAAATAAAAGGAAAAGTTGACTGGAGAATTTCCAATTACTTGGTTGAAATAAAAGAATTGCTAAGTTAAAAATATTTCTCTATCATATGAGGATTGACTACTTGATAAATGTAATTCTTTAATATTTTTTTTTTAATTATGTAATTCTTTAATATATATATATATATAAGTGTATGAACAAATTTGAGGACTTGTTATTGCATTTTGAAATAATTGAATATCATAAAATAATGCATTTTAGGTTTAAGGCTGGTTTGAGACTTTATATCAAAACAAAGATGACACCATATCACATTCACTCATTTAAGCATGCTTTCCAACTTGCACTAAATTTTAAACTAAAGTTAAAACTTTCAGCACATAAAAGAGTTGCAGCATAAATTAGAAGTGAATCTTTAAGTCTAAAATTGTCAAATTAAATATATTGCACCCATTTCACTATAGAGAGTAGCATAAGTGTTAATAAAGACACAAAAGAAGAATATGTTGCTACTGCATCTAAGTCTAAAATATTTATGAAAGTATATTTTTAATATCATCAAATTGGTTGGCATGATATTGAATATCCTAATAGAAATTTTCATATTCATATGTAAGAGGATGACACCAAATTAATGAGGGTGAAGATGTGCAAAAATATGATGAAGCTTTAATTGAGTATTCCTTTGATGTTATGCGAAACACCATCGCTGCCCCTAAAGTTAAATATGATGGAAAAGAACTTCAAACTTTTATACTTATTTCATGCATGATAAAAACCTTTGTAAACTCATTATAGACAGTAGAAGTTGCAGGATTAATGTAGCCAAATATGTTAATGATTAGATGAGTTTGAAATCTAAACCAAAACTACAACCAAATAAAGTAGGCATGCTAGATAAAACTACTATTTCCATAACACAAAAATGTTTAGTTCCTATTCATCTTGTAATAAACTATGGTTATATGATTTAGATGCTACTTTCTTTGGGAGGTCAAATACTTATGTATTCAATAGTAATGGGAAAAGGTTAGCCTTAAAACCTATAAATCCTAAGGTACATATAAGCCATCTACAAAAGAATCTAAAGCTTCCATTGAGCTAACAAGAACATTACATGCTTTGAATCAACATGCTTTTGAATAAGAAAATCAGGAGGAATTTATTTATGCTTTAATCACTATAGAAATGAAGGATGCTTTTTCCTGAAAATACCAATAAATTTGAAGGTGTTAGTTATATAATTTTAAAGATATAAGACCTACTGATCTTCTTAATCAATTATCTGACATTTAAGGACATACAAAATGATAATGAATTAATTCTCAGATCATCATTGCATAAATTTTCATGTTATAGAATGAATCAAACTGAACATATTCAGCTTAAAAAGCATATTAACAAATCACTTGAGAAATGATTAATAGGGAGTATATGAGCCCTTGTGTTGTTCTTGCTTTACTTATACTTAAGAAAGATGATACTTGGCGAATGTTTTTAGATTGTCAAGTGATTAATACAATTATCATTAAATATTATTTTTTAAAAATCTGATTGGATAAATTAAGTCTTTGGATTGGATTGATTCTTAATTTATTTAGCCAGTGATTTGTTGACTTGGACTTCATTAGGTTGTGCACTGGTTCACAACTGGTTCTTTATCACTAGCATTTGATCTTTTAAGTTGGGCAGTAAATAATATTCTCTGCTTGGTATTGTTCAGACACTACAATACTATTTTTATTCAATTCTTCTTCTAGATGATGGGTTGTTCCAGTAGCAACTTCCCACATATGATTATGTAGACACTCTCATGCATGTCGTCACACAACTTGTTTGTGAATCATGATATTACACAAGCGGTATCTACAAGCAGATCCTTTACATTTGAATCCTGATATCTGTGTATTTCCTATTGGTGTGTATCTTTAGCATATAATCTCCTTGATTGAGCACGCATAACCTACTATCAAATCTATCCACATCTACCTCTAATCACAATCAAATCTTTCCATATCCAGATTAATAGATTCTTTAAGGGGTTATTTGGCTGGTTAAAAAAGAAATGCAGTGTAAAAGGAATACACCGTAAAAGAAATATAGTGTAAAATAAATGCAGTGTAAAGGGAATATTTTGGAGTTGATTAAATGAATGTAAAGTAAATGCAAGTGAATGATTTTTTTTTGTTTGGTTTGAAGTAATGAATGTAATGTAAAGTCCAAAAATGGTGGTGATGGCCAACGGCAATGGCTGGTGGCGCATGGTGGTGGCGACAACCAGAGGTGGTGGTAGCCGGCGGTGTTGGCCGACCTTGGTGGTGTTCTGTGACGATGTTGGCCGGCGACAGTGGTGGCTGGCGGCGGCGTCAGTGGAGGTGGCCTTCGACGGGTGGTGGCAGCGGTCGGCAATGGTGGCGGCTGTCGGCGATGGCGGCGGTGGTGGCGATCTACTGCGGGTGGTGGCGGTTGGCGGTGGTGGTGGTCGAATCAGGGTCATGGTGGCTGCCCGTGGTGGTGGGTGGAGCGGTGGTTAGCGGCGGTGGTAGACGGTGATCAAGAGAGCTTGCTTGTGGTGTAAATGGTTCTCTCTCAAAACTGGGCGAGACTTCAAAAATGAATTAAAATGGTTTACACTACATTTACTTTATTTTACTTTGCTCCACTTTGTATTCCAACCAAACACCAAAATTTTCAAAACCCCTGCATTTGGAATATGTTACACCACTTTGTATTCCAATTAAACAACCCCTAAGAAAAATTTTATAAATATAGATGGACACCTAGAGCAAGAACAATAATAGATTTTGTATAACAACATTTTCAACTCTTCTCAAACTTGAATGCTTATTAGATGTTGAATTCTTTGAGTGTGATGCAAGTGATTATTATCAATGTTTAAGGAATTTATCAACTTACATATGAGTAAGGTAAACTTGAATCATGTAGGGCAACCTTAGATTCTAAAGGTTTTCGTTTAAGTAGATCTACAACTAAATACCTGGAGTGTAAGTTTAGTAGTAATAGATCTGGTGGGAGGATTGCGACTTTGGGAAATCAAGTCATTAATAAGAGTACATGTTTTAGATATCTCGTGTCTATTGTTCAAAGTGATGGTGAAATAGATGGAGATATTATCAGTGGAATTCAAGTTGGATGGTTGAAGTGGAGGAATGCATCAAACCTGTTATGTGATAGAAAAGTACCCCTCAAACTTAAGGAAATTTTCTATAAGATAATGGTGAGACCTACAATGCTTTATGGCGCAGAATGTTGGCCATTAAAAGAAAAGCATAATATTAAGTTAAGTGTTGCAGAGATGAGGATGCTTAGGTGGATGAGTGACTTCACTCTTAGAGATAGAATGTGAAACAAGTATATACGTGAAAAGGTTGGTATAGCTCTAGTGGCATATAAGATTAGAGAGTCGCCTTACATGGTTTGATCACATAAAACGTTAGCCTTAAATTGCCGATTAGGAGAGTAGATGTATTAGATTTGGCTTATAAGAAAAGTAAAGATAAACCTAAAAAGAATTGGTTAGAAAATATTAGAAATTATCTTTTTTGTTAGATTTAAATGAGAATTTGACTCTTAACATGACACAATGGAGAAAAATGATTCACGTGGCCGACCCCACGAGTGGGATAACGGCTTGTTGTTGTTGTATATATGTGTAAGGCCTAGATATTTTTTTGTAGATTTTGTCCCTAGTTACTTCTTTATTCTACATGTGATTGATTTTACAAACATTATTGATTTAGTGAAATTTACAACAATCTATATTTTCTTATGACAGTATGACTGAAGTGTGGTGTTTGTATAGTTTCAAATTTATCACTGAATTTCTAACTCAACGATTGTTAAATTATAATTTAGAACGCAAATTGTGCATTTTTTGTATTGCATCAAAAGAAAGTGAATAATTGATAAAATAACGGTCAATTAACTATGAATTATAAATTTTGGAGTGCTTGAATTTCATTCATAGCATCAATTAATTGGGTTAGGAAATTAGACGCTAATGCATTCGACATCAAACCTCCCAAAGATAAATGCTTCAAACCCTCCCTAATTGCAACTCGCGTTTTGTTAAAGTAATTATCCCATTAAAAGAGGAATGTGATGCATTATATTAATGCGAACTTATAGCTGTCAAAAATAGCATTATCAATACCAAGTAGAAACCATTGGAACCATTTAAGAAGTAGCCACAGAGGGAACTTGCTTTCTTTAAGGTAGTGGATAACAAGCAAACAAGACGGAAGAATCGATTTCCTCAATCTCAATTAATGAAACATGACTTAAACCCAATTAGAAAAAGTTTGAATTTATTTGCAAGCTCACCTTAGTAATTTTTTTACCTGCGTGAACTTTATTACAATAGTCATTAAGCTCAATTGACAAAGATAAACTAGCCTAGACCAAACCTTTTACCAGCCTACACCTCTGCTCTATTCAATTTATACACTTTTAACCTCCAATCCACTAACAGCCAACCAAAGAGCCACACTGCTAATCCCCAAAACAAACTATAAAAAAGTAAAAAAGACTTTTATTCCTCACCCTCACCCACATAAGTAGCATTCTTTCTACCCTTCTCCACATGGAAGTCCCTATCACAACCTGGCTTTCATTAATCTCGTCTTCTTGTTTGCTACACCTCACAGTTGTCAATGTTCCTATCACTTTTTTATCCAAAAATTAGATACAACATTGCTTAATTTTATTAACCTTGTTTTCCAATGTGAACACACCATTCCAATTAGTTCAATAATTAAAGGGACTGTAAAGCTTCGCAGCACAAGAACATCTTTCATTACTTCCACATGCCTAAGTCTGCCTTCAAAACTCAAACCACAAAATAACATACCTAACCGGTGAAATTTTTTACTTATGAAAACATTAAAATAAATTCGCCAAATCAGACAGATAGATAAAATGAATGTCGAACAGGAATATGAATTCAAGTTCTTCTAAAGGTTTGCCAAGAATAGGTTTAACTTATCCTGCAACACTCAATTGGAATGAACTAGCAAATCAATATTCATAAATAAACAACTTTGTTAAGTCTCTAAACCTAAAATCATCTCATATACTCGCAAAATTTAGCCGAATCAACAATCATAAAATGCACCAAATGCATGAAATAAACATTAAGACCCACAAAAAATGCACCTTTCGGGAGCGAAACGTCCTCCTTTGACTTCCCGACTATATCCATTGGCTCCATCCCTACCTTAACAAAAGATCCGACAGAGATCACGATCCACAAACCCTAGTTAGCGATGGAGGAAACGAGCTGTAGGAAAGATGGTAAATACGGACTGGGAAACCAAAATTTGGGTTAAAGCTAACAATAATACGAAATTCTCCGATCAAACTCCACTAATTGTGTCGATTGCAGAAAAGTTCTGTGCTTTGCGTGCACAGAGAGATAAAGGCTGCGTATCAGAGGTTAGAAGAAGGAAATTTCTTTCTGAAGACAATCGGGACAGGCGATGGCCGTCAATATTTCATCGAGAGGTGTGCGAATTATAGAACAAACGGTGATTATTCCATTTAGACAAGAAAGTTTTATTCGGCCCTTTGATCGGATCTGTAGACCTCTCTGAGCCTTTCGGCCTGCTTCTAATGGGCCTATGGCCCCATAAGCCACCAAAAAGCTTCTTTCAACAATATTTTTTAACTTATAATCAAATACTTATGCAAGGCAATAGAAATAGTATATATGTAATCGTTCAATCCAACTAAGTACAAATATGTAATCATAAGAATATGTAACATTTAATATGTATAGTATTATTTCATATGAGCAATTGAAAGTGATATAATTCATATTTAGTAAGCAATAGTTAATAAATGATCAGTAGGTTCTATCATTCTTATACCCATAAAAAGACAAGCATGTATATATAACTTTATATCAGTACACTTGTCATCAAATAATTTATTGTTCTATATTTATCATAGACATGTATACCATATTCCTATATGCAATATATTAGGTATCAGTCTTATCAATCATATCAACTTTATCTATAGTATCATATGTCTGTATAAGTATGCATGTATCAAATCATAACAATTTCATATGTAATGTATATCATGTATTTTTATTACATGTAATGCATTATATACATCATATATTTTATGCTATCATACACCCTTGTATCAATCTTCAATTATATCATATGTATGTATCAGTATTATCACATAACATATATATGTCGTATTATATTATGTCACTTATGTAATGTATCAGGTATGCTAATGTCATATACATGTATAAGTAATATAAGCAAGATTGAACATCCAATTACATGTGATATTTTTCATATATTCAATATTGTATGTCAATCCTATAGGAATCTGTTTTCAATCATATCAATCATATTTTCAAAAATTGGCCCATATCATATATCACAAGTCTTGTGATTTTCATGTAAGAAGTCATCATTTCCTACCAGTCATCATATCATATCATATCAATCAACCTTCTTATGTCTCTCTATTTATATCACTTAGGATTACACTATAAATTTTATTTAAAGAAAAGTCCCTCAGCCCATCCTCCTATGCAAGGTAACATATCTCTAGCCAACTTGAATCAGTTAATCATTTCCAGCCAGCCTTCTTACTTTTACATATATTTCACATTATGTGAAGCATAATAGCAAATATTAGATACACTCAATATAACTATCATTATACTCATCAATATGTTTGTAGTATATAAAAAATGCATGTTGAACTAAATAAACAGTAAATACATGCATATCGTGTATTTCATGTCTAAATTCATACATTGGCTCATGATTATTTCATACTCAATTTTATTCTACTCATTTCAATCAAAGAGACATACAAACAAAACCACCTAGTGAAATTTTAATATTAACTGATTAAAATGCTCAGGATGACGATATCTACTATATATTAAAAGTTACAAGGTAAAAAATTATTAAAATGAGAGATATTGCATATAATCACTTTTAAGAGAGATAAAATATGAGAAATCAAAATAATTGAAATTAGAAATAGGATTCGGGTTACGTACCACGATCAAAATACCTTTCCTAATTGGAGCGACAAAAATACCAGCTTGTTCTTCTCTTTCTCTCTCCTCTTTCTTTCTTCTCTCTTCCTTGTTCACTCATCTTTCTTCCTTCTCTCTCCCCCTTTCTCTCCTCTTCTCTCTCCGCCCAAACAAAGATGGAATGGGGAGTGATGGCTGGGGTGATGGTTTGATAAATGGATTTAGATTTTTTTATATAAAAAAATGAAGTTTAGGTCGAGCGTCGCAGCCGGCGCCCAAGACCTAACATCGTTGTGCTCATTTATTCCCCAAAAGTTGAGAGGTAAATGCCGGGGCGCCAACCATTTCGACGCTACAACGCTCCTACAAAACAATTTTCTGGAATTTAAGAAAAATTAAATTAGGGTCATTACACAAGTGGCCTGAAAATCTTACATGATTATAATCAAATTGCGTTATTTGATGAAATGAATCTAAGGAACTCAAGATCACTCAATTTTAACATTATTAAATCACTCAAATACTAGATAAAAGGTTTATGATCAAGAGAATCAATATGAATCATTCGAATGAAGTGTTTTGGATTTTGGTCAAATTTATTAAAATACCTCTCTCAAAAAGCTAAGAAATGCTATTGTATTTTTTGGGGCTCACTATTGAAAACCACGGTCAACAATCACCATCACCGCCACCTAGCTACTAACATCCAACATCGTTATTAGACTTCAATTGCCCATTTATAGACATCAGACTTTTTTAATCTCTACAATGAAAGTCAAACAATTTATTCTCAATTATGTAATACTTTCTTCTTCAATTTTAGAGAAGAGTTGATTTTTGTACTTATAATTATATAGTGAATTATTACAACTAGGTCAATTCCGTGGCTTTCCCCCTCCTTGGATTTTCCATGTAAAAAATCATGGTCATGACTTCTATGTGTACTAGATATTTATCAAAGCTTAGATATTAAACATACACTCTACTATTATAAATTTTCCTGCACATAACAAGATTAATGTTTTTTTAGCTTAACTAAGCTTATTCCAATATGGTTCAAATCAACTGGAATACTATTCAAGTGAGTATCTACAACATTTCTTATTTAATCATGTTAATTTGAATATTGAAATTGAATGATTCAAGGCACATAAATTGAAATATAATAATAATAATAATAATTATTATTATTAATATTATTATTATTATTATTATTATTATTATTATTATGGATGAAAATTCAAGTATCTAATTCTTCATGAAATCATTCTGATTTTTCACTAAACTCCTTTGCATTTGATTCCATGACCACATAGCCCAAGAATCATAATCTTCTTTATTTTATTGTCATTGAATCTGATTCTTTTAATAAGGATTAGTTTTAAAAAAAACAGGATTAAAAACATAATTTAAATGTAAAAAAACAAAATTAATGTGTGATGTTAATATATAGGGGTATTTACATATACATCACATATTTTTTATATAATTACATATATAATATCTAAATTTAAAATTTACTTATACAACACTTTAGTATCTTAATCACCATCAAGAAAAGAAGTAATTCACATTAGAAAATGAAATTGACTTGCTTGATGAAGTCATCAGCTAGATCATTGAAAGTTGCCTACTTTGAATAAATGTTGGCAAGTAACTTATGAGCTTAGATGAGTCGGTTTAGTTAAGTATTAGATCGAGTATGCTCTGGCAAGTTTATTATAACATTGTCTAGTTTACTATGGCCTTGGCGAATTCACAATCTCTATCCTTATTCTGCCGAGTTAACTCGAAGCGGTCCGAATTTATTTAAACTAAACTCTTGAGATATCTCAATACACAAACATATACAATGAAGTATATACTCATAAGAAGACCATATAAAATTAGTGCCAAAGAATTTGGAATAAATTAGTGTGAACGAAAGAAAGTATGAATAGAAACCATACCAAAAAGAAACAAAAAGATAAATTTAACATCTCATGCAATATTCAGTAAGAACAAATAAAGAATAAGAACTAAAAAAAAGCCGACCCCGAATATTTATAATGAAGACATAATGAATATGATTCCCTTGGCCTATGAAATATAAGATTTCAGGCTATAAATAGTCCTAAATAAGACACAAGTTTCTTCCAAGCAGCTCTCAAATCTCTTTAATTAATTGAGTGTCTAAGCTTCTAATTAAAGAGATCCTTTGGAAATGGCATCCATGAAGGCAGAGAGGCCTGGAAGTTCCCAAATTCCAGTGGGAATTGGAAGCAAAGCCAGTGAAGCTAAGCCAAAGGCCTCTTCACCAAAGTCAGCAGCTGCTAAGAAGACTGAACAGAAGCCTCGCGCACCAACAAAGAAAGTTCAGGTATAGTACTTCAACTTTCCTAAGCTCATACTTCAATCAACATACTTATGCTCTTCAATAAACTGATGAGAAGCTTGAACTTTGCTCATTAGAGCTCTGCTAATCAGCCATTTTTGAGCTGATTTTCAGACAAACATCAATAATGAAAAGTACTTTGAGAAAGGCGAATAAAAACTTCTCTGCTTCCATCATGCAGGCGAAAGTCAGCAAAGCAGCAGCGAAAAATTAAGAAAGCAGCATGAGAAGCATCATATATCACCTGCACTGATGCAGAAAATGCTTATGTTTTTCATTTTACTTGGTTTGTTTTTTCTTTTGTTGCAACTTATTTAATGAGAAGAAGTTTGTGTACTGATTCTCTTACCAGGTTGAATGTAATATCTATGTTAAGTTTGCTTACTGCAATAAAATGAAAGCCTTATTAGAATAAACGTATTAATGATGTAAGCGATAGGATGAAATCCTGGTTTGAATCAATGGAAAACAACAAGAATTCAACATTAAAAACTAAACTGGAAACGTAAGCATGAAAGATGTTTTCTTTAAAATTTTGTTTGGGACAACTTTCTTATTACTTATTAAAACAACTTTCTAGCACAATAAAATTTTTGAGCTTGAAATTTTTATACTTAGGTTTTGTTTGGGACAGCTTTCTTAATGCTTTTTAAAGCAGCTTTCTAGTACAATAAATAAAATTTTTATACTAAAAAGTTACTTTAAGGAGCAATAAAAAAACCATCACAAACGAAGCCTTAAAAGCCATTTTAAAAAGCAGTAAGAAAGCCGTCTCAAATGAAGCATAAGTCTCGTTATAAGCTTTCAACCTGCCAAGAAAAGAAATTTGATTTGACTAATTCAGATTTTGAATTTTGAACCACTGGTATTGCGCACATAATTTATATTACAAGCTGGCATTAGCTATAACTGAGAAAATATAAGTTTCTTGTAGGCTTTAATGTAAAATTTGACCAAGTAAGAATTCAGATCTTGAGAAAATATAAGGTAACACTCTCTGAATAAGATCATCATTATCATTAAAGCAAAAGAGAGCAAGAAAGGAGTTGTGCTTGAGCCCTAGGCCCCAAAAGCTATGCATTTGTGATGGATGGTTGGAGGAACCACAAGACAAGCATAAGAGAACCATTAACCATTAAGAAGAGAAAAAGTATAATTCTCTAAAACTCAAAGCTGAGATTATAAAGACAAACTCTACTGTTACCATCCACATGGCAACAAATTATTTATTTACATTGATGTCAGTTTTGAAGAAGATAACCATAGACTCAACTCTATCATGTCCACATTTTGACATTGCTCTAACTAATTCATAAAGAGAAACCAAAAATCCCTTCAACTTACATTCAGCACAAATGGATCTGGAGATGTAAACAACAGGTCTAGCATCTCCGTAGTTCTTAACCTGACATGATAGCCATATTAGCTGTAGTATCAGGACCAGCAGTGTTCTCCACTAAATATTCCATGGGAGTAGCTTGTTCGCAAATGGAGACCATTCATCGGCTCTCTGAGCAATAGCCTGCACTCTTACATGAACCAGGGCGCCTTCGAGAGTTTTATGTCGCTCAACAGGTTGTTTATGCTTAAGAACCATAAGCTCTATTTTTACAAATCTAGCCTTGCTTAAATTTGCTTGTTCCCGAGGAATTTCACAGTTAACTCCATCAGCAATAGTTCTGCCTTTACTAACATTTGTACTAAATACAGCAGTTTTAGCACAAGTTTTAGTATTCCACACATCAACAGTCTCCTCTGCTTGCGGAGATAGAAGGGAAACACCCAACATAAGCTTTTGCAACTTTGACCAGCTGATTTGTGGATACGCAGATTCCATGACATGAATATTTTTAATCTGATACAGATCCTAACGGCTGTCTGGCTCCAAGTAATCAAATTCCATATTAGGAACTGCAGGTCTTGATTTTCAGCAGCAATAGCAAGATCGCATCATCTGTTTTTCCTTTTTCTTCTTATAAATTTCTTTGATCTCGGCCAGCCGAGCTGCAAAGAAGAGGCCACCACTAATAATTCAGAAAAACAACATTAGATCTTAACATGCAAATTCTTCCTACATTCCCAATAATGTACAGCCAGATACCTTCAGGACTTTAGCTCTTCAAATCTTATTGCGTAAAATTGAAACTGAGTCATTTGTAATAGTAATCTGCATAAATTTCAGACCAGACCTTATTAAAGTCAGCACGGCACCCAGACCATTCCTCTTGTTTCTGTTTCAGACGGTTCAATATGACGGGCAATGCAACACTAGCATCTTTACTCAAAACACCCAATACTTCGAGGCCATTATCACCATATAGCCGTTCAATGCACCTCAAATGCAGAGCTTTCAAAAAGAAAAGATTTATCATAAGGAAAAATAATTAATATGAAAATGTAATTAAGCACACATGTAAAATGATTGTGATGAATACAAACAGGTTAAGTGATCCTCAATGCGAAACGGTGATTCTAATTTCTTGATATCATCCTGCATCTTCTTTAGCAATTTCTGAACTCTCTCAACAGTTGCCTTTGCCAACTCTAGTAACATATCCAGCTCAAATCTGAACACCACAAGCACAAGCATAGAATTTAAAAATCACATACAAAAACTGTAGATGTGCCTCTTGAATAAAATAAACACCCAATATTCATAAGAGTATTAAATATCATTTGGCATCATTATAGTAAATAGAGGAAGGAAATAGTGATTGTAATAAAAACATTTATCTCAAATATCAAGAAATGGCAAAAGCAATTTCTCACAATAAAAAATTCTCATTAAACATAATGTGGCACCAACAAAACAAGAATTAAAAAAAAAATAAATACTTAAAAAATATTAAGGGAAAATTTTGTCACCTATCATCTTCACATCTAAATAAGCTTTCCTCGTATTGATTTTTCCTCGACTGATTGAAAGAATAATCTTCACTTCCAGATGTCACTGAAACCCAAACATCATTTAGAACGGATTTCTCAAGTTCAGTTCTGTGGCTAGCAACTGGTGCATGGTACTGCCAGTCAACAACAATTTAAATAAAACCAAGTTAAAACAATTCATAGAGCTTGTACTAAATAAAAGCGAATAGAGTAAATTGATATATAATACTAACATTTTCTGGCAATAGCCGATAACTAGGAGTACAACTTTGGCAGTTCGAGAGATCCAACTCTTTGTATTCCTCTTTACTGTGGAATAAAGAAACTTCGTGATTAGCCACGTCTTTTGAGACATCTGGAGAACCTTGATTGATTTTCTTGTCTTCTCTATATTTAACCCTTTCAAGGGTCATGTTTGCATCCTTTTTTTCATGTTCCCAATCCATATCTGTATCCTGCATCTGAAAGATGGAGAGACATGTCAGCAAAAATTTCATTTAATGAAACCAATTTAGGTTGGGACGATTAACACCAATGTTTTTTTCAGGAGATACTTTTTGCATGGAAGGATGCCTCATAGTTCTCATCACATGTCTGAACTTATCACGCCTAGCAAAAGGTCTACCAGGTGACACACGTTGAGCAGTTGAGGTAGATGTATCAGGCAAAAAATGTAAAAATTCCATAAATAAATCTTCATGATTTTCAAAAAGCAATGCCACCTATAGAATAATACAACTAAGATCAGAAATACGTCAAACCATGAGTACTATATGGCCACAAAAAAAAAAAACAAATGATCACTACATACCTCCCGGCAAACCTCACTGCTTGATTTAGTATGATTCCTATACATTTCAAGAATATCTAAGAATGACTTGTAAGTATGTTGATCATTTTCAAATCGACTCTGCAAGGAGGCGAGTGATTAGATTGAACCCAATAAAAGCAAATTGACGTAAATAATCTGAATTAGTAAACAACATAGCCTATAGATTAGCACCTTAATTTTGCTCACGAAGATGAAAGCTTCATTGAAATCAACAGGCTTCTTTTCCTCGGGCTTCTTTTCCTCTGGAACCTTTATCTCGTAGCCATCAGGCAAAAATTTGCTGAAACCAAGGATCAAATCGCGATGCCCCTTAAAGAGTTCTTGCACCCTGATAATCACTCCATATGTATCAACCCTGCAACCAACATAAATCTGAGAAAACCAACCAAAAAACATTGATATGAATGCAAAAGCAACCACAAACATATTTATCGACTAAGAACAAGACAAACTCAAAACCTCTGGCTCTTGAAATCCCTCATAACTTCGAGAAATTCATTGTACTTCTCCTTATTGCCCTTAAACAAATCTTTAACGCACTTTAAATACGTCAAGGCATCACCGGTCGTTAATTTCTGCTCACTTGTATCCATATCCGAAGCCATATGAGATTGCCCAAATCTTCACCAAGACCATGAAAAATAAATGAATTAGAACAGATCGAATACAAAGACAAAACGTCCCTGCAGGAAATAATATCATTATAAGGTTCACCACAACAAAAACTTCTCTTTCCTGCCCGCTCAATTCTTCATCTAAGAATCTGTTTGGTAATTGGTACAGGACTAGGTAAATCTTATTCCGAATAATAAAAAAATTTCTGCGGTATTATTAATCCCGCTTTACCTCCGATTGCCTCAAATTCTAGATTTACTAAGTCCTGTAGTTCTGCGGATTTAAGAGATCCAAACGAACAAATACTCGATCCCGTCGAAACTTTCACCAGCCAGCTCCCGTCGCGAATTCCTGGCTTCTTTTCTTTGAGGGCTTCTGGTAGGAGCAGAGGATGAAAAGAGAAGAGGGTTTCGGACACGCTACCCGGATCCCTTGGAAGCGTTCCCAGCAAGCTCCCGTGGCAAATTCCGCGCTTCTTTTGCGCCGAGGGTTACGCGAAGGTGAGGACGAGGAATGGAGACGAGGGGTTTCGGTTATCAGGTACGCACGCTGAGGTTAGTTTATAAAGGCAATTGCACGCATTCGATAACTGAAACATGTTTTTCCCAACAAAAACCAGCTACAATTTGGTATTTACAAATTTATTTTCTTATAAAATTTTAAATTATTATTTAAATATTAAAATTCATAAAAATTTTTGAATCAGTAAAATTTAATTAAAATAATTAAATATTTTTTTCGGAAAATAATTAAAAAAGTACATTTATAAATAGATAAAATTCAAAGTGAATAAAAATTAAAATGAATGCTAATTTTCTCAATAGATAAATGTATATAATTTCTCTTATTTTATAATTCTAATTTTAATCAATGTTGATAATTAATATAAATTAAAATTATTTATAATTTAATTTAACTTAATAAATATTATATATCTAATTAGATTTATAATATTATGAACAATAATTAATTAAAATTGGCAAAAATATATTGATGAAAACTATCAATATTTAATCGTATGAATGCATTAATTTATAAGATTAAATCAACATGAATGATTAATAATTTAATGTCATTATGTTAAAAAATTAGCTTAAATAAATTTATATTAATTTTATTTAATTTGACTAAAGAGAAGTTATTCTTCAATTAACTAGGTACTTTATTAATTAATAATTAATAGAAAAATAGTTATGCTTAATTATAATTAAAATTATCTAATTAAGATCAATTTAGATGAAATTAGCATAATAAAATATCGCGATGATCAGCTCTGTGGATCCCTAACCCATAACCTAGCATATTCCAGCAATCCAGCTTCCCAAGATCATCATTATCATCATATCATTACGCCTCCACAACTTTTTTTATCACACCAATGATTTCAACAGGCAGAAGGAAGAGGATCTTAATTTCCTAGTTTGAAATAACAGAGGGGATAGTGGGTTCCAGAGAGATCTAAAGAAAGAAATAGAGCGATTGAGTGCGAAAATAAGAAAATTATTGAAGGATAAAAATGCGCAATCTCACATCCATTAGTTCTTGAGATTTGAGTTGGGAGATAGATGTAAAAAGCTAGGGCGTAATTTTTAATATCAATGCGAGAAAGTATAATTTAACGCCTCCAGAATCTTCAAATTTGCCCTAAGAGAAAACCATCAGCCAAAATCAAACTAAACCCTCCACCTACAACAACTAGGGGAAATTTTTGAAAAATTGAAGGTATCAGAGTCCGAAAACTCACAGATCGAGCCTCGCTAAGTTTGATTTGTTCGATTCAGTTGCAGTCCACCGATCGTTCAATTCCACAAACGCAAACGAATTCCGATACGAAGCAATTCCAAGCTGAAAGCGGAGAAGATTCACTGGGCGAGATCACAGAGAAGGACGCAGAGAGGAAAAGGAAGAAGAGACCTATTTCGTTGAAGCTTGGAAGCCAAAAAGCGAGCGAAGAGGGCAAGGAAGCGGTTACTTGGTATAAAACTATAAGTAGTATTTACATATATGTCACATAACTCTAAGATATTTATATATCTACCATCAAATTTTAATGTTTATATAATATTTAAATATCTCACTTATAAAAAATTAAATATTAATAATATTTTTATTAGATAAAAAAATGTAAATATTATATAATATATATATATATATATATATGAAAGTTAAAAAGTGGTATTCCCTATAAAATATTAAAAACAAATTAAGCAGGAAATTTATTTTCATAATATTATATCATTATTATATATATATGACATTTTTTTTCTATTTAGATTTATAACATCATGGCCTTTAAATTTCATAAAAATATCACACGTCACAAATTTGAATAGCGGAATTTTTGTTTTGATCAAGTCAAAGAATAGTGATGATAATTAAAGAAATCGGTGGGATTATTTATCTTGATAAAACATTAAAGGTGTCAAAAAATAGGTTAACAGGTCCAATCTGGATATGGCTCGAATCCGACTCGTTTAAAAATGGGTTAGCAGGTGGGATCCAAACCCTACCCGCTTTTGGCAACCCAAATGAGCCGACCTTCAACCGATAACCTTTTTTTATTAAAAAAAATATAACTTGTCAACTATAAAGCTTAAGTTAATTGATGAAAATAAGAATATAATATCAACAAGAAAAGAAATTTAACAAAATCGAGTTCGCGAGTCAACCTGAACTTAAACAGGTTGAAGTTTTAAACCGACTCATTTATTAAACATGCCAATCTGAATTTTATTTTGGGTCAGATCTTTGGTCAGATTATTTATTGACGCCCCTATAAAACACATATTGATACATACAAATATTTTATTTTAAAAATTAAAATTATAGTCTTAATTATTTAATTAATTTTTATTTATAAAAAATGGGGATTTAAAGGAATAAATTCTAATTAAAAGCCAGTTCAATGCATAAAATATAAAAATCTATTTTTGTGCTTAAGATCAATATTGACAGTTTTTAAATATTCATTCAACTTTTTAAATATTCATTCAACTTTTTTAAATATTCAGCCTACTTTTTAAATATTCATTCAACTTTTTTATTTGTGCTTAAGATCAATATTGAAAGTTTTAAAAAATTTTTAATTAAACTTATTATTTTAAAAAGAAAAATATAAGATAATAAAAAATTTATAATTGATAATACAAACACTTCATACTTTGAAATAGTTGAATTTTTAATTCATTATCAATATAATTTAATATTTTTTTCTTAATATAAATGTCTAAAATATTATTCATCAATTGATCACTAATTCTATTTCATAATTGATTTCTTATAATATTTATAGGAGAAAAAAAAACAAGCATTTCAAATTACATTGCATTTATCATAAAATAAATTTTAAATTTATTATAATAAAAATTTAATTATAATATTCTAATATAATTTTCTTTCATATAAAAGACAAAACAAGAAGGAGATGAATAAGAGTTGGAGAATAAAGATGATGAACTATGCTTCTATTTTAATAAAGATAAATAATAATATTATTAAAAAAGTTAAAAAAAATAAATAAAAGTCCACCCCAAACAAAAAAAAAATCCTTACATGGCCCTATTACCATGAAAACGTCAAGGTAAATAATCAAATTGAAGTAGAAATTCTGTGCAATAAGATACACACCACGAAAGTCCAAACAATCCTTACATGTGATATGTGCCAAACATATCCCACCTAACAACACATGAAAATTACTTTGAAAAGTGAAACCAATTTTAACAAACACGTGAAGCAAGCAAGCAGCTAAGACTTTAACTTCGTTTGGAACAGCTTTCTTACTGCTTCTTAAAGCAGCTTTCTAGTTTAAAAAATTTTATTTTTGTACTAAAAAGTTATTTTAAGAAGCATTAAGAAAGTCGTCCCAAACGAAGCCTTTATTTGAGACAATTTTTTTATTGCTCTCTAAAATAATTTTCTAATACAAAATTGTGTTTTAAAAAATTTTGTACTAAAATATTACATTATAGAAAGCAGTAAGAAAACTGTCCCAAACGAAACCTAAATCGCAAATTCACAGCAAGCGATTCATACCGATACAGATCGGTGCGTATGCACCAAAAATAGATCACATCAAATAATAGCAACTCGTTCAACATAACATTCTTGATTGAGGATCAAAATGTTTACATGAGTAAAAATATTCCAGCTGATAAAAAAACAAGTGTTGAAGATACAAGCAAATATGCAAGAACAAGAAGCAATAGTGGCATAACAATCCTCTGGCTCTGCAGCTTTTATTTCAAAGTCCTTACATTTGCCTCTGCAATGAACAATAAAATTAAAGAAAATTAGTGAGAAATGAATAGAGGGGAAAGCAGGTTCCTAACTTTTCTTTGAAAAATTATTTGGCCAATGGGACAGTTTATTTGAGTGAATGAACTTACAGATTTTATTAAATGCCACGATATCGCAACTCTGGATGTACTCGTTTGCTGGTTCAGCAGTCAGGTGATCCTCGATGAGGTTGTCGACAGATACCAAGTCATCCACAATGGTCAACATGATCTGCAATTTCTTGATTCCATACCCAACCGGAACAAGCTTTGCTGCAACATAATCAAAAATACCTATTTAATACGCAAAAGGCATCCCAACATAAAACTTTTCTGCAAAATAGTACCAAACAAGTTCAACATTGAACTTAATTTCCATTCAACGAGTAACTTTCCACACAATCAACCAAGATAACACATAAAATAAATACAAGGACAATTGGTCACATACAGGCTCCCCATAGCAAGCCCTCCATTTTAACCCTCCTTACTGCTGCTTCAAGCTTCTGCATGTCTGTCTCATCATCCCAGGGCTTAACGTCCAATAAAACTGAAGACTTTCCACCTGTTGAAAATATGTTGCAAAGCACAAAATAATATAAATGTGTGAAAACATGATATGCCATAACAAGTTAAAAGCCTTACTCTCTTTCTTCTTTCCGGATGCTTTCACAGCAGCTGCGCGCTCCTCGGCGGCCTTCTTTTCCTCCTCCGTCTCCTCGCCAAATAGATCAACATCATCATCGTCATCCTCATCAACTGGGGCCTAAATCTCAAGTTCCAATTAGAAAAAAATTGCAGCCTGGCTGAATAGAAGATATCTAGAATTGTGGAAAACTTAAATAGCCAAATGCAATCAGAAAACTAAAATACTTTCAGCAGCTGAAGCAACATGCATATAACAGATCCTTTCAAAAAAAGATAGATTTTACTGCTTCAAGCACAGTTATGTTAATTTATCTTATAGTCAACTAAATAAATAAATAATAATAAGAAAAACATAAATTATCTCTTTAAATGGTTCAAATAAGATATATCTTACAAGAGTGCTTTTATAACTGTTTTGATAAAATTAGTTAACGGTGCATCATTGTATTTCATATAGTTTGGCGGAATTATGCAAAACCAGGATGACATGGTGGTTTTATCACCTTAGTGTCAGCAATAGGTGGAGAAGCTGGAGCTTCCTCGGTTATGGTAGTAGACCCTTCTACTTTCACGCCTTGTCCCTCACCAGATACACCGCTATAATGCACGTTGAAAGCAAAAGTTTAATAGCAAGTTGGTAATGAAAAAGGCTGGAAAGGTAAATTATGTTGAAGAATATACCTGATCCTCAACAGTGCTTCAATGTGGTTATACCACCTAAACACATTGACATAGTCTGCCGATGGTGGAGCAGAGAATTCAGCATGCACAGCAATGTCATCCTTTGAAGCTTGGTAGCTGATTGTAGTTTTTACTCGATTGTCAGCAGGTTTAAAGGAAATAATAGAGGAAATGAAGAAATTAGATTAAATAGTGGTCATCAAGAAAACAACCCTGTGATATAGCTCCTCAGAAGGAGATACTCATCAAGCTTTTTAAGTCCAGATGCTGAGTTAAGGTTGTGAAAAACCACAGCCATGACAGCTAAAATTTCTTTTTCACCTGAAGCATATAGTGGAAACAAAATAAGTTTAAACCTTCCAAATACCGAAGTAATTATTTGATTATCTCCATAGCAACTACAGCAACAAAATCATTCCAGTTAAGGTGATTAAGTACACTTGATGATAAATCAAGGGCTACATTAAAGTATCTCAAAGGGACAATTAGCTAGGAGAGATTAGGCTATTAAATTACCAAAAAAAAACTTTTAATCTCCTAATCACAATATATGCGGAAAGCTAATAGCAAATGTATGTTACATGGTTACCCATATCAAGCCAACATGCCAAATCAAAACTGCCGGATCAACCTTGAAACATAATTAGTTAATGAAACAAAAAAAAATGATAATCGGTTCATTTTTAATTAGCTGATAAAGAAAGTCTTATAATTTGATTACTGCATATAAAATATAACTTAAGGCATAATCCCACACTTCAATTTAAGAGATTAATGAACAACAATATCACTGATCAAAAGCTAAATGTTATGTTATTGTATTAAAGACTCACAAGTTATATAAAGAAAGTGTAATTAAATATTTATATTAATCATAAGATCACGGGACATCAAAAATTTATTGATAATCCGAACTACATTTAGCTGTTATCAATCAAATACCAGCAAGAATAGCGTGCATAGCAATCAGTTAATTATTAGACAATTAAATAAGGACATTATCCTCATTCGTAACCACGCATTTGATATAGAACATTTACAAATAGCTATTATTTTAATAAACACATTACTATGGATAGTGGTGTAAATGAGCCAAACTTGAGTGAGAACAAAAGTTGTTCAGCTTTGCTTGTTAGGCAAACAAGCCAAAATTTGTATTTGCGTTAGGCTAGTTTGCTTACCAAACCGAAAACAAACTGTGCACAAACATAAAATATATTTGAAAGTTATATAAATTATAGAATATGCATTTCACAATTTAAATATGTATATATATATATTCACACACACACGCACACACGTATAGACAAACATATAAATAATTTACAAATTTGATGTTCATGTTAGAAACATTTAACCAACAGCCTAACTGCCAAAATACAAATGTTCTTCCTTCCACCGAAACAAAAACATTCCTAGAGAAACCTACAAGTTGTTACCCCATCCAAATATTATAATCCTCTAATTTTGTAGATTATGTTAATTAGGTTAAGCTATTCCTAGTTCCAATCAAATAGCTACTAAATTATGACTCAACAACAAACTGAAGGAATAACCACTTTTAAGTTTCAAAGTCCAAACCTTCAGCCAAAGTACAATGGAAATTTAAAAACCAAAAATTAAATCTCTAATGGTTAATAAGAACGATAATATTTTGCTAAAAAATTAAAATCATATCAAACAACTAGGGGATGTTTGGCTAAAAGCCTAAAACTGGGATTTAGTAATCAAGATTATAGACTTGTAGTAAATGTTGATGGCTAAACTCTGAAAACTGTTTGACATGACAACTTTTAAACCTTGGCATTACTTAAATTATTTGACTATTTGTTTCAAAATTTAAAATTTGTTAGAGTGAGAATTCTTTAAATTTGTTAAACCATGCGAACTGTGGGATTTAATAAATCCCATATTTAATTAATAACAAGGATGAAATGTAGGATTCAAAATCCCAAGAGTTCCACTTGCCAGGACTAGCCAAATCTTGCTTAAATCCTATCTAAAATGGGGTACCAAACAGCCTGTGCCGCACTCTTATGTCTTCTTTAATTTACAGAGGAATAGTTTTGTATAAGGATGTCCTTATCATAAAATAGTTGGGATAAGCTTTGAAGTCCTTGGATCTACTTTAAAATGATTGCAACATATAAATAATTTAGTCATGATTTCCTAACCCAATTTTTACCATTTCCAAGCCCGTGTATCTATTTTGTAAACTAGAACGATGAAAAATATATCAGATTTTCTACAATATTCGTCAACAAAGCCATGAAAACCATGAACAATTAAATTAATCATTAAATCATTACCCTGACAAAATAGACACTTAGCTCACAATTTACTTAACCATAACAACCCACAGCATACGAAAGATAACATATACACATTATACTCAATCGAATGAAAGGATAATTTGAAAATGGCGTTCTCTCCTTCTTATAGTTTTGTATACAAGACGAAGCGCAGATGTAATGTTTTTCCTATCATATAAATCAGAAATTAAAAGTAATGAATCAGAGATTTATACCTGAGTAGATCTAACCTAGATCTGGAGGCGAGAGAGGAAGAGGATTCCGCAAGATTGCCGCTTAATCGAGAGAGGGAAACAGGCCGAGCGGGGATTAGGGTTTCAGGATATCAGTCGGTTATGGCTCACATATAAACATATATTACTATTATCAAAGGGACTTGAATTTTCACCCATAATAAATCTTGATTATTCATTTTATTAGTTTTTTTAATTATCTTGTTCTTTCATTGTATTATAAATTATTACTAAATTAATGTAATTTAATGACCCTTAAATACACCTTATACTAAATTAATTTTAATTCTTCTGAACGTTTGAGTTTTCATCTGTTTCATTTAAGCTAAATTTATGTCAGTTTTCAGAATTTATTTAACAGAATTAAAGCTAATAATGATCATTATTATATTTTCTAGCAATTAATACCATTTCTGTTTCAGAATTTAACATTTTCACTCGGTCCAGTAGCCCAAGGGTTGCCTCACTGCTGAGTCTTCCGCTGCATAGCAGTTAAAATAGCAAAATTAAACATTTCACCCTTCGGTTTCACTGTCGATCGGTCTCTCCAATATTGTTTTATTGTCGAACATTTTCTCCAATATTGGAGCGTTTCATTACCGACCATCTCATTTCGTGGCTCTTCAAGCAGTCTTCCCCATCGACTTTGCATACAAAAGAGCTTTGGAAGAGTTGCTAAAGGAGCTCCTCACCTTCTTCTGGGATCATTGTTCCTGCGGATTAGAAGTCACCACAAGAGGTTGCCACTTGCTTTGCCTAAAGAAGAGTTTGAAAGAGATAAATGGCTGCCGATTCTTCGTCTCCAAAAGTCGTGAGACGATTCCATAGGAAACACAAGTGATTTTTTTTTTTGCTTTGGATATTTATAAGGGAAATTTACCTTTTTTCATATGGGAGTAGTCTTAATCGGGGAAATATTTGCCCTAAACTTATTAATTAATCATTTCCCTCCTTTTTTCCCAAGATTTCTGGCTCATTTATTTGCAGCTCTGGGAAATGAAGGCGAATAAAGAGAACGGGGTCAAGGATGATGAAGCGACCAGTTCTGCAATATTTGTTCTAGGTTTTTTTTTTCTTCTATTTTATGATGATTTTCTATGAGAGAAATATTTGCAATTGAGTTAGGCAATGTTGATCACATCTCAATATATTCGATTTCATTTGATCTTTTTCCCCGCATTTTACTGTCGGCGATGGTATTGGGGATGCATATTGATTATGGCTAGCTTACATTCCATTTTTTACATGGTTTTTGGGTTTTGTGTCAATGTGTTATTTGTTTTATTTCTCATTGATTTTCCGTCACCTTTTTTTTTATGATGTTTAGTCCCTCATGAAATCAGAGCAAAAGCCAAGAAGAGAACAACAAGATCTATGAGGATGATGCACTTCTGCCGCTAAACTTTAAGCAAAAAATGGTGATACGCTCCTCATCTCAAAGGCCATGGGGGGGGGGGGGGGGGGGGGGGGGGGGGGATTGCTAGACTAACAAATGAGGGGGGATGAGAAGGCTAAGTAGGAAGAGTAAGTGATGACAAGCTTGGAACTGAAGTTCAGCAAGTTGGATAAGCTTCTTACTCAAAAGCAGTTGTATTCCGAGTTTCTTCTGGAGAATGCAAGGGATATAGTATTTGTATTTTTTCTTCAATGACTGCTTAAGTTCTATAAATAATTTGTATTATTTTTTTGCTTATGATGTTAAACATTTTTCTAGCTAAACGGTTTGGAAAATCAAGTAGAAGCGAACGTCTCTAATGAGAAGAAGGCTGGTCGTATAACATAGTGAGTCCTACAACAAATATCTCAACAATGTTTCATACATGAAATCACCAATCATGCGGTAGGAAGAGTAAGTGATGACAAGCTTGGAACTGAAGTTCAGCAAGTTGGATAAGCTTCTTACTCAAAAGCAGTTGTATTCTGAGTTTCTTCTGGAGAATACGGGGAATATAGTATTTGTACTTTTTCTTCAATGACTGCTTAAGTTCTATAAATAATTTGTATTATTCTTTTGCTTATGATGTTAAACATTTTTCTAGCTGAACGGTTTGGAAAATCAAGTAGAAGCGAACGTCTCTAATGAGAGTGAGTCCTACAACAAATATCTCAGCAATGTTTCATACATGAAATCACCAATCATGCGAACTTCAAAGTTTATATTTGACTATTTAGAAGCATATGAAGCATACATGTTATGCTCAAACAAAGGATAAAATATAGTTTTATTGTATTGTCAATAGTCCCGTTTTAATAAGGCTGCTTAGATGTTTTACATATATGCATTCTATTTTATTACAAACTTTTGGACAAAGATGGATATCTTAAGACATGTATTCGAACTATGCTTTTTCTTCTACAGCTGTGAATCTCTAATTCAATATATTTTAATATTCATGGGGCCTTCAGTTTGACAGTCATGAATGATATCAATGACAACCCTATTAATATAATTTGAGCTCTTTTTTAATATCTAATATGAGAATTTAATCTCATTCAATTTTAAATGATTTAATATTTAAATTAAATGATTCATCTTATAAGTAAGACTTAAGGACAAGTTACTTTTAAAATTTATACTTACGATATTTAATATCTAAAATGAGTTGTGTAAAAGAAACAGAAGAAATTTATGCGTACAATATCTAAAATCATTATTCAAGCAATTTGCTTGATAAGTTCCACTAAGATATATTACTTCAGCTCCAATAAATTAGAGGTTATCTTTAGAAGTTTATTGTTTCAGAAAATCAAGGAAATCCATTTTATTATATCATCTTAGCAAGAATTGAACAATAATTGTCTAAAACTTAAGGTGCAAAAATAAATTCTCCATCAATGCATATATGTTTTTTTGTCCACCTCTTCATATTTTATGTATTAGGTCAGGGAATTTTCATATCTTTGTCATAGTCTTCTTACTGCAAAAGTAAAGATCCTCATATGATAATACTTTAATTATTAAAATAAATGAGTTCAATAAAATATAAAATGAGATGAAAATCATTACTTTGAGTATTTCCTCCAATCCACATTGACAACGAACAATTGGACCAACATATGAGAGCTTACATGATTTTTACATCAAATTTGGAGCAATATGTATTGATATAACTTCGACCTACATTGATTGCTAATCAAAAGTAATTGTGTTAATTAGTATTGATAATATGTCAATAAATATGCTTGATATATGAACTTATTTGTAGGTGAATGCTACTACGGACTATATTAACAAATCTTAGCAATATTACCAATCTTTGTTATCATCTTCATTTTTTCTCTCTCTATTGCTTTTTTAGTTTCATTTTCTTTCTCTAGCTCTTTAACATCTTTATGTGGATCACTATCATTCTCTCCATTAGGGGTGTCAAAATCGAGTTTCGGGTCAGGTTTGGGTCGAACCCGGAACTGACCCGGGTTCAAACGGGTCGACACTAACCCGACCAGGGTATGTAAACGAGTCAGAAATTCGGACCCGGACCCAACCCGTCGGGTTGGCGGGTTGACCCGACCCGACCCGGGTAAACTTCAGGCGGCGGCGGGCTGGACGGCGGGCTGCAGGCGGGTGTGCGCGGGCATGAGTGGGCGAGCGCTGGCGAGTGCGGGCACACACGGGCGAGCGCGGACGCGAGCGGGAGAGCGCTGGATGGCCCAGGCAGCCTTGGGAGCGCGCGGGCAGCCTCAGGCAGGGCGCGGGCGGCCTCAGGCAGGTCGCGGGCAACCTCAGGCAGGGCGCGGGCAGGCTCGGGCAAGGCGGGCAGGGCGCGGGCAGCTCATTTTAAACGGGTTTTTGGGTTGACCCGGCAACCTGACGAGTCAACCCGAACCAGACCCATTTTGGCCATCTATTTTATTTCTTATAAAATTATCTTGTCCATTCATTGTATTATAAATAATTAATAAATAAAAAAATAATAATTATACAATTTAATGCCCCTTACATACACCTCATCATAAAATAATTTTTACTCTTATGAAGGGGCCCCTTCAGTATCCCTTCGTCGATTAATATTTTCATAAATATGAGTAATTAATAATTAAAAAAATTAACATCTTTTGAACTTTCGCCTTCCTCTTTCTGGAGCATCCGATCGTGCGCCTCTTGGGTCCGTATTCCTTACAAATTCACAAATTAAATCTCTGTTGGTCTTCGTATTTCTTACATTTCTTTCAAGTCTAGCTCTTGCTAGCTCCTAGAGCAAATTGGTATGAGAGCCAGCATTCTTGTTGGAACGAATGGCAACTGCATGATGGATGGCTTGGGTTCTCTTCTCATGCCTCTTAACGGAATATGTAAAATTTGTAATTGTGTAAATTGTCTTTGAGATGCCCATGTTCAATTTTATTTTGCTGTAGGAACAAGGATAAACTTTCTCAAGCTTGGCTCATTTACACTTCCAATTGTTCAAGTTATTCGTTAATACTTATCCTTGTCCTAAGTATATTGGATTGTCATGCTGTTATCATTATCCCAAGTGAATATTTTTACAAAAAACTTTTCCTGGATTTTTTTTTTTTGTGGAAGATCTATTGACTCTATTGATAGAAAATTTTCAATATATTGTTCTACAAAAATTCATTATGATTAGTCATTAGACCTTGAATTTTCTTGATGTTGAATTTAAGGATTAATTCAACCTTTTATATGATATGAATTTTCTATTATTGTTAAATGGTTCAAATCTTATTTTACCAACATGAGGAGGTTTATGAGTTTTTTTTTTATTCTTAAAAAAAAAAGCAATATAGTTGATCTATCCATCATCCAATATTTCTTCCATAATTTTGGATTTCATGATCATTTAGGATTGTGGCTTTTATTATATTGAAATGAAGTGCTTTAAGAGTGCTGATGAGTTGTGATTCACCTTTTATATGATATGGATATAGATTTTTTATCATCATTAAATTATTCAAATCTAAATGTAATATTATACAAAAAAATTTTAAAACCGCTAATGCCGGTCCCAAGCCAGGATGAAAAAGGTTGAGGGTTTTTTTTTATTTTTTATAATTAATGCGTTTTTCTTAATGTGTCAATAAATTATAACAGTATTGTGTAATTAATTTTTCACATTTCATTATAGTATTTTCTTCTATAAAATCACTATCTTTTTTATTCACAAAAAAATGATCATAATTGTTCATATCTATAATAGCTATCTAAAATATTTTTTTCTATCTATTACCTAACGTTATAGTTTCTGTTTCTATTTTTAATATATTTATATAACATCAGCATATTGTTTCTTATTATTTGTTTGTATTTGCATTTTTTCATGTATACTTTTTCTCATAATAAAGAAAGAAATTTTGGTAGGTCGTCTTCTGCTACTGAGTGTTATTGTTCATGTGTTCTTTTTTTTTATCATATTTTTAAATTTTTAAATTTTAGTCGCGTGCATCATGTGCACGTGCATTTATACTAGTAATATTAAAATTAGAGTGGATAATGATAATGGTCCTCGAAATTATTACTAGGAAATATTATAGTCATTTAGCTCTCTCAGGCCTTAAACTTCCATTATATAGAAAATAAAATATTATTTATAGTCTTTTTGTGATTCACATTTTTGGTAAATTTTATCATGAACCAAAATACTCAATCAAATGATCCATGTTGATCTTATTGATCATATTGTTCATGCAACATCTGAAATGTCTTAATAATATAAAAATCAAATGATTTTAAGCTTATTGGATTTATCTTTTCCAATTGTTCGATTTGACTATAGCACGCAATATTTAGAGGCATTTTGGTCGATGATTAATGCATAAAAGTTTTCAATTATATTTCAAATGTTTTATTTGAGCTCATTGGAGTTGGATCATACCACTTTTTCTTTCAATTGGTTCGTCTCATTGGGATGTTTAATTCAATTATAATTTTATTGAAATCATAATTTAGATTATCTTGAATTTGATTTCATCTGAATTATGATTAAGAAAGTTTTTAGTTCAAATATTTACTTGTGTTTAAAAATCTTCTTTTTTTAAGAACCATAAAAGACATGGCTTGGGTTTCTTCTTTGCGAATCCTCCTTCGTGCTGCGTCCGCTTGCTTTATTTGGGTAGTCTTCTTCGTTTCTTCTTAATTTCTCCTAGTTTTTCTTCCAGTTTTCTACCTTTGGCCATTATTCGGTTGGAATGGCAGTTAATAATTTGATTGACCCTGGATTTTTAGATGGCAAGTCCAAATCGCATTTCTTTAGGGATGTTATATCTGGGGCTTCGTCCTTACCAGAATTTTCTGACCTAAAAATCACCACTTGTAATGGTTTGTCCCCTTTATGGATATTTGATGATGAAATGCTGGCACTAAAAGCTCCGTTTGAGTTTGCATTGGTGGGGAAATTTACTGGTTGTCATCTGCCACTTGATACTATTCATATATTTTTTTCAACTTAAGCTTATATGCGATTTCTCTGTCACTTTGCTCAACTCAAAGAACGTGTTGATTAAGTTAATGAATGACATGTATTACTGTAGGGTATTCTCTCATCACTCTTATTTTGTCAGCAATTGTCACATGATGTTATTTAAGTGGACCCCCCATTTTGGCATTAATATTGAATCTCCTACCATCCTGATTTGAGTTTCCTTTCCCAATCTCTTTCCGCAACTATTCTCTCCCGGTATTCTTCATGGTCTTAGGTCCTTGTTTTGCAGACCACTGAGAACGAACAATGCTACCTCTAATGGCACAAGGCCCTCTGTTGCTCGCATTCTTGTGGAGTTAGATGTTACCAAGCGATACCCTGGCCAAATTTGGCTTGGTTCTAAAATTCTGGGTTATATTCAGCTGGTTGAAATAAAAGAATTTCCCTCTTATTGTGCTCATTGTAAAGTTTTGGGTCATTCGAAATTAGAATGTCATATTTTGTATCCTTATTTAGCTGATATTTTAGCCCCTAGTATTGTGAATGTGGGAAGTGGTTGGGCTTCCTGGGAAAGAAATTGCTAGTAATTTTGAACCTTCTCTTGCGAGTGAGAACGTTCCTATTGACTCCTTGCATGAAAATATTGCCCATGTTGGTGTTGTGGGGTTGTCAGTTGGGCTTGAGCTTCTGAACTCTAATGAGGTTGTTCCAATTCATGTGAATTTGTATTCCTCTTGTGTTAGATATTGAGGACATTAAAGATTCTTCTCATATAGCGAATTTGGATTGTTCTGATGCTTTTGGGTGATTGTGTTAATGATTTGGTACAATCACCTAAGGGTGTGATAGCTCCTTTGGTTCCTCATGTTGAATATTTGAAGGAGGTGGAAACGGGATTATGTGATGTTAATAGGGTAGTGGTGAATGAACTTTCTAGTGGTTTGGTTCCTTCTGTTGAATCACATGTGACTTCTGTTGATTTGGTTTTGACGCCCTCGCCTGTGGGGGCCGGTTGGCATTGAGCCTCTTATTGATGTGCCAATTGCTATCATTTCTTCTAATGCTTTGAAAGCTCAAATGATTGCCAGACTGGGGGAAACTTTTGTGGAGCAAACTGATTGGCTTGATGGTTCACATTCTTTGCCTTGCGAGGTTGGTGTTGAGCATATGAATGAGTAGACTTGAACATGAGTCGTGTTATGCTCGGTGATTTTTCACGTGTTGGTAAATGTCGCAAGCGGAAATCTAAAAAATAATGAGATTAGCTTTGTTCTTTTTCTCTATGTTGACTGTATTGGTTGGATGTTTCTTTGGTAGGTGTTCTTGTTGGGGCGGGGCTTCTTGTGGCTGTTGTTTCTGTGGCTTGCCGTGTGGTGGCTCTTTCGTGTCAGCATTTTGGATTGTTGGGTTGCTTGAAAAGCCAAATTTTAGTGCTTGTCTCTGTTTTAATCTTTTTATGTAGGTTCTGTGGTTGCTGAGAATTTATGTTGATATGGCTGCTGCTGTTTCGATTTCCTGGATGGCTTTCTTTGGATTGTTTTGACATTTCTTTTTTTATTGTCTAGATCTATTGTATTAGATAGGACCATTAGCTTATATGTTTTACTTCAAAGATTGTATTTTAGAGAGCTTTTAGTTCTTTAAGAACTTGTAATTCTAATTTTGATGAAACATGTAAACCCCTCTGTTAGTTTCTACCAAAATAAAAAAAACTTGTGTTTAAATACTTGGACATTCTAAGAATAAACATCAAATCCTATGATTTTCTTTATACGAGGATTCATCTGCATATCATAAAATTCTTATATATTTACATAAAATTCTTTAGGATTAGACTCCCCAGTGATGGAATAAGTCCTCTATGGCACCGTCCTGGGTTCAATCTCAAAATCCAGTTCTCTCTTCCTTAGGGTAGGTTCTTCTTCCTTCCCTTGGGATTAGACTTCCTAGTGATGGAGTAAGTCCTCTATGGCACCGTCCTGGAATCAATCTCAATCAAGCTTTCTTTTCTTTAGGGCTAGATTCTTCCTTCCCTTAGGATTAGATCTACTAGTGGCAGAGTACGCCCTTCGTGGCACTGCCCTAGTATCAAAATTCAAACTTGATCCTCTGTAGTTAGGAATTCTTCCTTTCTATACGATCATCCAGACTTCCTTCTCCTTTAGGGATAGATTCTTCCTTTCCCTTAGGACCAGACCCACTAGTGGTAGAGTACGTTGCCTCAGCACTACCCTAGCATCATTTCAAATTCAATCTTCTAGGGCTAGGACCTCCTTCCCTTAGATTCAATTTCAAACCAAATCTTCTAGGATTAGGATTTCTTTCTCCCTAGAATCAAATCTAGATTCAATCCTTTATAGGTAGGAGCTCTTCCTTCCTATATGATACTCCAGACTTTCTTCTCCCTTAGGGATAGACTTTTCTTTTCCTTTAGGACCAGACCCACTAGTGGTAGCGTACGCTTTTCTTAGCACTACCCTAGTATCAATTCAAACTTAATTCCCTAGGGATAGACTTTTCATCCCCTTAAGACCAAAACTCCAGACTTGACCATTCTATTCGGTCAACACCAATATGTGCAATAGAACTACATTCTATTACACATATTGGGGGTCCATTTGTTGACCTCATTTTTGTATGAGCTTAGTAGGACCAATTCACACCTTAGGATCTTTCCAATCCTTAGGATCAATCTTAACCCTAGGATCAATCTGATCTTAGATCAATCCAGACTTTAAGATCAATCCAAATTCAAATCAATCCTGACCCCAGATCAATATAATCTAGACTTTAGGTTCTATTCTAGATCCTAAGAACCTGCTAGATCTCAGACCTTAAGATTTCCTAGACTCTAAGATCTTCCTAGATTTCAGTCCCTAGGATTTCCCTAGATCAATTTAGATCTTAAGATTCTCCTAGATCTTAGATCTATCCAGATCTCAAATCCATTCAAACTCCAGACCAGTCCAAGCCTTAAATCAATCTATCCAAAACTCAAATCAATCTAGAATTCAAGTCAATTCAAATCCCTGACCAATCCTGACCTTCAAACAACCCAGATTTAGTTGCTCCAGCCTCTGACCTGACTTTAATCCTATCTAATCATCTAAAATCACACAAATGATTATAAATGATTTAGATAGTTCAAACCCTATCATTCAAGTTCAAAATCCAATTCAAAACCAGATTTCCAGATTCAAATCCAAGGCTAAAGGTCTAAGTCCTGAAAGCCTTTTCCAGTTAATCTTTGAACATTTCAAAACCCTATCAAATGACCTCTGATTCAAGATCTGTCAGTTCCACACTGATGTGACATGTCTCTAGAGGTAACCCTCCAAATTTGAGCTCATTCTGAGATCTCTAACCCCAGAAACTGAATTGAAATCCAAAGGCTGTAAAACCTTCAAATATTTACAGTCTATGCCACTAGACCTACCAACCAGTGGGTTTTGACCCTGGAGCTTTCTCCAAAGCCTCCAATTACCTCCAGACCCTTGATTATGACCCATTGAGCATTAAACTGCATTTTGTTGGACTCAATTTGACCCCCAGTTGGCCAGGGGTCAAAATGACCAAAATACCCCTATGGGGTGTGAATAGTCACTTTGGTCAAATGAGCTCCAAATCAAATGCAACTACCTCCAGCAAGTTTCAAATATCAAACCAAATCTGTTGAACCCAGAACTAGCCCCTGGGTCAACCTGGTTGACCAAGTCAACCTAGTTGACCTAGAAGGCCCCTTTAGGGTCAAAACAGGTCATTTTGACCAAATGACCTCCCCAGACCTTGGGACCACCTCCGTTGGTCTCCAAATATCATTTCAAATCTGTTGAACCCATTTCCAGACCCTGGACCCACCTGGTTGACCAAGTCAACCAGGGTTGACCTAAAAGGCCCATTAAGGGCCCAAATAAGTCATTTTGACCAAATGACCTCTCCAGACCTTGAGACCACCACCAGCAGACTCAGAATGTCATTCTGAACTGATTGGACCCATTCCCTGACCCTGAGTCAACCTGGTTAACCAAGTCAACCTAGTTGACCCACTAGGCCCATTAAGGGCCTAAACATGTCATTTAATCTGAATGACCCTTCCAGACTTTGAAACCACTTCTACTATACCCCATTCATCATTTCAAACCTGTTGAGCTTAACCCCTAACCCTGGGTCAACCTGGTTGGCCAAGTCAACTTAGTTTGACCAGTTCAACCCTTAAGCTCATTCACTTTGAATTAAGCCCCACATCAGCTTCAAACCCATTCAAACCTCTTTGATCACATTCCCCAATGATTTGGATTTGACTAGACCTATTGACCCAGTCAACATTTGACTTAGTCAACTGAGTCCAACATTAGTCAAAATTGACTCATTTGAATCAAATTAATGACTCTTAATGAATCAATTCATTCAAATCTCATCAAATTCCTCAAACTCTCAAACTCATTTCAAGTAATAACTCAAATATATTCAAATATATTTGGAGTCAAACCATGTCAAGTTTGACTTGGTCAAACTTCAACCTTTAATCATATGAAAGCTCTAATGGGTTAATTCAATTCATCAAGCTAAGTTAGACCTTCTAACCTCTCAAATTCATATCAAGGTATGATTTAAACACATTTAAATCATTCATGAGTTAAGCCATGTATGTTTGACTTGGTCAAACCATCTCAAACTCCCTTCTAAATATTCAAAACTCAAGCCTTAATCATCAAATCCCCTCCAACCTTTTTTCAAACCAGTTCTTGAGGTCACTTGACTGCCACATCAGCAAGCTTGATCATTTGACTGGTCAAACCAGTCAATTAATGGTCAAAGAAGCCTCCAAATGGCTTTGAATGGCCAAAACCCTTGCTTAAGCTAATTAACTCCAAACCCAATCCCTTCCAGCAGCTTTAAACATTTTCTGGAATGTTCTTAAGTTGGTTTTAAGCTTTGGATTAGGGCTAAACCTAAAGCACATGGCCACATGTATTCCAAAGGACAAAATCACCTTTCCATGTCATTGTCCTTTAGTCCTTTTTATTCCCTGGCATTCTAACTGCTTGGGGACAGATGGCAACCATCTAGCAAGTCCCCAAGACGATCTTGATCGTTCAAATGAACCTGGGATCATTTGAATAGGGTAAAGCTCTCTTAGGGCCTCATCCCTTCAAGCCTTACTCTCTCTCCAGATTCAAGCATCTCCAGCTGAGCTCTCTGATCACTGAAGCTCTCAAACATTTCCTCTAAACTTTCCAAGCTAAAACTCGCCGGTCAAACCTCGCCGGCAATCAAAATCCGGCGAGTTCAAGCCAAAGTCCTTTAAAGGCGTATATCATTCAATCCAGACATTACTAGCTCAAGAAGTCTTCTACACTTTTAAGCGTGGACAGTCGACAAGTTCAGAGAAACTTTAATCTCCCAAATCCATTGAGTGGATTAGGTATAATCCTAAACCCTAGCTTAGGACATTTGAGTTGATTTAGCTTTTTACTAAGTGCTTTATTGACCATAAAATCAATTCCACACAATTTCTGTTCACCAACTTAATCTACATTTAAAATTCCACTTGATTTAGTTAACCGGATCGAACGAACGAGCTAAAAAATGAATTCTGGGGTTTCGGTTAAGCCTGCATGAATTGGGTATCTTCAGAGCCGTTGATCTCAGGATCAACGGCTCTGATCGAGCTCTTCCGCGGTTCCTTCCACCCGCGCAACTGATCCCACGTTGAGATTTCGATCCGGCTTCATCTCAACCGTCAATCCGATCCCACGCTTGATCCAACGGTGTCCGCCCTTTGCTGACTGGATTAAGTAAACGTTGCGTGGGGCCCGCCGCGGTCTCAATTACGTGGCAATGATTGCGCGGCGGCGCAATCATTGCTAATGATTGCCGCCGCCGCGCGAAAGAGACCCGCCTATCGCGAGCCGCCACGTGCCCTCTTCCGCCGCCAGCTGCTATTTAAATTTTTTTTTAATTACTTTAAATGCTTTTTAAACCTTAAGAACTTCAAAAAACTATTAAAAATTCATTTTAATTCCAAATATTTCATATAATATATCAAAACGCTCAGAAAATTAAACCCTTTAATTTAAAATTAATATTAATTTATATATTTTAAATTATTTAAAATATTAAAAATCTAATATTTTAAACTAATATTTAATTAAAAATATTTGGAATGTTTTTCAAAAATTAAAAAAAATAATATTTACATTTTAAATATTTTTAATAAATTATTAAACATATTTTAATATTTTAAAAGTTAAAAAAATTTTTATTTAAACTATTGTAATTATATTTTAATATGTAATTAAACATTATATTAAATATTTTCAAAAATTAAATTTTATTTTAAAATTATTTAAAATAACCAGAAGATCTCTTAAAGTGTTTTAATTTTTTTTTTATCATAATTTTAATTATTTAATTTAAAATTCATATTTATAGGTATAATTATATATGTATCTATGTATTTTAAATTTTATTTTAAAATATATGTATATATATATACCTAAATCTCCAATCTTTAAGAGATCTCTTGAAATTCTAAATTTGAATTAAGCATGCTTGAACATGATTAGTGTGGAATGATGGATAATCAATGGGTAGCTAATCTTGTTAATTATTCATTGATTATTTTTAATTAATTAATTCATATTTTATCTTTTGCATGCTTAAAGACATACACACACCACTTAGTTTAAGGCTCTCTTAGATTTAGGATTGATTGTGCTTGTATGTGTGCATACCATGTATGTTATGTCAAGGGTTAGTTGAACATTGATTTAAATCCATAAAATCTAATGACATCATTAAGGACAACAATTAAGGACCTTGATTAGAAAACTTAGAGAAATTTTAGAAATTAGGATTCATTTCCTTTTAATATGAAACTTTGAACACTTGAACATAGAGACACTCTCAGCCTTAAGAAAAATTTTCACTGACTTTTGAGATCATTAAGCCCCTTAATTAACCTAATCAAGTTTAAACCTTAATTAAGCCTTAAAACCTTCCAAAAATTCTAATAAATCAAATTTAAATCCAAAAAATACAATTAACCCCTTAAACTGACCAGAATTGAACCCTTAATCAATGAAAAATAAAAGCCCCTTGACTGGACTTCAAAATTAAGTTTAATTTAAGTTTAATTGAAATTTAAAATTTAATTAATTTAATTAATTAAAAATAATTAAAAATTCCAGAAAATTTCCAAACACTTGGAGATCACTCCTTAGGTCACTCCTGACCTTTGGAGTTGATTTCAAGGAGTTTGGAGATCATTTGGATTCAAACCACAAAAAGGGCTTTAATTAAACAATTTAAATAATTCATTAAATATTCAAAAATTCAAAAATTCATAACTAATTCAAATGAACTCCAAATTGAGCAAACTCAAAGGCATACAACTCATCTTAAGCTCTAATATTTATTAAAAATGTTAAGTTTCCAGAAATCAAACAAATTTGAAAAAGTCAACTTTTGGTCAAACTTAGTTCAAAATCAAGTCAAAACTTCAAACCTTCATAATAAAATCTAGAAAAATCCAATTTCAGTGTACTTACTGTCTAACTGATCGTATTAAGGTCTAGTATTTTAATAAAATATTGAATTTCCAAAAAACACTTTAAATCAAAAAGTCAAATTTTAACCCTTTAATTAAATGATTAAAATAATCCAAAAAATTTCAAAATTCAATAAATCATTCAAAATTCCAGAAAACATTAATTTGAACTTAAAACCAGCAACCAACTAATTCTAATTAAAATTAATCAACCATTAAATCTTAATCAAACTCAAATCATTTAATTATATCGGGTACCACTGGGTAACCCAGGCCTACGAGGCTATTAAATTAGCCCCAAGGAAGGTGAAATAAACTTCACGGCCTCGGTGTGCAACAAAGGTGATATCCAAAAAACAATCAAAATTATTTTTAAAATCAATTTTAAATCATTAAGATTTAAACTTTAACCTAAATCTTCCCTTAAACCTTCAACCAACTTGAACCTCAAACAACTTCAATCAATTGCCTATTTAAGACATATCAAAGCCACACAGCCTACCTCACATACTTTAGATGGTTTCCTAGGACAACCAACTCTAGTCTTAGGTTAGGCCGGTGTTTACTTTTCTGCTGTGTGCCGGGTTTTCGAGCTTTTACTGCATGCTGTTTGCTAGTAGTAGAATTGATGTGATTGTTTATTTATTTAATGCACTCTGTGATGTGATTGATTGTACGATTAGATCTACCCCTATGCTAGGAACGATTTGTACTAATTCAATCTTATGCAGGTGGTCATGCTCATACATAGCATAAATTAAAGGGGGCAAAATTATAATTATCAAATTGCACAGGTGCTCCAGAAACTGCTAAGACCCCCTTTAAAATTAAAAGAGCATGGCCAAGCGTGGCTGGTTTGAGCTTTTAAATTTCAATATATTAACTGCTTGGGATGTCAAATATAAACTGCTGATTATTAGGATAACCTTGCAGGTTGTTGAGTCTAGATTTTTAATTTCAATTTGATGTAATTTGATTTAAATTGAGTTGTAATGTTTAAAGTACTTTGAGATTGAGACATTTAAAATCCAATTTGGAATCCAAAGAGGAAGGAACATCCCTTAGGGGAGAGTTCCTATCCATTTGGAGATCCAAATTAGGATGAAGTTTAAGTATCCAAAGAGAAAAGATAACACCCCTATTCAGGGGGAGTTTCTTTTCATTTGGATACCCAGACCCGACGATCCAAAGAGTTCTAAGGAGACGAAGAAGTGAAGAACGAGAAGAATCTCAAATCTCAAAGTCACTTGAGTCTTAGGAGTAGAATCCGGGTTGTAGTCAGTGGTACCCGGCCACTTTACTTTACTGCAGACCCTGGGTTGTATTATTAAGGGCATTTGCCTATGGACTTTCAGTTTGAGCATTTATTTAATTAATTTAATTAAATGTTGATTTGATTACTTGATGTTGATTGCGATTAAGGACCCGCATGTTTTTAGTAGTTTATTTGGCGCTATTGCATGTCGATTTTGATTTAGCCTGGAACCCGATCGGAGGCTCGTGAGGGTACGGTCATTAACTTCTTCTACTTAAACAAAACTTAAAAATTTTTAAGCTCAGATAGAAACTCTAACGCTCTTAAGAAGTAAGCCCGGACTCGCCGGGAGTTTTTCATGCATCATATTGAACTTTTCTCTACCTTGTTAGGCACCTCCCCGCCTGCGGGTTCTGGCAGACCACCTGACCTATTAGGGTGCAGTTCTGTCCAAGGGGATGTTGTGCAATCTCTAGGATAAAATCTATTTTTAAGCCTATTTTAAAACTGCTTCATATTGATTTAAGCATTTCATCGAGTCAATTAGCATGCATTGCATTAGATACAAATTAAAAATCGAGTCTAAATCTTAATTGCATTTTATTTAGACATTTAACCCAACATATGTTAAGGGGTCAATTAGGATCTGCTCTAGATGTCGACCCCAATTCTTTAAACCAATCTTAATCAATGTCCTTAACCATTCTACATTTAAAGACTTTGACTCATGGTTTTAAAAGCGTTTAGGTGGTTTAGCTGGCTCCCCAATCCAGGCCGGGGTAAGTCCAGATTGCATTGCATTAACTAGGATCCGGGTCACTGATTCTCAGTACCCATTTTAGACTTAAGTTATGAGGCATGTCTTCAATCTTAAGACCTCAATCTTCTGGGAATCTAATTCCCACTTTCTAATAAAATTGACCATTCAAATTAAAAATTTCTTTCAATCAAATTCAAGCCCAACACTTAGGACAGGTTGAGGTGTTTCTGAAGTAATTCAGAATCTCAAGACACCTCCTACTCTTCTTCCTTTGACTCCAGAAAGAACTGTTCAACATTGAACCATTCCCGGTTGAAAATTCTAGTCCCTACCTTCTTTGATATCAATCTTTGAATTCTTAAATGAAATTCGTATCGCTATTTTAATCGAGAGTTTTCGTAGGAAATTTTCTGGTTTCCTACGATGTAATTAACTACGAGGGCTTGCGCTCGTAGGAGATTTAGAAACCCAGACCAGATTTTCAAAATCAAGCTTTTTCAAAACCCTTAATTAATTATCTTTGGGAAATTCAAACCTAATGATCATTATCGTCATATTTAAACTATCGATAGTGATTGATATCTTCTTTCTCCGGATAGATATATCAATTACAATCGTAATTTTAATTATGAAATTAATGATCTCTTATCTGAATTATTATAGTTAAACAAATGGATTAAACATCATTCTGATTCTTCGGGATCATATGTTGTTTCTCCTAGAGTTTGACTACGATAATCAGGTTAAATCAAGATTTGTAATCTGAACCTGTTAGAGAACGATATGTTCGCTTTTCGAGGCGATATATCATTCATAATAAGTGTTCGATTATAAAATTTAAATTCCAGAAATTTAACTTTCCCAAAGAAAATTAAACATTTTCAAAACTATATTTTTTTCAATCAAACAAAAATTGGCGACTCCGCTGGGGAAAATCTCTCTCTCCATCTTGAATAGCGGTACGAATTTTGTTGTATCGGTAGTTTTGACTACCTTTCTTCCGTTGGTCCCTCTACCCATTTCTTCCTTGGGTGAGTGTGGCCAACTCAATTAAGACATGTGAAAAGAGAGGTGAGTGTAGGAAACCTCCCTCCAAACTGGGCTTTGACATTTTGCCTCCAAGTCTATTGGTAGAGCAAAAGAGTCAAGCCAAGCTTGTCAAAATCTTTTTGCATATGTTGTAAACTTACATGCGAATAAATTCCTGCATGCAAAGTTTCATAATTTACAAAAATCCCTCAACATCAAAACCCAGATTCAAAATTTTTTTTAAGTCAACCTGAATTTTGACATTTCACCCCAAGCTAGTCAGTATGGTGAAAGAGTTAAACCAGATCTCTAGATTTTCCCTTAACTTTTGTTAACCAATATGTTGAAAATAAAACTCAACATTTTGAGTTTCAAAAGTTGAGGAAAATCTTTCAAATCAACTTCAATCGTCGTTGCTATGTGTCTTCTACAATATTCTGTTGTAGTTGAACACATGCAATTCAAATTCAAAATCCTCCAGTCAATTCTGGGCTTTGACATTTCACCCCTAAATTGCTTGGTGGGATGCAAAGAGTCAAGCCTTAGGATCTTCAGGCTAATTTGGTAAACCTACATATTTGACTAAAATTCAATATGTTGAGTTCCAAATTTCGAAGAGGATCCGTTCAATTTCAATTTTGAGTGTAAATCTAGTTTCAAACTTGAATTTAATCTCGATTAAAACTCAAATTCAACCTGAACTTCGAATTCAATTTTAATCTCAAGATTTAAATTCAAATTCAACATTAACTCTAAATCCAATTTCCACGTTGAATTCAAGTTGATTTTAATTCCAGATTCAAGTTTAAATTTGATTTCAAGATCAAATTCGGGACTTTGACATTTCGACCCAAGTTAATTGGAGAAACGAAAAGAGTCAAGCCCGACCCCTAGATCTTTCATATCAATTTTATGCACCTACATGATTGAGTGAACCTCAGTCTGTTGAGTCATAAAATTTAAAGAAAGACCCATTTGACTTGAGCCTCAAATTCAAATTTAACTTTGAATCCAAACATAATTTCAACCCGAAATTTGATTTTGATTTTCAACTTAAAGTCGATTCAATTTTTATCGGGACTTTGACATTTCGACCCAAGTCAATTGGTGAAATGAAAAGAGTCAAGCTCGATCCCTGGATCTTTCATATCAATTTTGTGTACCTATATGATTGAGCGAAACTCGATCTGTTGAGTCACAGAATTTGAAGAAAGGTCCATTCGACTTCAACCTTAGGTTCAAATTCAAATTCAACTTTAAATCAAAATACAATCTCAATTTTAAGTTCGAATTTGATTGTCACTTCAAATTTTAATTCAATTTTGAATTCAAGTTTGAGTTTGAACTTTGACATTTTGCCCTAAGTTAATTAGTGTAGCGAAAGTGTCGGGTTCAACCCTTAAGTCCTTGTCAATTCTGTGAACCACCGTTTTGAATTTAAGTTTAACATGATTGAATTATCAAATTTTGAATAACATTAATCAAATTTAAAATTCAAATTCAAATTCAAGATTAACTAATTCAAATCATTGTTCATTAATTTCAGGATTATGCACTCAAATGGCTGGGAAACTCATTTTCTCTCTAGATAGAAACTTGATAGTTGAAGGAATCACTTCTGGTAATTTTATCCAGTTTGAAATGCAATTCCAAGACTTCAAGTTATCAGTCGATGGAGAAGAAATGATCGATCTGTCTGCTGGAATACGAAGGAATGTCCCCTTGGTTGAGATTACTTTAGGGTCAGGAGTTGACTCCCCTATCTCCGAGATGGAGGCTGTTGTCACCCCTTTACCCACTGTATCTTTTACTGAGGAGGATAGGAACCAGAACTCAATAACGATAGAAGAGCTACCATCTCAGCCTGAGATCGGGTCAAGTTCTAGTACCCCTACCGTCAGCAAGGCCAGCAAGAACAAAATGAAGAACTACCTTCGTAGAGTCAGAAAGAAGGTTGTCAAGGCCAGGAAGACTGCTGAGGCGAAAACCTTAAAGCATGTCAAGTCCGAGGCTAATCAAAAGTTCGTTGCTCCTTCTACGAACCCCTTCCCTGGTGGAAATCGTTTCCACCCTTCTCCTGTTATTCAAAGGAGGGAGGTTGTAGAAACGAGAGCACAATCTTCAATACACCTTCTCGACTACTACATGGCGAGAATCAATCAAGCCAAAACTGAACAAACTCCAGCACCAGGCCCTAGGCCCCCAGTTGAAGGTTATGACCCATCCACTCTACTAGATGATGTTAGGTCACGTTTCTATACGTGTCCCACTACATCAACTAGAGAGGAGGAGGTGTAGAAACCACTCGGGGTGCCACTCTCCTAATTACTAGACCACTAGTGATAAGAGAGGGGAAATAATCTAAGATTTTGTCAGATAGTGATACCGTTAAAATTTAACTTTCAACGGGGTCCTATCGAGATAAATCTTTTTGATTAAAGTGATGCAATGACTTCTAAGGATAGTGCAGACCCAATAATAGTCTCTCCCTCCAAGGAAGATCGTAGGAATTTAATTCCGTATTACTAAGGTCTTGCCTCCTAGATTTGCAATTTCTTTTTAAGGAAAAGCTTTCAATTTCTCAAGTGTACTGATTTCAAACTTTCAAGATAATTGAATCATCTTTTTAATGAGAATTGACCTCTATTTGAAGTCTTAAGCAGGAGAAAGTTGTTGTTGACTCCAAATGTTTGAATACACCTCCCTCCCACCTCTTTTGTGGGATTGATTCAACTGTTGAGTTAAATCAATATCAAATTTAAGTTGATCTTTGAAATGAAAATCTTCTCAATTTTCTCGCAATTTTCTATCCTAATAGATATCTCTTGCGTGCTTAAAATCTGTTCAATGATTTTCAAAAGTCAAGCTAATATTCATTTTAAAAGACTGGGTCCTACCTTGAGGATTATTCATCCTTGCATAAGAGAATGAGTTTTCTTCTCTTATACCTGAGATGTAATCCCGGTATTAGAATGAAAAAGGTGTAGCCTCTTCTTAGATTCAATTGAATTTAAAAGATGCGCAAAATGCGCCAACAATCAAGAAATGCTCAAAATGCACTAAAAATCAAAAAGATGCGCAATGGGCGCCACAAGTTAAGAAACAGTGCAAAATGCACTATAAATAAAAAGATGCGCAGTGTGCACCACCAAGAAAAGAGAAGAAAGAAAGAGGCTCCCTTCTTCTAAATTCTTGAATCTCAAGAGACCCAGTCAATTTTAAATTGCTTGATTTTGAAAGTCTTGAATCCAGAATTTTCACCGGGCATCGATATTCTATTAAGATACAAAAATCTGTCGTGCTAGAGAATTGAAAAGATCAAATTTCTATCTTCAACTTAAACCTCTTCGAAATTGATTTTAATTCAAAATATTTAAGGGAGACCCCAGTTTAGTTTCTACGAAACTTGGTCTGGGTCAACAAAACTTAAATCCTCAAACCTTTTTCAGGTTAGTTGGGGTCACTCAAACTTTTCACTGTGCTTCTGAACTTGTTCCCGCTTGTCATTCCGACAGGGTCCAAATACTTAGAGGAAGTTTTCTGATAAGAAGAATGAAATCTTCTATTCTTGAAAATTTAAATCCGGTCTTTGAGAAGTGTGTGTAAGCCCTTCCGCATAGGCATCCTTTCCTTTAAGGCCTTCTTTATAAAATTACACTCTATGCTGGGTCCAAGTTCAATTCCACTGGAGGAGTATTTTATAATGCTGGAAATTGTCGTTCACAATCAAACCACACCCTGTGCTGGGTCCTAGATCATTTTGATCTAGAAGCGTAGTTTCCTGAGCTGAGACTTGCTGTCTAAAATCAAACTATAGTTGAGCAAAGTGCCCGACTCCAATTCGAGGAGCTCGAGGGCCTCAAATAAAAATCACATTAATCTCAGCAAAGTTTGAAAGTTCATAAGTCACATTTGATTCAAGTTATTGATAAGTTGTGTCACTTTAGAACTCCCCAAGTAGGAGACTTGGTCGTAGTCTTTTGTAGACCGCTTCTAATCTGTTGTAAACTCAATGGGAAGCTTGAGTCAATGTTGACTAGATCGTTCATTTTTAATGACGATCTTTGAGGAAATTTTCCTTTGATTGATCAACCCTGAAGAATGCCACCCAATATTTTCAAATGTTGGGGAGGCTCTTCAGGAAGTACCATGCCAGATGAGTGTCAAACTCAAAATTAAAGTCAAAACACTTCAAATTCAAGATCAAATTCAAACAAATCAAAATCGAACCAAACACAATCAAAATTCAAAATTTGAAATCAAATTCAACATCAATTAAAATCAAATTTCAAATTCAAAATTTTCAAACTCAAAACCAATTCGAATCAAATTCAAAACACATCACAGTTTTAAAACCCTTCAAATTCAAATTCATCAAATCAAGTTTCAAATTCAAATATTTTTTAAATTCAAGTTCAAAAATCATTCAAATTTCAAATTCTAGAATTCAAATTTCAAATTCCAGAATTCAAATCCGATCCACTGTATAGAGCAAGTTTCCTCTATATACGATCACCCTGACTCGATCCTCTGTATAGAGCAAGTTTCCTCTATACATGATCATTCCAGATTCGATCCTCTATGTGAAGCAAGTTTCCTTCACATATGATCATTCCTGACCTGATCCTCTATATAGAGCAAGTTTCCTCTATATACGATCAATCCAGACCCGATCCTCTATATAGAGCAAGTTTCCTCTGTATATGATCATTCCAGACCTGATCCTCTATATAGAGCAAGTTTCCTCTATATACGATCAATCCAGACTCGATCCTCTATACAGAGCAAGTTTCCTCTGTATATGATCATTCCAGACTCGATCCTCTATGTGAAGCAAGTTTCCTTCACATATGATCATTCAAGACCTAATCCTCTATATAGAGCAAGTCTCTTCTATATACGATCAATCCAGACCCGATCCTCTATACAGAGCAAGTTTCCTCTGTATATGATCATTCCAGACTCGATCCCCTATGTGAAGCAAGTTTCCTTCACATATGATCATTCCAGACCTGATCCTCTATATAGAGCAAGTTTCCTCTATATACGATCAATCCAGACCCGATCCTCTATACAGAGCAAGTTTCCTCTGTATATGATCATTTCAGACTCGATCCTCTATGTGAAGTAAGTTTCCTTCACATATGATCATTCCAGGCCTGATCCTCTATATAGAGCAAGTTTCCTCTATATACGATCAATCCAGACTCGATCCTCTATACAGAGCAAGTTTCCTCTGTATATGATCATTCCAGACTCGATCCTCTATGTGAAGCAAGTTTCCTTCACATATGATCATTCCTGATCTGATCCTCTATATAGAATAAGTTTCCTCTATATACGACCATCCTGACTCAATCCTCTATGTAAAGCAAGTTTCCTTCACATACGATCACTCCAGATCTGATTCTGTGTAAAGCAATGCTTCCTTCTCACGGGATCATCCAGTTTTCTTTTCCTTAAGGTTAGATGTGAGTCATCGTGCTTTCTATCCTTAGGATTAGATCCGCTAGTGATGGAGTACGCCCTTCGTGGCACCATCCTAGCTTCTTCCAGTTTTCTTTGCCTTAAGGTTAGATGTGAGTCATCGTGCTTTCTTTCCTTAGGATTAGATCTTCTAGTGGTGGAGCACGCCCTCTGTGGCACCATCCTAGGTTCAAAATCCAGATTCGACCTTCTACGGGAAGCAATACTTTCTTCCCTCAGGGTCCTCTAGCCTTCTCTTCCTTAAGGATAGATGTGAGTCATCGTGCTTTCTTTCCTTAGGATTAGATCTTCCAGTGATGGATAACGCCCTCTGCGGCACCATTCTAGTTTCAAAATTCAAAACTTTAAGCCTGATCTCCTATAGGGAGCAATACTATTTTCCTATGAGATCATCCAGTTCTCATTTCCTTAGAGTAAGTATTCTCCTTCTCTTAGGATTTGATTCCCCAGTGATGGAATAAGTCCCTTGTGGCCCCGTCCTGGATTCAATTTCAACTCCAAAATCAAACTCTCTTCTCCTCAAGGTTAGGCTTTTCTCCTTCCTTTAGGATTAGACTCCCCAGTGATGGAATAAGTCCTCTATGGCACCGTCCTGGGTTCAATCTCAAAATCCAGTTCTCTCTTCCTTAGGGTAGGTTCTTCTTCCTTCCCTTGGGATTAGACTTCCTAGTGATGGAGTAAGTCCTCTATGGCACCGTCCTGGAATCAATCTCAATCAAGCTTTCTTTTCTTTAGGGCTAGATTCTTCCTTCCCTTAGGATTAGATCTACTAGTGGCAGAGTACGCCCTTCGTGGCACTGCCCTAGTATCAAAATTCAAACTTGATCCTCTGTAGTTAGGAATTCTTCCTTTCTATACGATCATCCAGACTTCCTTCTCCTTTAGGGATAGATTCTTCCTTTCCCTTAGGACCAGACCCACTAGTGGTAGAGTACGTTGCCTCAGCACTACCCTAGCATCATTTCAAATTCAATCTTCTAGGGCTAGGACCTCCTTCCCTTAGATTCAATTTCAAACCAAATCTTCTAGGATTAGGATTTCTTTCTCCCTAGAATCAAATCTAGATTCAATCCTTTATAGGTAGGAGCTCTTCCTTCCTATATGATACTCCAGACTTTCTTCTCCCTTAGGGATAGACTTTTCTTTTCCTTTAGGACCAGACCCACTAGTGGTAGCGTACGCTTTTCTTAGCACTACCCTAGTATCAATTCAAACTTAATTCCCTAGGGATAGACTTTTCATCCCCTTAAGACCAAAACTCCAGACTTGACCATTCTATTCGGTCAACACCAATATGTGCAATAGAACTACATTCTATTACACATATTGGGGGTCCATTTGTTGACCTCATTTTTGTATGAGCTTAGTAGGACCAATTCACACCTTAGGATCTTTCCAATCCTTAGGATCAATCTTAACCCTAGGATCAATCTGATCTTAGATCAATCCAGACTTTAAGATCAATCCAAATTCAAATCAATCCTGACCCCAGATCAATATAATCTAGACTTTAGGTTCTATTCTAGATCCTAAGAACCTGCTAGATCTCAGACCTTAAGATTTCCTAGACTCTAAGATCTTCCTAGATTTCAGTCCCTAGGATTTCCCTAGATCAATTTAGATCTTAAGATTCTCCTAGATCTTAGATCTATCCAGATCTCAAATCCATTCAAACTCCAGACCAGTCCAAGCCTTAAATCAATCTATCCAAAACTCAAATCAATCTAGAATTCAAGTCAATTCAAATCCCTGACCAATCCTGACCTTCAAACAACCCAGATTTAGTTGCTCCAGCCTCTGACCTGACTTTAATCCTATCTAATCATCTAAAATCACACAAATGATTATAAATGATTTAGATAGTTCAAACCCTATCATTCAAGTTCAAAATCTAATTCAAAACCAGATTTCCAGATTCAAATCCAAGGCTAAAGGTCTAAGTCCTGAAAGCCTTTTCCAGTTAATCTTTGAACATTTCAAAACCCTATCAAATGACCTCTGATTCAAGATCTGTCAGTTCCACACTGATGTGACATGTCTCTAGAGGTAACCCTCCAAATTTGAGCTCATTCTGAGATCTCTAACCCCAGAAACTGAATTGAAATCCAAAGGCTGTAAAACCTTCAAATATTTATAGTCTATGCCACTGGACCTACCAACCAGTGGGTTTTGACCCTGGAGCTTTCTCCAAAGCCTCCAATTACCTCCAGACCCTTGATCATGACCCATTGAGCATTAAACTGCATTTTGTTGGACTCAATTTGACCCCCAGTTGGCCAGGGGTCAAAATGACCAAAATACCCCTATGGGGTGTGAATAGTCACTTTGGTCAAATGAGCTCCAAATCAAATGCAACTACCTCCAGCAAGTTTCAAATATCAAACCAAATCTGTTGAACCCAGAACTAGCCCCTGGGTCAACCTGGTTGACCAAGTCAACCTAGTTGACCTAGAAGGCCCCTTTAGGGTCAAAACAGGTCATTTTGACCAAATGACCTCCCCAGACCTTGGGACCACCTCCGTTGGTCTCCAAATATCATTTCAAATCTGTTGAACCCATTTCTAGACCCTGGACCCACCTGGTTGACCAAGTCAACCAGGGTTGACCTAAAAGGCCCATTAAGGGCCCAAATAAGTCATTTTGACCAAATGACCTCTCCAGACCTTGAGACCACCACCAGCAGACTCAGAATGTCATTCTGAACTGATTGGACCCATTCCCTGACCCTGAGTCAACCTGGTTAACTAAGTCAACCTAGTTGACCCACTAGGCCCATTAAGGGCCTAAACATGTCATTTAATCTGAATGACCCTTCTAGACTTTGAAACCACTTCTACTATACCCCATTCATCATTTCAAACCTGTTGAGCTTAACCCCTAACCCTGGGTCAACCTGGTTGGCCAAGTCAACTTAGTTTGACCAGTTCAACCCTTAAGCTCATTCACTTTGAATTAAGCCCCACATCAGCTTCAAACCCATTCAAACCTCTTTGATCACATTCCCCAATGATTTGGATTTGACTAGACCTATTGACCCAGTCAACATTTGACTTAGTCAACTGAGTCCAACATTAGTCAAAATTGACTCATTTGAATCAAATTAATGACTCTTAATGAATCAATTCATTCAAATCTCATCAAATTCCTCAAACTCTCAAACTCATTTCAAGTAATAACTCAAATATATTCAAATATATTTGGAGTCAAACCATGTCAAGTTTGACTTGGTCAAACTTCAACCTTTAATCATATGAAAGCTCTAATGGGTTAATTCAATTCATCAAGCTAAGTTAGACCTTCTAACCTCTCAAATTCATATCAAGGTATGATTTAAACACATTTAAATCATTCATGAGTTAAGCCATGTATGTTTGACTTGGTCAAACCATCTCAAACTCCCTTCTAAATATTCAAAACTCAAGCCTTAATCATCAAATCCCCTCCAACCTTTTTTCAAACCAGTTCTTGAGGTCACTTGACTGCCACATCAGCAAGCTTGATCATTTGACTGGTCAAACCAGTCAATTAATGGTCAAAGAAGCCTCCAAATGGCTTTGAATGGCCAAAACCCTTGCTTAAGCTAATTAACTCCAAACCCAATCCCTTCCAGCAGCTTTAAACATTTTCTGGAATGTTCTTAAGTTGGTTTTAAGCTTTGGATTAGAGCTAAACCTAAAGCACATGGCCACATGTATTCCAAAGGACAAAATCACCTTTCCATGTCATTGTCCTTTAGTCCTTTTTATTCCCTGGCATTCTAACTGCTTGGGGACAGATGGCAACCATCTAGCAAGTCCCCAAGACGATCTTGATCGTTCAAATGAACCTGGGATCATTTGAATAGGGTAAAGCTCTCTTAGGGCCTCATCCCTTCAAGCCTTACTCTCTCTCCAGATACTCTCTCTCCAGATTCAAGCATCTCCAGCTGAGCTCTCTGATCACTGAAGCTCTCAAACATTTCCTCTAAACTTTCCAAGCTAAAACTCGCCGGTCAAACCTCGCCGGCAATCAAAATCCGGCGAGTTCAAGCCAAAGTCCTTTAAAGGCGTATATCATTCAATCCAGACATTACTAGCTCAAGAAGTCTTCTACACTTTTAAGCGTGGACAGTCGACAAGTTCAGAGAAACTTTAATCTCCCAAATCCATTGAGTGGATTAGGTATAATCCTAAACCCTAGCTTAGGACATTTGAGTTGATTTAGCTTTTTACTAAGTGCTTTATTGACCATAAAATCAATTCCACACAATTTCTGTTCACCAACTTAATCTACATTTAAAATTCCACTTGATTTAGTTAACCGGATCGAACGAACGAGCTAAAAAATGAATTCTGGGGTTTCGGTTAAGCCTGCATGAATTGGGTATCTTCAGAGCCGTTGATCTCAGGATCAACGGCTCTGATCGAGCTCTTCCGCGGTTCCTTCCACCCGCGCAACTGATCCCACGTTGAGATTTCGATCCGGCTTCATCTCAACCGTCAATCCGATCCCACGCTTGATCCAACGGTGTCCGCCCTTTGCTGACTGGATTAAGTAAACGTTGCGTGGGGCCCGCCGCGGTCTCAATTACGTGGCAATGATTGCGCGGCGGCGCAATCATTGCTAATGATTGCCGCCGCCGCGCGAAAGAGACCCGCCTATCGCGAGCCGCCACGTGCCCTCTTCCGCCGCCAGCTGCTATTTAATTTTTTTTTTTAATTACTTTAAATGCTTTTTAAACCTTAAGAACTTCAAAAAACTATTAAAAATTCATTTTAATTCCAAATATTTCATATAATATATCAAAACGCTCAGAAAATTAAACCCTTTAATTTAAAATTAATATTAATTTAAAATATTTTATATATTTTAAATTATTTAAAATATTAAAAATCTAATATTTTAAACTAATATTTAATTAAAAATATTTGGAATGTTTTTCAAAAATTAAAAAAAATAATATTTACATTTTAAATATTTTTAATAAATTATTAAACATATTTTAATATTTTAAAAGTTAAAAAATTTTTTATTTAAACTATTGTAATTATATTTTAATATGTAATTAAACATTATATTAAATATTTTCAAAAATTAAATTTTATTTTAAAATTATTTAAAATAACCAGAAGATCTCTTAAAGTGTTTTAATTTTTTTTTTATCATAATTTTAATTATTTAATTTAAAATTCATATTTATAGGTATAATTATATATGTATCTATGTATTTTAAATTTTATTTTAAAATATATGTATATATATATACCTAAATCTCCAATCTTTAAGAGATCTCTTGAAATTCTAAATTTGAATTAAGCATGCTTGAACATGATTAGTGTGGAATGATGGATAATCAATGGGTAGCTAATCTTGTTAATTATTCATTGATTATTTTTAATTAATTAATTCATATTTTATCTTTTGCATGCTTAAAGACATACACACACCACTTAGTTTAAGGCTCTCTTAGATTTAGGATTGATTGTGCTTGTATGTGTGCATACCATGTATGTTATGTCAAGGGTTAGTTGAACATTGATTTAAATCCATAAAATCTAATGACATCATTAAGGACAACAATTAAGGACCTTGATTAGAAAACTTAGAGAAATTTTAGAAATTAGGATTCATTTCCTTTTAATATGAAACTTTGAACACTTGAACATAGAGACACTCTCAGCCTTAAGAAAAATTTTCACTGACTTTTGAGATCATTAAGCCCCTTAATTAACCTAATCAAGTTTAAACCTTAATTAAGCCTTAAAACCTTCCAAAAATTCTAATAAATCAAATTTAAATCCAAAAAATACAATTAACCCCTTAAACTGACCAGAATTGAACCCTTAATCAATGAAAAATAAAAGCCCCTTGACTGGACTTCAAAATTAAGTTTAATTTAAGTTTAATTGAAATTTAAAATTTAATTAATTTAATTAATTAAAAATAATTAAAAATTCCAGAAAATTTCCAAACACTTGGAGATCACTCCTTAGGTCACTCCTGACCTTTGGAGTTGATTTCAAGGAGTTTGGAGATCATTTGGATTCAAACCACAAAAAGGGCTTTAATTAAACAATTTAAATAATTCATTAAATATTCAAAAATTCAAAAATTCATAACTAATTCAAATGAACTCCAAATTGAGCAAACTCAAAGGCATACAACTCATCTTAAGCTCTAATATTTATTAAAAATGTTAAGTTTCCAGAAATCAAACAAATTTGAAAAAGTCAACTTTTGGTCAAACTTAGTTCAAAATCAAGTCAAAACTTCAAACCTTCATAATAAAATCTAGAAAAATCCAATTTCAGTGTACTTACTGTCTAACTGATCGTATTAAGGTCTAGTATTTTAATAAAATATTGAATTTCCAAAAAACACTTTAAATCAAAAAGTCAAATTTTAACCCTTTAATTAAATGATTAAAATAATCCAAAAAATTTCAAAATTCAATAAATCATTCAAAATTCCAGAAAACATTAATTTGAACTTAAAACCAGCAACCAACTAATTCTAATTAAAATTAATCAACCATTAAATCTTAATCAAACTCAAATCATTTAATTATATCGGGTACCACTGGGTAACCCAGGCCTACGAGGCTATTAAATTAGCCCCAAGGAAGGTGAAATAAACTTCACGGCCTCGGTGTGCAACAAAGGTGATATCCAACAAACAATCAAAATTATTTTTAAAATCAATTTTAAATCATTAAGATTTAAACTTTAACCTAAATCTTCCCTTAAACCTTCAACCAACTTGAACCTCAAACAACTTCAATCAATTGCCTATTTAAGACATATCAAAGCCACACAGCCTACCTCACATACTTTAGATGGTTTCCTAGGACAACCAACTCTAGTCTTAGGTTAGGCCGGTGTTTACTTTTCTGCTGTGTGCCGGGTTTTCGAGCTTTTACTGCATGCTGTTTGCTAGTAGTAGAATTGATGTGATTGTTTATTTATTTAATGCACTCTGTGATGTGATTGATTGTACGATTAGATCTACCCCTAGGCTAGGAACGATTTGTACTAATTCAATCTTATGCAGGTGGTCATGCTCATACATAGCATAAATTAAAGGGGGCAAAATTATAATTATCAAATTGCACAGGTGCTCCAGAAACTGCTAAGACCCCCTTTAAAATTAAAAGAGCATGGCCAAGCGTGGCTGGTTTGAGCTTTTAAATTTCAATATATTAACTGCTTGGGATGTCAAATATAAACTGCTGATTATTAGGATAACCTTGCAGGTTGTTGAGTCTAGATTTTTAATTTCAATTTGATGTAATTTGATTTAAATTGAGTTGTAATGTTTAAAGTACTTTGAGATTGAGACATTTAAAATCCAATTTGGAATCCAAAGAGGAAGGAACATCCCTTAGGGGAGAGTTCCTATCCATTTGGAGATCCAAATTAGGATGAAGTTTAAGTATCCAAAGAGAAAAGATAACACCCCTATTCAGGGGGAGTTTCTTTTCATTTGGATACCCAGACCCGACGATCCAAGGAGTTCTAAGGAGACGAAGAAGTGAAGAACGAGAAGAATCTCAAATCTCAAAGTCACTTGAGTCTTAGGAGTAGAATCCGGGTTGTAGTCAGTGGTACCCGGCCACTTTACTTTACTGCAGACCCTGGGTTGTATTATTAAGGGCATTTGCCTATGGACTTTCAGTTTGAGCATTTATTTAATTAATTTAATTAAATGTTGATTTGATTACTTGATGTTGATTGCGATTAAGGACCCGCATGTTTTTAGTAGTTTATTTGGCGCTATTGCATGTCGATTTTGATTTAGCCTGGAACCCGATCGGAGGCTCGTGAGGGTATGGTCATTAACTTCTTCTACTTAAACAAAACTTAAAAATTTTTAAGCTCAGATAGAAACTCTAACGCTCTTAAGAAGTAAGCCCGGACTCGCCGGGAGTTTTTCATGCATCATATTGAACTTTTCTCTACCTTGTTAGGCACCTCCCCGCCTGCGGGTTCTGGCAGACCACCTGACCTATTAGGGTGCAGTTCTGTCCAAGGGGATGTTGTGCAATCTCTAGGATAAAATCTATTTTTAAGCCTATTTTAAAACTGCTTCATATTGATTTAAGCATTTCATCGAGTCAATTAGCATGCATTGCATTAGATACAAATTAAAAATCGAGTCTAAATCTTAATTGCATTTTATTTAGACATTTAACCCAACATATGTTAAGGGGTCAATTAGGATCTGCTCTAGATGTCGACCCCAATTCTTTAAACCAATCTTAATCAATGTCCTTAACCATTCTACATTTAAAGACTTTGACTCATGGTTTTAAAAGCGTTTAGGTGGTTTAGCTGGCTCCCCAATCCAGGCCGGGGTAAGTCCAGATTGCATTGCATTAACTAGGATCCGGGTCACTGATTCTCAGTACCCATTTTAGACTTAAGTTATGAGGCATGTCTTCAATCTTAAGACCTCAATCTTCTGGGAATCTAATTCCCACTTTCTAATAAAATTGACCATTCAAATTAAAAATTTCTTTCAATCAAATTCAAGCCCAACACTTAGGACAGGTTGAGGTGTTTCTGAAGTAATTCAGAATCTCAAGACACCTCCTACTCTTCTTCCTTTGACTCCAGAAAGAACTGTTCAACATTGAACCATTCCCGGTTGAAAATTCTAGTCCCTACCTTCTTTGATATCAATCTTTGAATTCTTAAATGAAATTCGTATCGCTATTTTAATCGAGAGTTTTCGTAGGAAATTTTCTGGTTTCCTACGATGTAATTAACTACGAGGGCTTGCGCTCGTAGGAGATTTAGAAACCCAGACCAGATTTTCAAAATCAAGCTTTTTCAAAACCCTTAATTAATTATCTTTGGGAAATTCAAACCTAATGATCATTATCGTCATATTTAAACTATCGATAGTGATTGATATCTTCTTTCTCCGGATAGATATATCAATTACAATCGTAATTTTAATTATGAAATTAATGATCTCTTATCTGAATTATTATAGTTAAACAAATGGATTAAACATCATTCTGATTCTTCGGGATCATATGTTGTTTCTCCTAGAGTTTGACTACGATAATCAGGTTAAATCAAGATTTGTAATCTGAACCTGTTAGAGAACGATATGTTCGCTTTTCGAGGCGATATATCATTCATAATAAGTGTTCGATTATAAAATTTAAATTCCAGAAATTTAACTTTCCCAAAGAAAATTAAACATTTTCAAAACTATATTTTTTTCAATCAAACAGGGGCAACACATTGCTGGAGAAGGAACCTCAGGGCCTTCTTTGGAGGAGCGAATTCGAAAAATGGAAGAATCTCAGAATGAGATCCTACAACTCCTGCGAGAGACTCAACAACCGGCACTAGCACCACAGGAGGAGGTTCTTCTCCCTCGAGATCCACCACGAGTAGAAGCTGTTCAACTTGAACATCTTCAAGCAGAAATTCCTCTTCCTCCGCCAAGGAGACATCTGCAGTCACATCAAGATAATGAACTGGCTGATACAGCAAGTTCTACCCATCCTTCGCACACAGGTCGGCAACCTCGTATTCCTTTGGACCTCCCTGAAGAGTTAGCCCGACTACACGCTGCTGAGCTCCCTCGCAATGCCCTTCGCCATGAACTACGATGATTGGTCCGAGAAGAGTTCCCTGCATGAGGCATAAGGCAACCCCTTCGTCAGTGGGACTTGTAGGAGTCGTCACCCTTGATAGAAGCTATTCTTCAACACGCTATTCCAGTAGGATTTAAACTACCGAGCATTGATTCCTACGACGGGACATCCGACCCGTATGAGCACATCGATCATTACAGAACCATCATGTATATCCAGCGAGCTTCGGATGCCCTCCTATGTCAGGTTTTTCCTGCTACACTCAAAGGACAGGCGCGAACATGGTTCTATTCTCTTCCATCCGGAACTATCCCTTCATTTGTCAAATTGGCCAAAGCCTTCGTTGAACAGTTTGTAGCCAATCAAAGAATTGCTAAGGATTCTTCCCACCTCTCCGGGATTTGTCAAAACGAGGGAGAATCGTTAAAAGAGTACTTTCAGCGATTTTCCACCGAAGCACGACAGATTCCAGGAGTAGACCCAGAATTGCTCCGAGGGGTCTTCCTTGGAGGCCTTCGTCCTGGTCCTTTCTATTCGGCACTTATGCGCGACACTGTTCATTCATATACCGATCTGATCCATCGTGTGGAGGCGCAGATATCTGCAGATGAGGCAATAAATGCTCATAGAAAACAGTTCGAGCAAACAACTGGGAAGCGCAAGGGAGCACCTGAGGTGGAAATTCTCTCATCACAACGGAAAAAGCAATGGAATAGCAATCTACCTCCTAGGCCCCCATTACCACAACGAGAACCTCGGCAGGAGAAAGAGTACACTCCGCTCAACACATCTCGAGCAAATGTGTTAATGGCGATTCAAGATCAGGACAAAGTGAAATGGCCGCATCCTTTGAAGCCAAATACAGGAAATCAAGATCAGTACTGTCACTTTTATCGTAGTCGTGGCCACACTACTGAAGCATGTTGGCAACTTAAGGATGAGATTGAAAGACTTATCCGCCAGAGCTATCTTCGACAGTTTATTGGGAACCCATCTACCAGAGAAGAAGTTCGCCCCACTGGGGGGCAAAATCAACAACAACAAAGACAACAGTTAAATAATATTCAAATGATTGGCGAGATTGAATGACCACGTATTTTGTGTAGTTGTATTTGTAATACTACTTATCATGTGTCATCGTGTATCTCTTCTATGATAAGTAGGATGTCACTCTAATGTCCTTAGTATTTCTACCAAGTCAAATGATGTGGTTGTCCCTATATGTATCTCTTTTGTTATACAAGAGAATTATTGTATTGTCTTACAGTAATATAATGTGTTGTTCGTCCAGTTTTGATATTGTCACTTTCTTTAAAAAGAATATAACTGACAGTGAAAAACTACTGACAAATATAGTCTATTTATCCTTGATTTGAGAAATACGCAATCTTTATTGTGTCTCAATCACGGGATGATCAATCCCAGGGGGATTCGATCCGGCCTCTTCCATACAGGTTAAGGTCGTCGAGCAAATGCTCCGACATACAACCTCGGATAGGTCTCACATCCTTGGTAGATTTTCTCGACCTCTTCCATACAGGTTAAGGTCGTCGAGCAAATGCTCCGACATACAACCTCGGATAGGTCTCACATCCTTGGTGGATTCTCTCGACCTCTTCCATATAGGTTAACGTCATTGAGCAGGGCTCTGACATACAACCTCCGATAGGTCTCACATCCTTGGTGGATTCTCTCGACCTCTTCCATATAGGTTAACGTCATCGAGCAGGGCTCTGACATATAACCTCCGATAGGTCTCACATCCTTGGTGGATTCTCTCGACCTCTTCCATACAGGTTAACGTTATCAAGCAAAGGCTTCGACATACAACCTCGGATAGGTCTCACATCCTTGGTAGATTCTCTCGACCTCTCCCATACAGGTAAAACACCGTCGAGCACAGGCTCTGACATACAACCTCGAATAGGCTCAACATCTTTGATGGATTCTCTCGACCTCTTCTATAGAGGTCAACATCAATAAGAAGTGTTCTAAGTGAATAACATTCTCTATATAAAGATTCCATGAAAGTGAGCGGTTGACAAAATCATCACTCATATTCTAGCAATGCCCCCAAAAATGTGGGGGGCAATATATCAAAGCATGTTTCAAAGATGCAAAAGCAAGTTTTCAACTTCATATAAATATTATTGAAGTTATATTACGAAAGATTGTACATCTAGTTCACCTTTGCAAGAATTTAAAAGCAAAAGATACACTGGTGACATTCATACAAGCTAATATCATCAAGCGACAAGCAACTTTAACACAGTCAAATATCCTTGGTGGATTTAAGTGACTTCTCCCTTACTGCACGCAAGCATCTCCTACAACTGCTCCTTCAAAGAAAGGACATAACTGGATCATTATCAGACCTCCACTCAGTTGACAGTGTTAGTGTATTGCCAGAATGTTGGCATATCACACTACTTCGGCCCCTTGACTCAGGGATATCTGATGTCGATATACTTCAGTTTGGATATATATTGTCTTAGCAAAATAGCACTTGTCATCATCAGCCCTTCACCTGATGTTTATCGGCGGCTCTTTACTTCATATCAGCCATCATCGACTTCTCGTTCAATTGCTGATAGCAGCACCCCTGAACTCTCTCCTTCTACTCCCCACTTGGTCGTCGACTGCCAACAGACTTCCAATCGATCGTCCATCATCGACGAAATTCCGTTAAAATAGCATCAAAATTCTATTCGATGCTAAGCTTCCTCCCGTTGAAGGACTACCGCACATCGCGGGACTTTCATCAGAATTCTAACAAATGTTGAGTTTTCTCCCGTCGTAAGATTTCTACTCGACGTCGTACTTCTTCCCGACGTCGGACTTCTGCCCGTCGTCGAATGTTTGTCGGGCGTCTACCCGACACCGAATTTCTACCCGTCGTAGGACTTCTTCTGGCTGACAGATTTTCGTCGGAGTTCGACCCGACGCCGTACTTCTTCCCGACGTCAGACTTCTGCCCGTCGTCGGATGTTTGTCGGGCTTCTACCTGACCCCGAATTTCTACCCATCGTGGGACTTCTTCTGGCCGACAGATTTTCGTCGGAGTTCTACCCGACGCCGTACTTCTTCTCACCGCCGGACTTTAGCCCGACCTTCATCGGACGACCGCCCGGCTGCCGACCGCAGCCAGACCTCAGCCCGACCTTCGTCGGACCAACGATCGCCGCCAAACTTCCAACCAGCGCCACCGCCGGCGACCCCTGACCTTCGTCAGCGCCGCCGCCAGCGAACCTACGTTAACTTTCGTCGGACTACCACCCGGCCGCTGATCGCCGCCGGACTTCATCCCGACCTTCGTCGGACCACCGCCCGGTCGTGGACCGCCATCGAACTTCAGCCCGACCTTCGTCGGACCACCGCACGGCCGCTGACCGCCGTCAGAATCTCTCCGACTAAATCTCACCTCCACATGATCTCTTAAAGGAGAGAAATTTCCAACTCCCATTCCGCTTCCCTTCCGGAAAAGGGGAAGCGGCTAACTTCTACGCAAAGAGAGGGGCGCCGAGTCGAGTGGGAAAAATCACCTACTCAAAAATAGCGGAATGCCTCAAAATGCCAGAAGCTAGAGGGGAGAAGAGAGGAAAGCCGCTAACTTCTGTGCAAAGAGAGGGGCGCCGAGTCGAGTGGGGAAAATCACCTACTCAACACAGCGGAAGGCCTCAAAATGCCAGAAGCTAGAGGGGAGAAGAGAGGAAAGCCACTAACTTCTGCGCAAAAGGAGGGGCGTCGAATCAAGTAGGGAAAGTCACCTACTTGAAAATGGCGGAAAACCTCAGAATGCCAAAAGCTAGAAGGCCAGGAGAGAAGGAAGAAAGGAGCATTTTGACTCCTACCCCAAGGGGTCTATTTATAGGATGAAAAGAGAGGAAAAATTTGAAAAAAGAGAGGGAAAATGTTTGAAAATTGGAGGGAGGAGGCTTCTAGAAGAAATTTCGAATTTTTTGGAATTTTTTGAAATTTTTTGGGGATTTTTTTGGATTTTTCGGGATTTTTTAATCCCATGTGGGCCCCACATTTAAAAAAAAAAATTCAATTGGGGGGCAACTGCCGCGCGCCCCAAGGGGTGCGCCTGTTGCGCGCGCCCGCGCAGGCGCCGCCGCCGGCGGCGGCTGCCGGCGGCCGGCCGGTTCGGCCGCCTACACGTTCCCGGGCTTCGATTTCGAGCCCGGACGGTCCAAATCGGACGTTTTTTTGGGTCCCCAGACACGTTTTTCGACGTTCCGGACTCAATTTTGACACTTTCGGAGCTCAACGGGGCCTCTATGATCAAGTTCGAGCAAACATTTAATTTTTGGAACGCAATTTTTTGTGATTCGGCCAATGTAAAATACCGGAATAAGTATTTTCGGACTCGTGGAGCTTCGACGTCCGAAAATAGGGGGGCAACTGATATATCGCCAAAAAATTATCTTGATCGGACACGAATCTCGAGGAAAAACTCAAGTTGGAAACTTCAAAAATTAATTTGAAGACCATTTAAACTCCGATTTCAGCAAGCTTATAGTCGAACTGAGCGTCTCAGAAATACGAATCCAACAACACCAAATTCGACTCAATCCGAGCTCAAACGAGTTCAAATCAAGTACCCGAAGCACTGTTGGAAGCATCAAACAGCTATTTGAGTTACCAAACGGTCTCCGATTTTGACGAGCTTATAGTGGAATCGAGCGGCTCGACGAGACGAATCCAACGAGCCCAAGATCGTAGAATTCTGATACCATTAAGACCTTCAAATGCTCAATAAACGGTTCATGATCAAGGGATTCAATATCTGTCGTTCATCCGGATCACTCCTTATTTGCCCATGATCCCTCATCTATTTACGGGCTATGCCACTCCAGAAAAATTATAAATAGCCCCTCATTTCTCTTAAGAGGGGACCCAAGCCAAGAAGAAAAGAAGAGAAGAAGAAGAGAAGAGAAATCTAGGAGGGAACAGCTCCTCCTCGACTACTGCCGGAACACCGCCGGAACTCCGCCGGAAGACCACGGAGGCACCCCCGGGTGCCCGAGGGACGCCGGAGCTCTGCCCGACGCCGGAGTAACATCAGAATTCTGCCCGACGCCAGAATTCTATCTGACGCCCGAGTGACGCCAGACTTCTTTCCAAGTGACGCCGGAATTCTGCCGGATACCCGAGTGATGTCGGAACTCTGCTTGGCCTTGTAACCGATACTCATTGTAATCTGATCGTCCTGAATCTAAAGGACGAGTCAGTCTCGTGTATTTCATACAACACTAGTGAAACTTTTTCAACTGGGCGTGGCCCCATGGTTTTTCCCTTTTTCAGGGCTTTCCACGTAAAAATTCTGGTGTTCTTTCATTCTTCTGTTTGTGTGCTGGATATACGTACAACGCTGAGACGGAAATTTAAACTCTATCGCCGCGTATATTTAAGTCCGCAACAAATATATACTTTTTAATATTTCAGTGTATTAATTACCTCAAAATATATATATGAAAGGATATGAAAGGTTATATTTTACTTAAATAAGTTAATATTAGTGGTAATTCGATGAGATTTACAGATTTTGATATTATAAAAATAAAAAATTTAAATGTTAAATATATATATTATTAAGTGTATTATACTTACGTAAATCACTCTTAGGCTTCATTTGGGATGGCTTTCTTACTGCTTCTTAAAATAATTTTTTAGTACCAAAATTTTATACTAAAAAATTGTTTTAAGAAGCATTAAGAAAATCGTCACAAACAAAGCCTTCGTGCACAGAAAATTATCAAAAATAATAAAAAAAACTGTAGTAAAAAGCTCTCACAAATGAATCCTTAGTTATATTAGTTCGATCCGATTTAGGATTCACCCAATTCAATCCTGATATGTAATAGATTTGACTCCTTAGTCAAATCATTTATTTTAACATAGGTTCAATAAAAACATGTATTAACCATTGAGTTAAACTCATAACCTTATTTTATTAGTTTGTCATCACCTCTTTTTTTTTTAAATGTTCAAAGAATTTCCTTAAAAGCTCTATATTTGCACTTATTCAAAAAATATGATTAAGAACACAATAATTTTATTTTCACTCATTTAAAAAAAAATCATAATTTTTGAAGAAAAAATGAGGAAAATTATGATATGAAAAATCAATTTTCAATCTTTAACATAAATTTCAATATTGCAACCCCATATTACCAAATCCACCATATTTTATATTTATTACAAATCAAGCCAAGGCTCTAATAACTATAAAAATTGAACCTTTTTTTTTAAATAACAATATAATGAAATAAATTTTCAATATGAAAGAAATAAGAAAATAATTTGCAGAAATAATCCACTTCAACTGACAACTGCAAAGAGCACAACAAAGGCCAGCATTGTTCTTGCCCATCTTCCTTGTATAGCTATACTTCCATTCTGCAATCAAGAAAAATAGCCAAATATGGCAATTTTAATTTGTAATTAGTATAATATAAACTTTAATGGAATTAATCTTTAATTAAGGGCTGATAATGGTTAATTAGAAAGAAGGTAATGATATACGTCATCTGGTTGCGGCGCTGGCGCCGTGATATCCTCGTCCGACGAAGTAGATTGCGGCGGTGCTGGTGGACTTGGTGCCACCGGCGCCGGTGCCGGTGCCTTCTTCTTCCTATGCCTTTTCTTCTTGTGCTTTTTTCCTCCCTTTGGCGCTGGAGCCGGCGCCAACACCGGCGGAAGCACAGGTGCTGGTGCAGGCGCTTGCTTTGTTGGAGCTGGAGGCAATGTTGGCGGCGGCGTTTCCGGTGCTGGAACTGGTGGAGGAAGTGCTGGCGGTGGCGTTGCTGGTGGTGAGGCGGTTGTCGGCGGTTGGGGCAAGGGTGGAGAGCTTGAAGTTGGAGGTGTCGCCGCTGGAGGTGTGGCTGTTGTCGGCGGCGGCGATGACGAGGGAGGTGGAGAGCTTGTAGCTGGTGGTGTCGCCACCGCAGCCGGCGGAGATTGAGTTGGTGAAAAGGCCGGGGCTTGAGCTTTGATGATGAGTATGTGATTGATTGAGAGAATGAGAAAGAGGGAAAGGAAGCTCAGTGAATCCATTGATTGAATGAGAAACAGATGGCAACTGTGGTTATTATAGAAGAGTGGAAGAGAAGGGGGAGTAAGATTGAAGAAGAAGAAAGGTGGTTAAGTTTGGTTGGGACAGAGGTGATAAAATTGATTTTGGAACTACCATATGAATTAAATTCATTCATTGTCATTGTTGCATTGCTTTAATATCATAGATTTGATGGTTAGTTTTAAACCAATTCATATAGATTTATTTTATTTTATTTTGTTAAGTACATAAAATAGTTTGCTTTCACTTCAAACTCTCAATTTGTTTTGAGTTTGGTTAGTACAACAACTCAAGCTCTTAACTATCGAGATATTGTCCGCTTTGATCTAATGACCTTATGGTTTTGTCATGTTATTGTAATTTCTCAGGAGGCCACTCATCCAAGAATTGCTCTTGCACAAGCACGCTTAACCGTTACACTAAAATGTGCCTCGATGCTTAAAAATTTAACTTCTTTTTACTTAAGCAGTTTCATAATTAAGGCCTCTCGAATATGATTCAAGTTCAGGTTGAGTCTGACTTGCTCGAGCTTGGCTCGACATCATCCTATCGACAAACATCAGTTTAATTCTTCTAATCATCAAAATGCAGCGTTACACTTTTACTTTCGAGCTAGTTTTTAGAGCTCTTTTGGACGCAAAATCTCGATCATAAATTTGATGAAATCAAGATTTGAATGATTTCTACAATAATATTCAAGATTCACAAATTTATTTTGAATATTTTTTTAATTAATTTTGTTACTCGCATCAATTCAAATATCTTAATTACTTGATTATCACATTTTTACATTACTCATTTAATTATGATCTTATGTTAGATCGTTAGTCACATTTCATAGAAAATTATGAACATTAGGATGGAGGATTGGAGCCATTGCAGCTCAGATGTCTCCATTGTGATTAAATTTTGACTATTAATATAATTTGCTACAGCGATGTATGAGCTAAATTAATTTGCTAAATAACTTAAATTTATTTGGTATCTATCTTGGACTTGAAGATGCATAGATGTATAAATATTTTATTAAAAATATTTTCAATATACTCTATTTATTTTTGCATGATATTATTATTATTATTATTTAGCAAAATAATCAATCTCTTAGGCTTCTTTTGGGATAGCTTTCTTATTGCTTCTTAAAATAATTTTTTAGTATAAAAATTAAAATTTTTGTAATAAAAAGCCACTTTAAGAAGCAGTAAGAAAACCATCCAAAACAAAGCCTTATGTTTCGTCTGGGACGGCTTTCTTATTGCTTCTTAAAGTAGCTTTTTAGTACAAAAATTAAAAATTTTGTACTAGAAAGCTGCTTTAAAAAGTAGTGAAAAAGCCATCACAAATGAAACCTCAGGCTTTGTTTGGGACGGCTTTCTTGCCGCTTCTCAAAGTAGATTTCTAGTATAAAAATTTTATTTTTTTACTAAAAAACTGCTTTAAGAAACTATAAGAAAGACGTCCCAAACTAAGCCTTAATCTCTACTTTATAGATGTGTACTTAGAATTGAATGGTGAGGGTTATAAAATTCAGTCTTACCAATCATTTTGTGACTTTATTATTTATGGCTATGCCAAATTGAATTGGCCATTAAGCAAGATTTTAGAGTTAATTAATCATTAACTAGCTAGTAATTTATTAAGTTGATTAAATAATAATTTCTATTAAGACAAATTAAAATAAGAATAATATCAATTTATTTAAAGCAATGTAATTTTAATTAAATAACATTAATTATTAGCATTGATTTAAAATTTTAATTATTGTAACTAGAACTAATTTTCTGTATTTAATATTAATAGTTATCAAATTTAATTACATTAATTAAAGTATAGTTATCAAAAGTTAATATCATAATTAATCATCAAGCAGTGTTTTATAAAGCTAATTAAACTTAATAACATCTGGCGCCTAATCATATTAAATCATAAATAATATTAATTTTATTGAATTAAAATATTTTATTCAACTAGTATAAATTATTAAGGTTAATATAATATTTTAATTAATAAAAATCGCTTAATTACAACAAATATTAAAAATTTAACAAATTACTAGTTTTATTAAACATGCATAAAATGCAAGTTGCTAGAATTTTATATATATATATATATATATATATATATATATATATATATATATATATATATAATATTAATAATGTTGAATATTAAAAATAATTTAGTTGAATTTGTGTTGGCATAGATGACAATTGCACGTGCACAAATACATGTGAATAAAAAATTTAAAATAAAAATAAATATTATAAAAATATAAAATTATATTTTTTTACTTGCATGAATTAAAATAATAATAATAATTGTTGCGGGCTAGAATATACGTGGCGATAGAGTTAGCAATTTTCGTCTCAGCATTATACGGATATCCAGCACACAAACAGAATAGAAATAAAACACTATGATTTTTACGTGGAAACCCTAGAAAGGGAAAACCCACGGGGCCACGCCCAGTTGAGAGAATTCAACTAGTATTTACTTGAGGTACAAGAGGTTAACTCATCCTTAAAATTTAGGACGATCAGATTACAATGATCCACTCATTGATTGAAATCCAATTACAAACAAGAATTTGAGATTTTAATGATGTTGTGTATTCAAGCTGAATCTCAATGTCACTTAGAGACCACACAGAATTCTGGTGTATTTGGAGATCGAGCGGAGTTTCTGCGTCACTTGGAGATCGGGCGGAGTTTTGGCGTGAGTTGGAAGTCGAGCAGAATTCCAGCGTCACTTGGAAGTCGGGCAGAATTTCGGCAGTGGTCGAGGAGGAGCTTCTTCCCTCATTATCATTTCTTCTCTTCTTCTTCTTCTTACTTGGGTCCCCTCTTAAGAGAAATGATGGGCTATTTATAGTTTTTTGAGGATGGCATGACCCGTAAATAGAAGGAGGATCAAGGACAAATGTGGAGTGGTTTGGATGGACGACCGATGTTGAATCCCTTGATCATGGACCATTTATCAGGCATTTGAAGGCTCTAATGATATCAGAATTCGACGATCTTAGGCTCGTTGGATTTGTCTCGTCAAGCCACTCGATTCGACTATAAACATGTCATGTTTGGAGACCGTTTGATAATCCAAATTATGGTTTGAACCTTCCAAATGCGCCTCGAGGCTTTAATTTGGACTCATTTGGGCTCAGATTGAGTCGATTTTGGTGTCGTTGGGTTCGTATTTCTGAGACGCTCAGTTCGACTTTAGGTTTGCTCAAATTGAAGCTCAGGTGATCTCATATTTAATTTTTGAAGCTTTCAGCCTGATTTTACCTCGAATTTGTGCCCGATTAAGATAATTTTTGATGATATATCAGTTGTCCCCATATTTTCGGACGTCGAAGCTCTAGAAGTCCGAAAATATACATCACAATTTTTGGAGAATTTTTCATGTGATCTGAAACTAAAAAATAATCTGATCTGGTGCGTAGAGGTCCCGAATGGCTTTAAAAGTGCCGAAATTGAGTTTGGAATATCGAAAAATGGTCCCATTGACCCCAAAAAACATTCAATTTGACCTGTCTGGGCCAAAAATTGGGCTTGGATTTGTGTGGGCAGCCAAGCCGGTAGGCTGGCCGCCACTATCGTCGCCGACGACATAGAAATGCACGACCGGCACGCCTGGACAGCATCGCGACCCGCCTAGCCCGCGCCGCTGGTCCGCCCGCCTGGCCCGCTCCGGCGTCACTTGGAAGTCGGGCATAATTCTGGTATGAGTTGGAAGTTGAGCAGAATTTCGGCGGTGGTCGAGGAGGAGCTTCTTCCATCATTCTCTTCTCTTCTTCTTCTTCTTCTTGCTTGGGTCCCCTCTTAAGAGAAATGAGGGGATATTTATAGTTTTTTGATGATGGCATGACCCGTAAATAGGAGGTTTATTCTAACTTTGTTACAGTTGAGGCTTTTCATTATTTTTCATGGTAACTTTTCCTACGCAAAATCAGTGCCCCTCTCATTGTGTAGGAGTTAGAATTTTTTTAGTCGTTCCTTTTCTTTCTCCTCCTTCATTCTAACTTTGTTACAGTTGAGGCTTTCTACTATTTTTCGTAGGTAAGTTTTTCTAATAATAATAATAATAATAATTTACATCAATATCGATTATATTGGACAAAATTTAATATAATTGTTGCGGGCTAGAGTATTTGCGGTGGTAAAGTACAAAAAACTTCACATCTTAACATTGCACGAGTATCCAACACAGAAACAGAAGAAAAAGAAACACCTGAATTTTTATGTGGAAAACCCTGAAGGGAAAATCCATGGGGCCACACCCAGTTGAAATTATTCCACTAGTGTTTGAATAGATTACAAGTGATTGATTCACCCTTAAAATTGAGGACGATCAAATTACACAAGTCAACCGTTAGGTTGAAAACTAGTGACAAATGGAGATCATATGGAAATCCGATGATGTTCGATGGTCAGGCGAAAATCCTACGTCAATTGGGTGTCAGGCAGAAGTTTGGCGTCAGTCCGGTGACGGACAGAAGTTCGGCGATGGGAGGAACTATGGCGACGGGCGGTGGTCCGGTGGAAGTTTGATGACGTACATAAATTTGATGATGGGCGAAAGTATGGCAACGGGCAGAAGTCCGGCGTCTGGAGGTGGTACGGCGGAAGTCCGGAGGCGACCGGTGGTCCGGCGAAAGTCTTGGTAGTGATCGGGGAGGAGCTTGGTGGCAAGAGAGATCTCATATTTCTTTTCATTCTTCCTAGCCTTCTCCATTCCTTTTTCCCTCCTCCCTTTTTGTGAAGAATGGGGGGTCTATTTATAGTTTTTTAGGGAGTGATATGACTAGTAAATAGTGAGAAGATCAAGGGTAGACTTAGTGTTTCTGATGAATTATTGATATTGATTTCCTTTATCATGGACTTTTTATTGAGGATTTGAGTGCCTTAATGATGTCAGAATTCAATGATTTTGGGCTCGTTGGATTTGTCTTGTCGAGCCGCTTGATTCGATTAGAAGCATGTCACATTTGAAAACTATTTGGTCATCCAATTTATAGTTTGAACTTTCCAAATGTGCTTCGGGTCTTCGATTTGCACTCATTTGGGCTCGGATTGAGTAGAATTTGGTGTCGCTGGGTTCTTCTTTTCGAGATATTCAATTTTACTATAAGCTTGCTGAAATCAGAGTTTGGAAGGTCCCAAATTTAATTTTGAAAATTTTCAACTTAATTTTGCCTCGAGATTCATGCCCAATCAAGATAATATTTTGACGATATATCAATAATTATAACACTAACATATTACAGCTTGTGGACAAATGACACAATATACATAATATTATAATTATCCATTGGATTGAATTTAATAGAAATGTTATTTGAGCTTCCAATTAATTTTGAGTAGTTTTAGCATAATAGTATTTGAGAAAAATAATCCGATTGAATCAACATCAAATGGATTTTAGAAAAGCAATTTGAATTGAGTTAGCGTGTCATTGGCTGAAGCAGAACTATCAATCAACACGATAAAAAAACACTTCTTTAAAAAATAGATATTTAAAAACTGTGAATCAAATAGAAAATTTCTCTAACCTCTTGAGGCAAAAAATTTTAACTTCTTGAGCCAGACTGTTTAAATTGTCGGCATTCAGTAAAGATCTAAAATTTTACAAAACCGAAGAGAACCCCACCAACAAATCCAACCAACAATCATCAATAGACAAAACAAAAAGATCTAAAAACATCACATCGAAAGAGGATGGGTGATGGTTCTTGGTTGCAAAAAAGGCCATCCAAGGGAAGAACCATCACTTGAAAATAGGTTAACAAACATCTTATATCAAAGATCACTCAAAGTATTTTCCTTGATGTGATGTATATATTCAAGTGGATATCCAAATATATTAATTCAATTATGTTGAGATACAAATCAGAATAAAATGACATTCAATATAGATTTAAATTCAAATAAGTAGATCTTTCCATTAAATTATATATATTAAAGAAGATGCATAAAGGCATTTTTCAAGCTTGAAGTTTGATATCATTGGTGGAAGAATTTAGATGGAGAAAATAAAAAATCAAAATACAAAAAGAAGATAACTATAAGAAACGGGAAATACCTTCTTCTGGTTAATGTAATTGATATTTATGGTAAGATTGAAGAGCAATATTGGGTATTTGAATTGAAGGAGATTTGTGCTTTGATAGAAAATTAGAATGGAAAGCTGATAGAGTTTCGAGTTGATTGAATGATTTAGAAGTTGATGTCAGCATTGATGATGACTTTAGTGAAATGATAAATAATAAGATTAGTTTCATTTAGTAAAGTCAAGGTATGGAAAAGTTAAATGTAATGATGTGAATGTAGTTTGACAAGAATGTAAGAGTTTGAATATGGTTTTGATTTGAATATGATTTCTATAAGTCTGGTTCAAGAGGAAGGACGCCACCAAGTGGATACTTATACCTAACTCAACAAACTAGAGGGCGTCTTCTAAGGAATAGGAAACCTGTGTGAAAGTCTATCACTAAACTTAGAAGGTTTAGGTTTTAAATTTATAGTTGCTATTGATGAAGAGAAGATGCCGCTAGGGATGCTTATATTTCACTTCGGGCTGAAGATTAGGATGCTACTGGGGATGCTTACTCCTAACTTCAAGGATGTCAATAGGATGCCATTGGAGGACTTATACCTAAGGACAGATTTAAGATTTAAAATTTAATGAAGAGGAGATGCCGCTGGGGATGCTTATACTTCTCTTCGGGATATCAATAGGATGCCGTAAAAGCGGGCTTAGACCTAAAGACAGATTTAACATGATAGCTGCATAAAAGCGGACTTAAGTTAGAAGTCAATAGGATGCCGTAAAAGTGGACTTAGACCTAAAGATGAATTTAAACAGGATGGCTGTCGTAAAAGCGGACTTAAGCCAGAAGTCAGTAGGATGCCGTAAAAGCGGACTTAGACCTATAGACAGATTTAAAATTGATGGCTGCCGTAAAAGCGGACTTAGACCTAGAGACAGATTTAAAATTGATGGCTGTCGTAAAAACGGACTTAAGCTAGAAGTTAATAGGATGCCGTAAAAGCGGACTTAGAGCTAAAGACGGATTTAAACTAGATGGCTGTCGTAAAAGCGGACTTAAGCCAGAAGTCAGTAGGATGCCGTAAAAGCAGACTTAGACCTAGAGACAGATTTAAAATTGATGGCTGCCGTAAAAGCGGACTTAAGCCAGAAGTCAATAGGATGCCGTAAAAGCGGAATTAGACCTAAAGACGGATTTAAACTCGATGGCTACCGTAAAAGCGGACTTAAGCCAAAAGTTAATAGGATGCCGTAAAAGCGGACTTAGACCTAAAGACGGATTTAATCAGGATGGCTGCCGTAAAAGCGAACTTAAGCCAGAAGTCAGTAGGATGCCGTAAAAGCAGACTTAGACCTAGAAACAGAATTAAAATTGATGGCTGCCTTAAAAGCGGACTTATGCTAGAAGTCAATAGGATGCCGTAAAAGCGGGCTTAGGCCTAAAGACGAATTTAATTAGGATGGCTGCCGTAAAAGCGGACTTAAGCCAGAAGTCAATAGGATGCCGTAAAAGCGGACTTAGACCTAAAGACAGATTTAATCAGGATGGCTGCCGTAAAAGCGGACTTAAGCCAGAAGTCAATAGGATGCCGTAAAAGCATACTTAGACCTAAAGACAGATTTAATCAGGATGGCTGCCGTAAAAGCGTACTTAAGCCAGAAGTCAATAGGATGCCGTAAAAGCGGACTTAGACCTAAAGACGGATTTAAACTGGATGTAAACTTTTAGTGAAAACTTGATTTCTTTAAGATTTTTTTTAATCTTCCCTTCATCACAAATGACATTAGCAACTTGCAAATGTTCTATTAGAGATTAAAAGCTTTTGCACATGCCACTTTCTAGAAGGGAAAAGAAAAATATTCAAAAGAAAGAGTCTTGAAATTTCTGGATTGAAAATTTGCTTTCTCCTTTATTATAAATGATCTTTATAACTTACAAATAATCCACTGGGGATTATATTTTTATATTGAATCATTATAAATGAAGAAAGGAAATAAATAAAAGGATAATTCTACAGTAATACTATAGAACATCTCAATTACTTTAAATTTTGAAATCTTTCAATTTTGATTTTCAAAAATATACAAACTACTTGGACCCAGTACGACATGTCACATTCGTGAATTTGAGAACAACGTGTATGCTGAGAAATTTATAATTTTATTGCAAATCTTCATAACAATGTCATTTCACATAGTATTTCTTAAGATACCGCCCGTTGATGGGCAACATAGGATGATCACCCTTACAATCCACTAATTGGTAAGATCCCCCTTGGTAGATTTTCTCCACCACAAAAGGACCTTCCTATGTAGGCTCAAATTTACCCCTGAACCTTCGATGAGTTAGGATAGGTCTGCGCAGGACCAATACAAGCTCTCCTACTCGAAAGGTTCTTGGACGGACCAGTTTATCACGTGCTTGAGCCATACGAGATTTATACAACTCGAGGTTCTGTTGAGCCTGCAATCGCTTCTCTTCTAAACCTTCGAGTTCTTCTAGTCGAAGTCGGGTATTCTGTTCAGATGTAATATTATTACTAATTGCAACCCTTAGAGAGGGAAGATGTACCTCTAAAGGGAGAACAGCCTCAGCCCCGAAGACTAAAGCAAACAGTGTAGACTGAGTTGGGGTTTTACATGTGGTTCGATAAGCCCACAAAGCATGCCCTAACTTTTCATGTCAATATCGCTTATTATCCTATAAGATTTTCTTTAGAATTCCTACTAACGTCTTATTGAAGGCCTCCGCCAATCCATTCGCCTGTGGATAATAGCTTGTGGAGTACCTCCAATCAATATTATGACGTTTAACGAAATTATTCATTTTGGTACTCTTGAAAGAAGGACCATTATCGGATATAATTCGACGAGGAATGCAGAATCGATATACAATATGGTCTCGGAAGAATTGGAGCACATTATGAGTTTTAACTTCTCGCAGTGGAATAACTTCTGCCCATTTTGAGAAGTAGTCTGTTGCTGCTAGAATGAACCGGTGACCTTTGGAAGAGGGAGGATCAATAGGGCCGATGATGTCCGTGCCCCAGCTTTCAAAAGGCCACGAAGCAATCGTTGGATGCAGAATATTAGGGGGTTGATGTAGAACTACACCGTGTACTTGACATTGGTGACAACGACGTGCAATAGACATACAGTCATCAATCATTAAAGGCCAATAATATTCCAGTCTCTTGATTTTCATCTTCATTTTGGGGCCAGATTGGTGGGCACCACACAATCCGGCATGCACCTCAGTCACAATCCTTTGGGCTTCTTATTTACTGAGACAACGTAGCCACAATTGATCGAAAGACCAATGGTATAAAATGCCATTTATTAGTGTATAAGAAAGAGCCCTTCTCTTAATTTGATCTGCGACAGATTTCTCTCGAGGGAGTTTGCTTTCTTGCAAATAGTCAATGAAAGGTTGTCTCCAGTCAACCGTCTCATCATCAATGGCAAGAACAATCTCACCATCAGAAGGAAACTTTTTATTGATGTATTCCAAGTCTATAGGAGACAAGATCTTACGACCTTGAACTTCTATAGAAATGGACTCTTATTCTATACACGCTAATTCCTTTGCGAGCTTTGTAAGGGCATCCACCATAGAATTTCTTCCATGAGGTATCTTATATAAGGTTACGCTCGAAATCTGCTCAAGAAGTTTCATAGTGTACTGGTGGTACGAAAGAAGTTTAGGTTTCAAAATTTTATAAATACCAGCAACTTGATTGATGATAAGTTGTGAATCTCCAAAGATCTTGATTTCTCTAATTTCTATTGATATTGCTAATTATATACCAGTTATTAGAGCTTCATATTCAGCCTTGTTATTAGTGCAAGGCTCTAATAAATGATAAGAATAACGCAACAATCCCTTTTCAGGGGTTATGAAAACTAACCCGATACCGGCTTTCCCTAGGATTACCTCTTGGGGTTCCTCAATCTTTGTGAAGATGCGGCACCATGAAAATATAATTCCCAAGTATTTCCTTCATGCTCTTCTAAATTCATAATTTGTTCATCAGGGAGATCGTCATTCAGAGGGGACTCAACAAGGATTGGGTGTATTACTAAGAAGTCAGCCACGGCTTGACCTTTGATAGTAGTAATGGTATAAATGTGATATCAAATTGGAGTAGAAATATTGACCACTTCGCTAAACGTCCTAACAACGTTGGACGAGTCATCAGGTATTGGAGTGGATTAACTTTAGAGATGAGATTGATTTAATGAGCTAACATGTAATGCTTTAATTTTTGGGGAGCAAAAATCAAAGCTAAACATTATTTCTCAATAGGCGGATAATTAGCTTCAGTTGACAGAAGTCGTCTACTCATGTAGTAAAGTGTGTTCTCTTTTTCTTCCTCATTATTTTGGGCTAACAAGGCGCCAAGAGAATTGTCCAAAGCTACAGTGTAAAGTATTAAGGATTTTCCAGGGATAGGTGCTGCCAGAACCGGTGGTGTTAACAAATACTGCTTTATGCTTTCGAAGACATTTTGACACTTTTCATCCCAATGAAATCGGGCATCTTTCTTGCACAAAGTAGCAAATGGTTGACACCTACCAGACAAGTTAGAAATGAATCTTCATAGATATGCCAACCTACTTTGAAAGGATCTTAATTGAGTAAGACTTTTAGGAGGCGGCATATCTAAGATGGCTTTTATCTTGGAAAGATCAATTTCTATGCCTCGGTGTCTCATTACGAATCCTAAGAATTTCCCTGAAGTAACTCCGAAAGCACATTTCAAGGGGTTCATCTTTAGATCATAGCGGCGCAACCTTTCAAAAACGATTCTCAGATCATGAAGGTGGTCTTCCCTTTGAAGACTCTTGACCACCAAATCATCGATATAACATTCCACATGTTGGTGTATTAGATCATCAAAGATTTGGGTCATAGCTCGCTGGTAGGTTGCACCAGCGTTCTTAAGTCTAAATGGCATGACTTTGTAACAGAAGACCCCTATAGGTGTTCTGAAGGCAGTAAATTTTTCATCTTCAGGAGCCATCTTGATTTGGTTATATCCAGATGAACCATCCATAAAAGAGAAAATTGCATGCTCAGAGATGATGTCTACCATGAGTTCCGGTATAGGCAACGGGAACTCATCTTTTGGACAAGCCTTATTCAAATCCCTATAATCGATGCATACACGAATTTGACCATTCTTTTTCTTTACTGGGATGATACTAGCCAACCAAGAGGGGTATTTTTCCTCTCGAATAAAGCCTGCATCGATCAGTTTTTTAACTTCAGTCACCACTTGTTGTTCAATTTCTAAGCGCATGCGTCGTGGGGCTTGCTTGACAAGGGCTATATCAGGTTGAATTTCAAGTTTATGGACTGCTATTTCTAGAGTTAATCCAGGCATCTTGTCATAGCTCCAAGCGAAGCAATCCTTAAACTCTGAAAGCAACTTGACTAAGTTAGTTGACTCATCCTCATTCAATAAAGCACTTATGAATGTTGGACGTGGATTTTCTTCATTACCAAGGTTGATTTCTTTCAATTCATCAACAGTTGATTGGATTTCCTCTTCAAGTTCGGGAGGTGCCTCCTTAACTTGAAAGTCATCCGAATCATCTGAAGTTTCTAGATAAAATTTATTTAGAATTTCAATGTCCTTCATAAAAAGACGATCAAATCCTAGATTGTTAGTTATCACCAAGCAGTAATCATCATCATCAAATGGACAAACAGTACTAAAGCCCAATCCTGCCTTTGACTTTGCTTTATAGTATTCAGTATTCCAAAGATTTTCAAAGGACTGAGCTTGACGTTTAGTCCAAGTAGATGGGGTTAGACCTTGCTCAATTAAATTTTTAACACCATAAGGATACCAATCAAAAGGGAGTTCCACTATTTCATTCATCAAAGGATCATCAATGTGTACATCAGTTTCAACATTCTTGCTAGAAGAAGGAATAAACCTAGCAGTTTTACAATCATTGCTCAAAGCAGGTGAAATTTTAACTGCCAACCCAGCTATACTATCTTGCAATTGTGGGGTTAGAGCTAAAGTCTTCACATATCCTTTAAGCTTTTCATAGGTAGATAAATTTGAATCATCCTCTATGTTTGCCTGAACTTTATCATCGTTACTATCGTGTTCCAAAGAGATCTCAAATTTCGGCCTCTTGTTACTATTTTCAGCCTTTGATATACATGATTCATCATCTGAGCCAGATTCTAAATCAATGTGTATCGTAGGGGTTTACTTTTGTAAGATTTCATACGTTACACTTTCATAATTTTGCCATCCTCTGCCTCTACCTCGCCCCCATTGGGTAATCCTACCACCTCTTTGTGAGGAAGGAGCGGGATGCCAACGGATGCTATCTTTGAGGCAGGGATATTCTTCATCTCTTTTTTCTTCTTTTTCTTTTTCATTTTTCTTTTCTAGTGCAACTTCATTTTTTGGCCAATTTGAGATTCTCAGGAACAGTTTGCTTTTTAGGCAAATAATAGACGGCATCCTCTTAAATTCCTACTTCATGAATCGAGAATGGTTGCAAATCACCCTTAATGCAGTGCTCAATGCCATCTCTGATGTATTTAATGCACTGATGTAGGGATGAAGGAACCATCCTATATTCATGAAGTCAGGGTCTACCTAGAAGAGCATTAAAAGATGTTGGAGAGTCTATAATATGAAACTTTGCTTCAATTTTGAATTCTTCAATCTCCAATAACAGAGTAACTGAACCCAAAGCCCTCTCGCCATTTTCGTTAAACCCTCGTAAGATCATTTTGTCTGAACTGAGCTTACAAACGTCTATTCTCAAATAAGTGAGAGTTCTGAGAGTCATAATATTAACTGATGCACCAGGATCAACCAGGATACATGACAATCTGAAGTTGTCTATAATTACTGTTATGTATAGTGAACGGATGTGATCAGCCGTCCCTAAACATAGATCTTCATCAGAAAAAGAAATTTCAGGAACTCCTTTGGAACAAAGAGCTTCATCAGGCTGTGCAGCTACTAACTGGGCCATGCAAATATCTGAATCTAGCAGATCTTTGATTAACACTTCCCTTATTTCTTTGGAAAGGATCAAGGCATCATAAATGCTCAGTTTGGCAGGCAGCTTCTTGAGATGAGCTAGGACATTGTAATCGACCTTGGGTATTCCACTCTCAACTGGACCCTGAAGGGAATAGGCTAAGGTGGAAAAGAAGACTCTGGTTCATCAACAAGTTGCTTCCCTTTATCTTCAGAAGAAGCTTGAGGTGGTAGCACCTTGCCGCTATGAAGTTTAATTTGTACTATCTCTTCAGAAGAAGCGACAAGTGGGTTATCAACTTTGACCTTAGCTAACACTGATTGCATTTCCGTTAAATTTTCAGAATCCGACATCTATACTTCAATACAGATAGGCGTACCCTACAAATCAAGAACATGGGCATCACTATCCGAATAATAGCCAAGAGATTGTCTTAATTCTTCAAAATCAAATTGATTATGCAGAGAATTATTTTCAAATTTATTTTTTAAGTCATCCACAATATCATTATCCAAAATAGATAAGATATACATAGAATCCTTTTTCATTGATTTAAAATCATCACATGAAATAAAATAAAAGTTATCTAAGATAAGAGGATTGAGGATAACAGTCTTCCCATCTGCAAAAAACACAACTCTAGTAGATACATCATAATCAACACTACTAAAAGCAACAAAATAATCTCTGGTATCCTCCTTCTCCTGAACTATAGGACCCTCGCTGACTTGGGCTCCCTTAAGCTCTGAAGGTGGAGTCATCTCTACACTATCTTCTGGAACTATCAGATCAACCTGGAGAGGCTTCTGAGCTCCCAAAGACTCCTGAAGAGAAGAAAATTAGAGTTTGTTCAGAAATTTCTTTGAGGAACGGGATAAAGCTATATCCCAAGTTGAGTCAGAATTTAAATAAGAAGCAGGAACAATAGGCTCACCAGTCACACACTTAGCTGATCCCTGCCCCAGATCCACTAAGTATTCCTTGGGAATCACTACAGCTCCTAATTCTATATTCTTGTCAAGCCACTCCTTGAAAGTAACACAGTCTTCAAGCTGATGACCCAACATCTGATGGTAAGGGCAATAATTGAGCTGATCAGACTTACCCACTTCTTCTGGCCTCCTAGGGGCAGGTAATTTAAAGTCTGGCTTTTTTAGAAGATTTTTGAATATCCTCTTTAAAGCCTCTTTTTTAAAGGGGTAAGCCTTGCCGATCAATGCATTAAATTTCTCCCAATTCTCCCTTCTTTCTTCCGAAGTAAGGTAAGGCCGTTGTTGATTAAACTGTGACTGAAACTACGGTGGCGGATGTTGCGGCCTCTGATATTGTTGATTATAAAACTGAGAAGGTGGGTTCTCTACATGAATTTTCATTGGTTATTTTCCCTTATCAACAGCTGACACTGTCCCAGATTTCTTCTCAAAGATCTTCTGGGGTTTCAGCTTCTTAGGGTCTAAAGTAGACTGATTAGTAAGGAAGGTGAACTGTGAAGCTTCTTCTTGTAGGTAAGAGGCTTTATTGAGCAGTTTTTTAAATATCTTGATGGTAAAACCTTTCAAAAGAAAGGCTACCGGTCCATGAATATTCTTAAGCAGAATCTCAATCACGTGTTGCTCCTGTAATTGAGGTTTGCATTTTATGCTCAAATTCCTCCACCTTAGTATAAGTCAACCAGCTTCTCCCCAGGCTTCTGCTTCTCTATGACAAGATCTCCAACTGTAACGTGATGCTGACTGCCTGCAAATCTCTTGACAAACATGTTTTCCAGCTCTGTAAAACTGTGCACTGAACTATTGGGTAAATCTGCATACCGGTCAAAAGCCACCCCTGACAGGCTACTAATAAACTGCCTGAAGAGTAAGGCATCACTTCCCCCAGCGTTGCAACAATTGGCTCGAAAGTATGCTATGTGCTGTCTAGGGTTTCCAGTACCATCAAAGATCTTGAATGAGGGAGGCACAAATCCCTTTGGGTAGGGAACTACATCAAACTCCTCTGGGTAGGGTCTACCCTTTGGGGTATACGACACACTCTGTGACTCTGCTAATGCATCCCTCACTTGTCTTTCCACCATCTGCTTTAGCTCTTTTGATTGAGAGGCTTTAATCTCTGGATTTGATTGGTGCTCTTCTACGGCCTCAATTATCTGTTTCTTTTCTACCACCTGAACAGACTTGGGTTGAGAAGACTCAACATGTGCTTGTGGTGGTAAAGGACCCTGGCACTGGAATAATGCCATAGTGGCCATCATTTCCTCTATCTTCTTCTCCATACTTAAGATCTGCTCATCCTTTTATTTTAGCTTTTGTATAAGATATTGAGTTAAGTCCGGCGCAATGCCTTCCTCAACTACGATGTCCTGTATTCCAGCATCTTCAGCTTGATCATCATGAACTGATCTCCTTGTTTCCACCATAAGGACATCGGCTACTGCATCATCTAACATGTCATCTTGATCTAAGTCAAATTTTAATGCCTCTTCATCCTCCAGACCTTTAATGCTATTTTTCAGTTCACCTAGCATCTCCTCCATAGACCTTTCGGAAACATAGTGGGGATCAACGGGAACATATCTTTCACAGTCCATATGATATGGAGGGTTAATTTTAAGTTTCTCTTCTACTTCGGGTTCTTCTTTTACCTGCTTTTTAGGTGAAGCCACTACAAGAGAAGCAACTTCCTCCTTGGGTCTCCAAATCTTCTTCTCAGCTGATGTTGGAGAGGGTTGGTTTGTTGGCTCCAACCGTTCTACATCAAGATAAGAAGATGAAGAAGGACCCGTAGAGGGGTGCCTATCTATCCAGGGAGAAGAATGGATATGAGAATAATGTTAAATCTTTTCAGGACCCTGTGGCAGTGTAGAAGAAGGGGACAACTGACGACTAGTTTTCTGGGCAACATGCTGAATACTCTTGGACTTTCCTGACACATCAGTCAAAATAATACTATCTGCCTTTCTGTAAGATCTTCTTGGTTCCCTAGGGTATCCATCAATGAGTGCAGAGATTGCAACAGGTTTGAATTTTCTTTTACTATCTCTTGCCCTCGACTGATCGATTACCCGGGTTCCAGTATTCTTCTGACTCAAGATTTCTTCTTCGATCCTTTCATTGATTATTCTTTTCATGTTTCTCAAAAACCCTTCCTTAGTTTGGAAATGATTATCTGCACACTCTTGGACTATTGCCCTTACCATATTCTGAATGTGTGTTTCCTTATCTTTGACTGCTCAGTGGCAGACTTTCCAACAGCAGTAGGAGCTGAGCGGGCAATCTTTCTCTCCATCAGCATGGAGAGAAGATGGAACCTACTACCATTAAGATGTGGAGAGGTGGGAGGAGCTTGCTCATTCTTATTTAACAATCCCAATTTTTTCATTCTTCTCTTTGTACGACGATTCTTATTCCTCCTTTGAGTTTTAGTCATGATCGTCGACGTGTTAGAAGAGGAATCTATTTCAAATTGACTAGGGGCACTGAAAGGAACATCACTGTCTGCTACGACAACTGACTTGAGTTTTTGATCCTGATTGAGTTGTTCTATTCTAACAAACATTGAGGGCCTAGGGGCTACAAGGGCAATTTGAGATCCATATCCCAAAGTGAACTCTAAAACAGGCTTCTAGTTTGCAATTTCAGCAGGTGGGACAATAGTGAACTCAGGTCCACTAACAGACAACTGCAAATCCTCAAATCTTTTTCCAAATTTGATTATACTTCTGTCAGCAAAAGGATTGTAGGCTAGGTTCATGTTATTCGACAGGGAAAAGATTAGTTTACCCATCATTTTTCCTGAAATTTAAGAAAAATTTCGACTTAGTCCTTGAATAAATTATTTTAATTGTAAAAGTTTGATTAACTCAACTAAATAATTCAAATCATATCTCATCGCATATATATCGAGTTATATAAAAATATAACTGCAATACATAATGGTAAGATAAGAATGAATTTTATTTAGTGTTTTAATTTTCACTTTAAGAATTTGGACCCAGTGCTAAATCAAACATCAAGCTACAATAAAAATGTAACTGTAATGTTCGAGTTAGCACGTAGGGATTTATTTTCTGATTATTTAAACCAAAAGGTCGTTAAAGGAACTTCCTGTCGATATTTTGACGGGGGTCCAAAATAAGACCTCTAACATTTTTTTTTAGATACCGGCCAAATTATCCAAGAATGAAATGAATAAAATAACTGGTGGAAGAATGATAGTTACAACCTATGCGATACACAAGTATATTACCAATGTAAGGGTATGAATCACTGCTAAAGATGGAGAGAAGATTGATCCCGAGCGGAGTCACCAGAAAAACCTTGGTGGGAAAATTTATGTCGCCACGCAAATTTTGTGTTCTCCTATTTTATAATCGAATACTACATTAAGAATAAAGTACAGTCCCAGGAGACTGACACAATATTCTACAATGGATTCAATATCAAAATAGGGTTTTGGAAAATGATATTTCTATAATCAAACACAATACTACGAATAACATATCATCTTGAGAGATGAACATGAAATTCTGTAGAATGTGTTTAAAAATAGAAATATAGTTTTGAAAAGTTCATCCATTCCTTTATTTAGATGTAATAAAGAGAATATTATATCATCTAAAAAGATGAACATAACATTCTTAAAACCCAAAAGAAGGAATGAGTTTTACAAAAGTCATCATTTCTAAAATTGAATATTACAAATAGAATATTATATTACTTGAAAAGATAATAATAATATTCTACAAATATATTTAAAATTAGAAATGAGGTTTTAAAATATATCTGCGTTCTCAAAGATTTTTCCCTTGTTTTATAAGAATAAAATAAGGTTTATTTTAATATGGGGTTCTCAAATCTCTATAAGGGCAAACTCCTATAATTAATTACATCCTAGGAGGGGTACTCCTAAGAAAACTCTCAATTAAAACAGTAATTTCGTATCATTTGATTACAAAGTAGAAGACAAGAAAATAAGTAAGAATTTTTAAGGGGAAAACTCAACATTGAACAGTTATTAATGAGTCAAAGGAAGAAAACTAGGAGATGCTGAATTCTGAGAAGCTCAAAGACAACCTCAGTCTACCCTATGTTGGATTTTATATTTTAAGAGAGAAATTTTTAGGTTTAAGTTGATATTTTATTAGAAATTTAGGATTATATTCCCGGAGGGTGAGGACTTAAGATTTAAAAAATATGCTTCAGAACCTAAATCTAATTTGGGTACTACAGAGTAGTGACCCGAACCTAGTTAATGAAGTGCAAATCTGAACTTACCCCGGCCTGGATTGGGGAGCCAGCTAACCACCTAGGCGCTTCAAATCCATGTGTCCAGTCTCTTATAAAAGATGGATAGGGACGTTATTTAAGTTTTGAGGAATTGTGGCCGACATCTAAGACAAATCCTAATTGGCCCCTTTACTTATGTAGGATAAATGATGCTTGAGAGCATAATGCAATTAAAATTTTAGACTCTTTTAATTTGTATCTAATATAATACATGCTAATTAACTCGAATGCATAAAATGATTTATGAAGTAGTTTTAAAATCAGGCTTAAAAAATAGATTTTTCCCTAGAGATTGCACAATATCCCCTTGACAGAACTACAACCTAATAGGTCAGGTGGTCTGCCAGAACTCGCAGGCGGGGAGGTGCCTAATAAGGAAGAGAAAGTAATAATATGCTTATGCTGACTCTCGGCGGTCCCGAGCTTACTTCTTAGATTCGTTAGAGTTTCTATGTGAGCCTAAAAATTTTATTTTAAATTTCAAGTAGAAAAAATTTTATTGCGCCCTTGCGAAAAAAAAATACTCCGATTTTATCCAGGCTAAAATAAAACACGGCATGCAAGAATCTTAAAAAAATCTACTGCGCAAGCAATGTAAACAATCACATTAAATTATCAAAAAAAATATAATGTCTAATGTCCAGTTTATTTATAACCCAGGGTCTGCTGAAAAAGTAAAGTGGCTAGGTACCACTGACAATAAACTCGGATTCTACTCCTAAGACCGACACAAGTGATTTTGAAATGGGATATACTTCTTTTCTCCATTTCTTCATCTTCACTTCTTCGTCTTCTCTCCTTTGTCTTCTTTTCCTTTGTCTCCTTTCTTTTACGAGCTCCTTGAATCCGCTACAAGCTCTTTGGTTCCACTCCAAGCTTCCTTGGATCGGTCAGGTCTGGATACCCAAATGAAAAGAAACTCATCCCCGAAGGGACATTTTCTTTTCCCTTTGGATATTAGAATCACCATAACTTGGCTTTCCAAATAGAAAAGAACATTCCCCTAAGGGATATTCTCTTCTCTTTGGATTCCGAGTTGGGTGTGATATCCCACTTTTAAATCACTTTCACAACACTTGACTTTAATAAATTACATTTACATTTCATTTACATCTCAGAAAGAAAAAAAAAATCTAGACCACCTGCAGGGTTATCCTAAGCATTTATAATAAAATCATTCCCAAGCAGTTATATATTCATGATTAAATTTATCAACCATGCTTGGCCATGCTCTTTTAATTTTAAGGGGGCTTAGCATTTTTTGAAGCACCTGTAAAAAATTTATGTCAATTTAAATCTTTAATTTGCCCCCTTTAATTCAGCCCTGCACAAGCATGACCGCCTGTAGAAGATTATGTGAGCATCCAGATCGTTCTTATCCTAGGGGTAATATATCGCCCATCACATCATATCACAGATAGTAGTAAAAATAAATAAATGCTCACAGCAATCATACACAGCATGCAATAAAAATCACGAGAAAGCCCGTCACACAACAGCAAGAAAGTAAACACCGGCCTAATCGAGAGCTAGAGTCGGTTGTCCTAGCAAACAAATCTAAGGGTGTGCGGTAGGCTGTGTGGTTTAGATATATACTGAGTTTACTTTTAGTTGAACTTTTCTAATTGATTGAAACTTAATCAGTTAAAAGGTCAAGGGAAATTTGATGTTCAGATTTAAGTTTTAGTATCTTTACTATTTTGGAATTTATTTTAGATTGAATTTTGATTGTTAAAGTTGATTAATAGGATTTGTTCTTTAGTCATTTGAATTAACCTATTTTCTTTTATATTATTTAATTTAATAACTTACTGAATCTTTGACGATTTATTAGACTTTTAGATTACTATGTATTTTAATTAATTTTCTTTAATGATGTTTTATACTATGCTTATAATTGATTTTTGAAAGACTTTAATGAATAGAGTTTGATTTTTTAAAGGCTTTTTATTTTAGAAAATATATTTATTTAATTAAATTTATTCTAGTTCTATGTGTATCTATATTCTAAATCTAATTTTACTTTTAATGGATTGTATTTAATTATTATTTGATTATAAGATAATTAAAATATTAATCAGATTCAATTTTAAGTTAGTATTCAAATTTTATCTTTTAGCGGTCATATATGTTAGTTATAATTTGGTTATTGAAAGGTTATATAGTTTCGTGTATTTTTATCTGAGTTATTATTAGTGTGTTTAAAATTTTTTGTTAATGATTGTTTAAATTTGATTAGTTTAATTAAAGTTATATTAATGATAAACACTAACCCTAAGGGGGATGTCACTAAGTTTTCTATATTCTGTATTTCTATCCTAAAGTGTGCATGCATCCTAAGTCTAAGTTCTCTAAGACTCAATCCTTAATTTTTGTCCTTAAATGTCACTAAAATTGTATGAGATGAAAAATTCTGTTATCACTAACCCTTAGGACATTGCATACGTGTAAAAGGGTTTAAGGGTCTATAATGAAATGAAAATCATCCTAATAAAATTGAAGTTACTATAGGAACCTAAAGGGGAGGGGTTCGCACAAACCACACTATGGCTTCCTAGGGATTTTCTAAGTTTTAAGAAAACATACAACACCGGGGGCTATGACCCGGTGGATCCGCCCGTAGCACCTCTACCCGGTTGGATAGAGGCGACTGACGCCTTTGTCCCTTGTCCTTTTGTTCACTCGATCGGTACCATTCCTCGTAGTTCATGCAAATAAATAGAAGAAAATATGGAAGGATCAGAAGCACATTTAATAATTAATAATAAAATAATTGGGATTACTAAAAATAAAAAAATGTACCTTTCTTCGGGCTTGAAGACCGGCGCAAGCTGTCTATCTTTTAAACTGTTCACTTTTGAAAGCACATTTTCTATTTTTCCAATCTTCACCTCGAGGCACAAGAAAAAGGAAGAAGGAAGAGAGAGGTAGGGGTAGAGAGAAAGGGAGCTTTTGCTTTTCAACACTTTCATTTTCTAGTAACCACCTAACTAAACCCTTCTCCAACACCCACACTTTAAAACAACATTCAACATACACACTTCACTTTCACTTCCTTTTTCAAAACTCACACACTTCCACTTTCCAAACATACAACTTTCATCTTCCAAAGATTACACAATGACCATTCAAAACACACATACATCACTTCTTTATTTATTCAAAACACCCACAAGTTCCACTATCTATAAACTCCACATCTTCTAAAACACACATAAGTTCACTTTTCAAACATACAACTTTCATTTCCAAAGATAACACAATGACCTTTTAAAGCACACACATGTCATTTCTCATCTTTTCAAAATATACACAATTTAATTTTCCACTTATACACAATTCACTTTAAAAAATCATACACTTTGTTTTCCAATATCCCTACACTCCGCTTTTCAACACTTTTGCATTTTACTTTTCAACACAGCATACAAACTTTACTTTTAAACATCTATACACTTCACATTTTATACCTATACACAACACTTCACTTCCCACTTTAAACATATTTCAGGTTCCACTTTTCAACACATTTCTCGCCTCTCCCACACAACACTTTCCCCACATATACTTCCACTTTTAAGCAATACAACTTTCACTTCCCACTTCTCACACACCTACCATTCCAAATACTTATAGAAACTTCACATCACAACCTTCCAAAACACACAAATCCACTTTTCAAATATACACCTCTCACTTTCCAAAGAATACACAATCACCCTTTAAAACAAACACTTTCACCTTTCCATTGTTATACAAATCGCTTTTCAAAACCATACGCGTTTCACCTTTCTAAAGCAAACACACACACTTCCACAATCTGTATATTTCACTAGCTAAAGCTCACACACACACACACTCTCTTATTGCAACATACACCTCCATTTCCCAAGACTTCCCAAAAGATGCACATATCACCTTTCAACTTATACGTACCCTTTACTTTCCAACCTTCAATTTTCATGAATGCAAAGCAATATTCTATCACTTCCCTTTCCTCAAAACACAGCATGAAAGAATGCAAATCACTTTACACTCCTCCATTTATTCATAGAAAAACTTACAAGACTTTCTTACATTCCATATTAAAAGCAATTTGCAACAACCAACCTCACTACAGGAAAAATAGCTATTACCGGCGGACAAAATCCGCCGGTAAAGTGAAAAATGCGACGAAAATAATCCGTTTCCGGTGGATTAACGGCGAAAATCTCTCCGACGGTAAAACGCGCGTCGAAAAAATATTTTCGTCGCATTTTTTCCGCCGGATGTTCCGGCGAAAAACCGATGGATATATTTGACAAATCGATGCCTTTTCTGTGTCCGTGTTCCTGCGTAAAAACTGTCAAAATTACTGGCGGATATTCCGCCGCAATAAAAGCGATGCTTATTCTTACCGTCAGATATCACCGTCGCATTATCCGTCGGAAGTTCCGTCGCATATTCCGCCGGAAATATCGTTATATCGTATTTCCGATAAGGTTACCGGCGGATAATCCGCCGAAAACCTGTAGCAGAAAAAAAACCTTCCTCACTTTGAAAAGTGATTTCCACATTTATACCTGCATATAAAAAATTACAACATCATATATATTCTACAAAATCAACAGTTACACAAACCAGAAGAGCATTATCCAGATAAAGAATAATTAAACATGTATACAATAAATATATATAAAAAGAGTGTCATCAACAAATAATTAAACATATTCAAACAGTAAATAGATAAATTTGTCCAAAAAATACATAAAAACAGATGTCCACATCAGTAAAATAGATAAATAATGTCTACTCTGATTCAGTTTCATCCTCAGGTGATGCTGTACTTCTACCACTACTCATTTGCTCCCTCATCTTTCTCATTTCTTCTAACATTTGAGCTTGCTGCTGCTGTATCTGCATCTGCTGCTGCTGCATTTGCATCTGCCAATCAGCTTGGGCTTTCCGTACCTATTTTAGCTCGGCTGTAAGGGCAGATATCTATTGGGTATATAAAGATTCATGGGTACTAGATGAAAAACTGCCGCCACCAGATGACCGCCCTTCATATGCATAGGCCTGCGAGCCTAACCCATATACTCTGCCATGCTGCATTCCTCCTACCGCTTGCGACCAAGTGTGGTAGTCAGAATAGTATGTTGATCCATCAGAAGAACCTTCACCTGCTGCAGCCTGACTCTCTCGAAGCCGTGTATACTCCTCCTATGAAAGTTAATAAAAAGTTATTTATTTTACACATAATATCACCAAAATTAACTTATATACTTACATAGGCTCTCCTGGCACGCTCGTCAACCCATTGCTGGTCCTCCTACCGCTTGTAGGTATGACTATGCAGTTCAACAGGAGTCGGTTCTCTACCCAGCACCTGTTTCTGTAATAAACATATATTAGTATTCTAATTAAAGTAAATTATTAAAAGATTTTAAAATTTCTTACCAAACGTCTTCTGTGCTCAGTATGAGGAACAGAACCTCCTATATGAAGGGAACTACCCAAGCCCCCAACATCAGAAGCTCTATTCTGTCTATTTTGATCTCTCCTTCTGGTATAATCTGGGCTACCCCAAGCACTGCTCAACTCTGCCCATACACTCTACCAATCCAGAGAGGTCGCTGGCCTGACTTTCTAATGTCAGTAAATATGTCTCGCATATGAGTCGAGCCACGCATCTCAAAGTTCTTTCTGATTTTATCATTATGTTGGGGAAGCCAACAAAAATCTTTCTGCAATTAAACACATATAATAAAGAATAAATAATTTTTTAGCTTATATATATTAGATATAATAAAAAAAAATTTATATAATAATATACCTCGAACTCTTCAAACCATATATCCCGTACTTCTTTTGGGACTTTCTTCCAAGAAATATAAGGAGCATCGTATCTGCTCCGTATTATGTCCCAGATTTTATATATAGGATCTTTTAACGGATGAAACCTGAATGCAATATGTTAGTTGTCAAAAAAACTAATTCAATTCTATTTACATGACTGAAATAAAATTAGTACTTACGTGTCACCGTCATGTTCAATCAACATGCGACCCTCTGTCGCCTACTCTGCTGCAGCTGGGTAGGAAGGTCCAACTGTAGCGGGCTGAGGCCAAAGGCAGTGGTGATGCCATACGCATGTTCAATCAACATGCGACCCTTTGTCGCCTACTCTGCTGTAGCTGGGTAGGAAGGGCCAGACAGAGATTGACCCTCGAGTGCAAGCTGAGGTGGTGGTGGGACATATGATGGATATGGATATGGAGGATGTGCATCATGATAAGGTGGGGGTGGGTAATAGGGGTAGAAATGAGTAGTCTGTGTAAGGTCCGGTGAAGGTAAGTGTGGGTCTGGTGAGTAGAACTGTGGGCTACTGGCTGCAGGAGTAGGTATAGGCGGGCTATACTGACTCTGAGTAGCAGGCTGAGATGAAGATGTGCCCTCAGTACGCGTAGGCCTGCTAACAGCAGCCTTCTTACTGTGCTTACCAAATATATTCTTGATCAGTCCTCTCTGACGGTCATCACCTGAAGCCATCTGCATAAATATTGAAAAATATTAGTAACAAAAATTATGACAAAAAATGAATATAAAATATCACAAGAATTAAATAAATGCAAGTACAAAAAACTTTTAAATATAAAATAACACAATAAATAAGTAAATATAAATACAAAAATTTCATTTTTAGTCCAAATTCATTTACCTTATGTTGATTCACTTTCATATGATGAAACTTCTGTACCACTGTCAGACTCGTCATAAATGTCCTCTATGTTTAAATCCACTTCCTCTAACTGCAACTCACTCTCAATAGTTATAATTTGATTATCCACATCGTTAGAAACATCTTGTATGTTTGACATAAACTCTTCTTGATGTGCTGGTGGTATTGAAGTAGTCTTTTCAATAACTCCCATGGGTTTGGTCTTCATAACTACGAGCCAATCTTGTTTGCCTCGTACTCTACTCGGGTAGTTAGCAAAATAGACTTGGTGCGCCTGATTAACAATGATGAATGGGTCAAACTTTGAATATTTTCTACCCCGTTTGACTTCTGTTATATCGTATAATGGATGTATTCTTGTACCTCTATTCTTTACTGAATCAAACCACTCATAATTGAATAGATACACATTATTCCCAACATCAGGATATTCCAACTGTAATATTTCTTCTAATACCCCGTAATACTCAGACTTATCACCTGTATGGGTATTCCCTCTAACACATATATTAGAATTATCTATTTTTCTATCTTCACACCAATATTTGGTTTGAAATTTATAACCATTAACTAAGAAATTTTGATAACACTTTACCGCTCTATTTGGTCCCCAAGCTAGATCAAGTAGTCCATGATATTGCAAATTACTACCTTCAGTGTGGACCTAGTTATTAGATAAAATATATCATTAGTATGCTTAATAACTAAATAAAGATATATTAATTAAAATGAATAGTCGAAATATGTACCGTATTTTTAAACCAAATAGAAAAATTTGTTTCCACTATCTTCTGGACTTCTACTTGTTCTGTTGTATTCAATCCATCAATAAAACTCCTGTAAATATTAAGGTTTAGATTGAATGAAAGTGTGAGTAACAAATTTATGAGCAATCTGTATTCATACTTACTCGAGATATGACTCAACTTCATCACAATTAAGCAAGACATATAAAGTGGCATCTCACATCTCTTTATCAGTCAAATAGCGCATGGTACTAGAGCCTAAGGGTTCACCACTACCGTTGAATACAGATAAATTTAAGGATTGACCCACTTTTTCAGGTGTAGTGCTCTAACTTGATTGTGATGTTGTTTCAAAGTAATACGAGCATAACTGAATTGTCTCGTACATTAAATATGCTTCGCATATTGAGCCTTCAGGATGCGCTTTATTCTTAACAGTCTTCTTAAGTTTATTTAAGTATCTCTCAAAAGGATACATCCACCGATACTGAACTGGTCCATCGACTCTAGCTTTATATGGTAAATGTATGGGCAGATGCTCCATTGAGTCAAAGAAAGCTGGAGAAAATATATTCTCAAGTTTACACAGAATAAATGGGATATGCTGCTCCATAAGAATCAAGTGCTCTGTATTTAATTTTGAAGAGCATAAATTTTTGAAGAAGATACTCAGCTCGATCAAGGGCTTCAAAATTTGATTCGGCAGATAACTAAAGGTAGTTGGCAACAGACATTGCATGAAGATATGACAGTCATGACTCTTTATACCAAATAATTTTCCAGTTCTAATGTCAACACATCTCCTTAGATTTGAAGAATATCCATCAGGTACACGTAAACTCTTCACCCATTCACAAACAGCACACCTCTGCTCTAAAGTCAAAGTGAATGGAGCTTTTGGTTTGAAATATTTTCCACTTCCACCATCCCTCAATTCTAATGCTTTTCTTCTACAAATTTCCTTTAAGTCCATCCTTGCTTTTATGTTATCTTTGGATTTATCTTTGATATTCATGACTATATTGAATATATTATCAAAGATATTTTTCTCTATATGCATCACATTTAAGTTATGTCTGATCAAGTTTGTCCTCCAATATGGTAATGACCAAAAAATACTTTTCTTAGTTCAATTATGGTTGACACCATATCCTGGCAATTTATAATCAACTAATGATGGAGATTCTACTATTGTGGGGCTGGATCTGACTCTTTCAAATATTTCTTTACTAGTTAATCTAGGAGGAGGCAGCGACATAACCATTTTATTCTTAACAAAACTATTTTTATTTCGCCAGAAAGGATGATCTGTAGGTAAGAACATGCGATGACAGTCAAACCAAGTGTTCTTCCCTCCGTACTTTAAAGTGAATGACTTTGTATGTTCCATGCAAAGTGGACAAGCTAATTTTCCAGAAGTGTTCCAACCTGAGAGCATACCGTATGCGGGAAAATCACCAATTGTCCAAAGTAATGCTGCCCTCATAATGAAGTTCTATTTGGTGGAGATATCATATGTACTTATTCCCTCTTCCCATAATAGATTTAAATCATCAATTAACGGTTGTAAGAAAACATCGATATTTGCTTTTGGATTATGTGGCCCTGGAATGATAAGCGTCAGAAACATATAAGGAGTAGTCATGCACAACTCTAGTAGAAGATTATATGGTGTGAGTATGACGGGCCAACATGAGTAAGGTAAAGCAGACTGACTAAATGGAGAGAAATCATCTGCGCATAAACCTAATCTTATATTTCTTGATTCTGAGGCGAATGTGAGATATGTATGATCAAAATGTTTCCAAGCATCTGCTTCTGATGGATGTGTAATAAATCCTTCCTGTGAGATATGTTCTTTATGCCATCTCATATGTTCAGCAGATCTCATTGATGCATATAATCGTTGCAGTCTAAGAATTATGGATAAGTAAAATAACCTGCTGGCTGCTATATCCTTCAGCTTTCTTTTCATGATAGATTTTGATTTAAATCTCGGTGCGTTGCAATGATGGCATGCAATCTCTGATTGGAAATCTTTATAGAATAACATGTAACCATTGACACAACAATCTATCTTTTTGTATGTCAAACCAAGCTTCGAAACCAACTTCTTAGTCCGATATAAATCTGTGGGAATTATGTTATCTGCTGGATTAGTTTTTTTGAGCAGTCTAATAAATTGATTAAGACAATCACGAGGGACATTATATTATGCCTTGATATTTAACATCTTAAGAGTAACGGATAACTCTGAGTGAGTGGTGCAACCTTTCCATATTGGTTGTTGGGAAGCATGGAATAAATCATAAAAATTTTGTGCTTTTTTATTAGGTGACTATTCTGTATATTGTTTAAATTATGCTCTACTTGCATCATGAATTAAGTCCTCAAGATTAGGTATGATATGCTCTTCATCATCTCTAGTAGCACTTGTCGATGTGCAGCATCGAGAATTCAAATGTGGTTTATACTCACCATGAGAAGTCCAATACCAATAATCTGGCATGAAGCCTTGACGATATAGATCAACAGTTACATCATCTGGGCTAAGGTGCACCTGATTTTTATGTTTAGAACATGGGAAACGAAACTTTTCATCTGAGATGAAGCTGGGTAGTTGAGAAGCTGTCTGAATAAAAATATGCACCCCTCTAATGAACTCATCAGTTAATATCTTTCATCATTGCACCAATCGATTATACATCCAACTTCTTTGAGTTCTGATATCCATAATATATAGCCTACATATAATATTGACAATAATGATATAAGTTACGATTACTTGTCAAAATAGTTACATACTACCATTGATAAAATGATAGCAATGTAGTCCTATCTAGGTTTGATAGAGAAATATAGAGAGAATAATGATGATTTACATTTGATATTTATTGATTTAGAGAAAGCATATGATAAAGTTCCAAGAACAGCAAGCGAGCTCGAGGATTTGACCAAAATATGTATGCATGAGCTTTTGGAATCATTTCATATCCTATCTCTAAGGGTACAACCACTCATCCACCTGAGCATCCTCATTTCTGCAACGCTTAACTTAAAATTATGCTACTCTTTTATTGGCCAACATTCGGCACCATAAAGCATTGCAGGTCTCACCACATCATTAGGCGCTCGGTACCGAGCACGGTACCACTCGGTACCGACAGTAGTACCGCTCGGTACCGCTATCCGGACAGAATACTTTTTCAAGTTTGAGGGGTACTTTTCTATCACACAATAAGCCCGATGCACTCCTCCACTTCAACCATCCTACTTGGATATCTAAAACGTGTACTCTTATTAATGACCAACATTCTGCACTTAAAAGAATTGTAGGTCTCACTACCATCTTATAGAATTTTCCCTTAAGTTTGAGAGAGACTTTTCTATCACATAACAAGCCCAATGCATTCCTCCACTTCAACCATCCACATCTATTTCATTACTCTGAATAATAGACCCAAGATATCTAAAATGTGTGCTCTTATTAATGACTTTGATTGCCCAAAATTACAAACCTCACACTTGATTTATTATTACTAAAATTACACTCCATATATTCAGTTTTAGATTTACTCAAATGAAAGCTTTTAGACTCTAAGGTTGGCCTACATAGTTCAAGTTTACCTTCAACTCCCTCTCTAGTCTTATCAATAAGAAAATATCATCAACAAAAAGTATACACCAATGCACATCCTCTTGCAAATGTCTAGTGAGAACATCCATGACTAAACCCAAAAATCAAGAATGCGAAAGGGAGAAAGTTACCTAAACAGTAAGCGAGCTCCCGGCGCAGCCAACGTCAACGGAGCAAAGTCCACCAGCGCGCGTCAAGGAGATAAGTCGATCTGCATCCAAGAAGAGAAGTTCGTCAAATTAGGGCGAACTGACCGGAGCAAATGGAGCTAAGAATGCCAAAGGGAGAAAGTTACGTACATAGAGCGATCGGCGCGCATCGTCGACGAGGAGCTCGATCGAGCGAGGGAGGGACGTCGTCGAAGGAACTCGAGGGCAAGGTCGTTGTCGAAGGAGCTCGATCGAGCGAGGGAGGGACGTCGTCTACGGAGCTCGAGGGCTGGCGCGCGTCATCGACAGAGCAGGACGAAACAACGACCTAAACAGAATGAGCTGAAGTCGAGGGCACGAGGCCGATATATTGAAATTACGGGCGGATAATCCACCGGTAATACTTCGTCGGGTTTTAATTAACCCGTCAGTAAATCCGCTGGAATATCTGCCGGATATTACCGGCGGAATACACGTCGGTATATTGAAAACATCGGCGCAATTCCGGCGGCAAAATTACCGGCGGACAAATCAGCCGGAAATGCCGTCGTTGATTCCGGCGTAACTATTTCTGCCGGAAATTCCGCCGGTATTTCATTATTTTCCTGTAGTGCCTCTATCTAACTAATTCATTTTTTTTTATCGAAAAGCTCAAGTGGTGACAATTCAAAAATATCAACAAAACTTCTGAATAACAAATGCTAAGAGTCAAGGATGAAAGAGACAAGCTCACAACACTGCAATCCCTTGAATCCATCAACAGAAAAAAACATTAAATGCAATAAGAAACCATCCCAAATATCCTTTGCCATAACACAATTTATCACAAGAAATCATCAACACCTCATAATTCATGATGACACATTGATCCCCACTAATAAAACTTTTAAAAGAACAACACACAGGATTCAATGGAGGACAACAGCTACCATGCACTTCCAAATACACCTTTAATGATGAATTATGCCTCAAGATATAACTGCGTAGATGCAAGACAGCACACAAAAAATTCTATTCATTGATAATAAAAAAAACAAAATAAATTCCTCTTGATTCTTAATCTCATACCAACACCATTTCTTCATTAAATAACAATAAAACTCAATTGCCTTCCCTATCAACAATAATCTTGAAGAAAAAATGAAGATATATATATATATATATATATATATATATATATATACCCATTCAAAGAGGCCATCAAATCTCGGTAATGAAGGAAATAAATCCCTCATTTCTTCTGATTTTTTTTTAAAGAAAATCAACGAATAGATCTTTCCTATTCTTTTAAGAAACAGAATGAAGCTAACATTTCTTGCTTTTCAAAACATTTAACTGAGAAGGGATGAGGAAGAAGAAGATAATGAAGAGGATGTAGAAGAAAATACCCAAGGTTTAGAAATTTACTGGCGTCGGTTAGGGCAGCGGAGGTGAGAGAGAGGTGCGACCGGCCTTGGGGCTTCGCCTGGGGGCTCTTGCGAACGAACCAGAGAGAGGGAGAGGAGGAGTTGCGAACTTGGAGCATCTAGAGAGGGGGCGGACAGGAGCTTCTGCGAATCGCCTGGGAGAAGTTGCGAACAGAGAGGGAGTAGGGGTCTCGGTGCATGCAAATGGGAGGGGGAGTTGGTTTTGCGAATAAATAGGGAGAGAGATCGTGCGAACTGCCCTAACCGCACCCAAGTTTAATCTCTTTAAATTGATTTTAAATTTAGGAGCCAAAACTTTTAATCAACGGCTGCGATTAATCATGATCTAAATATGGGTTTTAAGAGTCAATATTTTATTTCAGATGCTTGAAAATTATTTAAAAAATTAATTAATTTGAAACAAATTTGATAATTTAAAATAATTTATTTCATGTCAATTTTAGAATTTAAATAATTTAAAATGATTAATTTCATTCTACTAAAGATGATTTTGATTTTAATTAAGTTAGGACGAAACAATTTGGGGAAGTTGAACTCGTGTCGATCTGAACAAATTTAGGTTCGATTAATGTCAATCTTAATGAATTTATTTTTTTATTTTCTTTAAATGGCTTTATTTGTGTTGAATTGGGAGGTCGAGTCGATGCTACGTTATTAGGCATCCACCTAAAAGAAATCCTGTATGCGACGTCTATGCTAGGCTAGGAAGACCTAGGTGCTAGAGATTTGATTCAGGGAATTTGACCTCAAATAACGAGGTCAACAAATATGATACTGAGAGTAAGGTACATCTTGAGTTGCCCTAGATCAACATGCCTAGAATGAAATACCCTATCTTATAGGTATATGAAGCTGTCGATTTAACTCCCAAGGCACCAACCATTTGCGATTTAAGCTTTGTTTGGGACGACTTTCTTACCGCTTCTTAAAGCAGCGTTTTAGTACCAAAATTTTAGTTGCTTTAAGAAGCAGTAAGAAAGCCATTTCAAATGAAGCTTTAGTCGTTAGGCATATAGGTTTTGTCTTCCAACATTTGTAGTGAATGTTAAGTATACGAAGGGTTCACGAAGTGGGATTAGTAATGACATTGATGGAAATGTCTAAATCGGAACTAATTGTAGCTATAATTTGGGCTAGTTTATCGTTTCACCTTCTGATAATTAAAGGAAAAAAAGAAAAACAAAGACAATAGGGGAAGAAGAGTAGTTACTATCTGATATATTGTCAAAATTTTATATTTATCAGGCACGAATCTTGAAGCAAAAATGAGAGATATAAATTGAACGTCTCAAAAAGATGAACCCAACGACACAAAATCAGTCCAATCCAAGCCCAAATGAGCCCAAATCAAGGGTCTAAAGCATATTTGGAAGGTTCGAAGCATAGTTTGGATGATTAAATGAATTCTAAATGTGACATGCTTATAGTCGAATCGAGCGGCTCCACAAGATAAATCCAACAAGCCCAAGATCACCAGATTCTCATATCATTAAGGCATTCAAATGCCCAATAAACGGCCCACGATCAAAGGGATCAATATCGGCCGTCCATTCAAACCACTCCCATCTTGACCTTGATCCTTCTCATATTTACAAGCCATGCTACTCTAAAAATATTCCCCCATTATTCACAAGAAGGAAGGGGGGAGGAAGAAGAAAGAAAAAGGAGGAGGAGAAGGAAAGAATTTCAGAGCTTGCTTGCCGTCGACCAACGTCAGAGTTCTTCTTGACCACCGTCGGATTTCCACCCATCCGTCGACCATCACCGGAGTTCTTCCCGACCACCGTTAGACTTCCGCCAGTTCGCCAATCACCACTAGACTTCCGCCCGTCCGCCGATCACCACCGGACTTCCGCTAGTCCGCCAACTACTGCCAGAGTTCTTCCTGACCACCGACTGACTTCCGCGAGTCCGTCGACCATCGTCGAATTTCCACCATTACTCCGACCACCGACAGACTTTCGCAGTCCGGCTACCACCCCCGGACTTCCTCCAGTCCGCCGACCACTGTCGGACTCCCGCCCGTTCGTCGACCACCACCACAGTTCTTCCCGACCGCCGCCGGACTTCTTGCTATTCGTCGACTACCACCAGACTTCTGCCTGTTAGTCGACCACCATCGGAGTTCTGATCGCCGTCAGAATTCCACACATTTGTCGATCACCTACGATCCTCCCGACCTCCGTCGCATGCCGACTACGGTCCTTCCGACCACCGCTGCCCAACTACGTCCCTTCCGACCATTGTTGCCCGCCGACTATGATCCTTCCGACCACCATCGCCCAACTACGATCCTCCCGGCCTCCGTTGCCTGCCAACTACTATCTTCCAACCACCAACGCCAACTACGGTCCATTTAACCTCCGTTGCTTGCCGATTAAGGTCGTTGCGACCATGGTCGCCCGCCGACTATGGTCCTTCCGACCACCGTCATCAGACTATGGTCCTTCCGACATACATCGCTCGCCGACTATGATTTAATTGCACCAAACGAACATATCAACGTTGATTCATCTAACTCTTAGCATATAATGCACTCCGTATGATGTATATTTGTTACATCAAGTCAAGACCTTCCTTCTAAGGACGAGCCTCATTTTTAATTAATTGTAAACATTAGTGGATTCATTCAAATTGGGCTAGACCCCGTGGTTTTTCTCCTTTTTAGGGGTTTCCACATAAAAAGTATAGTCTCTCTTATAAACTCTATAATGATACTCTTTTTATCTGTTTGTGTGCTGGATCTTTGTACAAAACTAAACGTTAAACTATATCACTCTCTACCGCAACGAATATTTCAGGACGCAACACTATCGTTGAAGAATTCTGAACACGAAGCGATGGAGAGAAGCTGAGAGCATATAAGAAGAAGAAATGTCAGTAGTTGAAGAGCTGACGAGTTGATCGTATGAGAAACCCTAACGTCATTTAGGGGAAGAGGTCTGAAGATGCCTAAGAGGAGAATAGCTGGCGTGTTGAGTGTATGAGAAGCCCTAAAATGAAGGAGACGAAGAGGTCTGAAGATTTCGAATATGGGAAAGGAATAAGAGTGTTAGATGATAATTAATAAATACATCGTTATAATAATTTGATAATTAATAGAATATGTTTGAAATAATTATAATTATAATAATTGAAGTGAAAAATTGAGATTTAATTTGAATAATTAAAAGGAGAGATTGAGATCTATTTCGGTGAAAATTCAAGGCCTTTTATAATATCTACAGAAAAAAAAATACTGCAGCAGGCCTCCATTTCTCCCCAACTTCCCGACCTCGACGACAAAGAAGCTAGGAAGTAGCGACGGGAGCTCTCCATTTCTCCCCAACTTCCCGACCTCGACGACAAAGAAGCTAGGAAGTAGCGACGGGAGCTCGCCGGAGTAGGGTCGGCAGGATCGGCGGCGTGTGAAGAAGAGGTGTTCGTGAGAAGTGCGAATTTAAAGTAAAACTGTCCGACGCCCGTATTTTCTGAATCCGGGATTCATCAAGGTAAAACGGGAAGAAACGCGATTTAAGTTAAATACTGCTCAAATTATGATCAAACAGCCTAAATTTCATATTCGATGAGATAAACATTTATGATCCTAAAAAATTAAATATTTTTATAAATCTTGTCGTATCAAATGTCAATAGAGCTCCCCGAATGATCCCATTCTTATCCGCCCACCGAATAGTTCGGCATATCATTATTAAAATATATTAATGACTTGTATCTGTGATCGCAACGTGGCATGTTGGCGGCTGTGCTTCGCGATTTTTGCACCGTGGGGGAGTTTGCGAGAAATACGCCAACGCGAATCGTGGTTGAATTTTTTTTTTTTGGGTTTGAAGACAGTTGGAGCCTTAGTTGATTTGTAGCTACTGCCCATCTTTTTTTCTTTTTTTGGGAGAAAATCTGTTCATCTTTCATACTTCTGTCTTTAGTGGCCCTAGGACAAGGCGGATCTTGGGAGGTGAGTTGTTTTTTTTTTTGTGACTTTTTGCTGAAAAAATAGTCGTATAAAATTAACATATATTTCGATTTTCATGTGATACATTTATGTTTTGATCTTTCTCTACTTAATAGCTCTGCCCCATGCACACCATTCTGGTGCAATCTAAGCTTTCGATGTATTCTAGGTGTCTCATTTTTAGCTCATGTAGGCGAAAATCTGTTTGCTTTTATCTAATTTTAATGATAGAGCTAAAACGACTGATATTTGACTTGCATATTCTTTTGTATTTCATATGGGATTTGGAAAGCTTCTGCTCTTCTGACTTCCAAGAACTGATTTTCCTGCTCTTTAGAATATGCCAATCCTTTCCTGTGTGCACAAACTGTTTTGCATTTATTTTGTTTTAAATCCATTTGTATTGGCTTCTTAGGTCTGAATTAACTGGTTAGCAACCTAACCTACAATCCATGGCTTCAGCAGCAGCTCATGATGAATTGAAACCCAGAGGTACGTTTGTTGACAAATTGTTGAACTACATGCTCCAGTTAATGGATTTTAGATCCATGGAGTAGTTGGAATGATCTCTTGTGATACTACAACAACAACAACATTAAACCTTTATCCCACTACGTGGGGTTGGCTACATGAATCTTTTTTCTCTATTGTGAGAGTCAAATCCTCATTTAAATTTAATTAAAAAAAAGGTCATTTTTAATATTTTCTAGCAAAGTCTTTTTAGATCTACCTCTACCTTTCTTACCATAGTCCAAATCCAATATATCTACTCTCTTAATTGGGTCATTGGAAGACTAATGTTTTATGTGTTCAAACCATCTAAGGGGGCTCTCTCTAATCTTACTTGCCACTGAAGCTACTCCAACATTTTTCACTTCGCATTTTATCTCTAAGAGTGAAGCCACTCATCCACCTAAGCATCCTCATCTCTGCAGCACTTAACATAATTTCAGGCTTCTCTTTTAATGGCCAATATTCTGCGCCGTAAAACATTGCAGGTCTCAACTCCATCTTATAGAATTTTTCCTTAAATTTGAGGCTACTTTTCTTTCACACCACAGGCCTGATGCATTCCTCCACTTCAACCATCCAACTTAAATTCTACTAATAATATACCCATATATTTAGCCATTACTTTGAACAATAGACCCAAAATACCTAAAACACATATTCTGATTAATGACTTGATCGCCCAAAGTCAAAATCCCCCCACTAGTTCTATTACTACTAAAATTGCACTCCATGTATTTAGAATAATCTCTTGTGATGCATTGATAAAATATATATACAATTTTGTTACACAAAGTCAGGGATTAAGGCTAATGATGATTATCATGTTACACAAATGGTGATTGATATGGATCATTTTATGTATGATTGAAATTTTTGAGCCATTGTTTTGCTTATATTAAAGGAAGAATATTGACAACTTTGTTGGCTGTCTTAGATGTTTGCATTGTCGGCATTGCTCGCACACCCATTGGAGCCTTCCTTGGTTCATTGTCATCTTTATCGGCTGTAAAACTTGGATCGATAGCCATTGAGAGTAAGATGACTATCAATGATTGCCTATTTTGTTTTGTTGAGCCTGATAACTATGATAAACCTTTTTTAAAACTTTATAGGTGCTTTAAGAAGGGCAAATGTTGATCCAACACTTGTACAAGAAGTTTATTTTGGGAATGTTTTGAGTGCAAACTTGGGACAAGCTCCTGCCAGGCAAGCTGCATTGGGTGCTGGAATACCAAACAATGTTGTCTGCACAACCATTAACAAAGTTTGTTCATCTGGAATGAAGGGTGGGACTTAATTTCTTGTTTGTCTTAACAATTAATTGATTTATTTGAAGTTCCTTAATCCATGCAAATTCTCTATTTACAGCAACAATGATAGCAGCGCAGAGTATTCAATTGGGTATTAATGATGTAGTTGTTAGTGGTGGTATGGAGAGCATGTCGAATGCCCCAAAGTATTTAGTAGATGCAAGGTTTGTCTCATTTATCCTTTATATATTTGCCTCTAGATTATATCTTCCTGGAAGGTGTTATGTTGAATCAAAAAAATAAGAAAGAATTATGATTCAACAAATTGATATCTTGAGAAAAAGTAAAAGAGAGGACACAAGAAATTGAAAAATCTTTTAAAGAACTTAAAGAAGCTGGAAATTGACAAACCCAAGGAAGCCATGATTGTTTCATTCTTGATGTTGGCGAGACTTGACTGCCACATGCGTAATTGCTGGCTATAAGTTTTTGGTGTTTAGATGCAATTGGTTGCCTACAGCCAGCACCTGAATCCTTGTGCCCACCTTTCTAGAAATGCGAAATTGTTGGCCGAGAGTCTTATTGTTGTTCCCCTTGGTGGCTGAGAGCTCCTGCCATTACACCATCCTACATCCGCCTATAAGCAGTGATACTACAATTACTCTCCACTTCCAACTTCCCTTATCCAGTCCACCTAAAAATAACTAGATTTTAGTGGATTGATTGTGGTAGTGTTACGACCTTCCTTTTTATCTTGATAGACCGGCCGATTTGATTAAGAGGGAATTAAAAAGTTTTCTAATCAAGAGAGAATTGTTTAGGAAGGTTCTTAATCAAAGGGGAATTATTTAGGAAAGTTTTAATTATAATTGAGAGGGAATTATTTAGAGCAAGAGATCTGATTTGAATTCAAATATGAGAGGGAATTATTTAGGGAAAGAGGACTGATTTGGGAGGGAATTAGGGGAACCTATTTAAGGCTAACAATAGGGTTATTTCAGGATCATGTATTGAGTTTGCTAAAATTAAAATTTCTTAGGTTGTGAGGACTCTAGCTGTCGACTAGGGATTTGGGAGAGCCGGATCTTCCTCTACAATTGAAGATCCAATTGTATCTTGCTGTTTTCTTTCATGTGCTTTGAATTAAAAATAGTTTTGGTGTGTTCTTCTTCCTAAATTTTTATTGCCGTTCGTTGATTTCGAGAAAATTGTATCCACTTACTATCAAATTGGTATTAGAGTGGTTACCTGGGCTGAAATATAAGTCTTCCTCATTGATTTCTGCTGTGTTTTTCTCTCCATCCTTACTGATTTTTGCTGTTTTAATGCCAAATTTGCTTCAAATTGCTGTTTGAAGCCTAAATCCTTGTATCTATGGCAGGAAAAAAAGGTAGAAGTATTGGAAGGGGAGATCGGACTATTGAAATATGAAATTTCAAATCTCCAAACTCAAATACCAGTCGTCCATGAAAAGATCGATGGAAAATTTGCCATCATAGAGGAGATGATAAAAAAGTTGCTCGAGGGCCAAACTAAAACGACATCGTTGGAGGTGAAGGAAGTTGCCGACAACCAAGGGAGTGGGGAAAACTCTAATCCGATAAGGAGAAGGATAGAACAAGAGATGGAGATATTGGAGGAAGAAGAGAGAAGGCCTCCTCTACAGCTTATTCCTAGTGAGGAGACCAGTAGAACGTATGGGGAGAGGCGTGAGGGGGTTGGGCATGAGAGAATGGGTGTTGAATTTGAAAAAAAGAGGGGCATATTATGATCGGAGAGGTGCTGAATTTGAAAGGAGAGGGGCTAACTATGATCGAAGTGGTGATGAATTTGAAAGGAGAGAGGTTAATTATGATCGAAGGGATGCTGAATTTGAAAGGAGAAGATAGGATTTTGACGAAGGGTTTGGGTACGAGCATAGAAGGGATGATTAGGACACTTGAGGGAACCACTCCCATGGGGAATGGGAAATTATGGAGGAAACATGGAGAACAAAGGAGATCTGAGGGTGAGTAAGTTGAAGATGCCTATTTTTGAGGGAGAGGATGCACCTGGGTGGATCTATAGGGTGGAAATGTACTTTACCGTCAATAGATTGAAGAAGGAAGAGAGACTGATGGCGGCTGGGATGTGCATGGAGGTTAAAGTGTTGGCATGACACCAGTGGAGGGATACGAGGCGTCCCATACAGATCTGGAGGGAGTTCAAGAACTACTTGTTGGAACATTTTTGACCCAACAGGGGAGGGGACTTCTATGATCCGTTATTCGCTCTAACACAGGAGTGGACAATGGTGGAGCATCGTGAGCAGTTTGAGCACCCGGCCAGCCGACTGGACCGTCTTCCGGAGACTGTACTGGAGGGAAACTTTATGAAAGGGCTCAAATCAGAGATTCGGGAGACAGTTTGAGTGATGAGGCCTCGTGACTTGGGAGAGGTTATGGAGCTAGCTCAGTTAGTGGAAGATCATAGGCACCTAGAGAGAGGGGCAACTTGCATCAGCTCAGGAGATTTGCATAGGATGACCACTACCTTTTTGGCATCCAAGGAGCCAACACTGGGTATTCTTAGGGAGATGCCAAAGGAGACGACTGTAGGAGGGCGACCTGGAGGAAATTTCATGAAGCTCATAGAAACGGAGTTACAAGAGAAGAGGGCGAAGTGGCTGTGTTTCAGATGTGAAGAGAGGTATACACTGAGGCACATGTGTAAAGACCAAACTCTTCAGGTTCTCACCATTTCTGATGATGGGAAAATTGAGGAGGAAGCCATATGAGAGAATGAAGCAACAATTTCAATCTTTCCACTTTGAGGACAAGGTGACACTTTGGGATGGGAGTATTGATGGACTAACCGATTTGATTGGGATGGAATTAGAAATTTTTCTAATCAAGAGGGAGCTGTTTAGGAATGTTCTTAATCAAAGAGTAATTGTTTAGAAAAGTTTTAATTATATTGGGAGGGAATTATTTAGGACAAGAGATTTGGTTTGAATTCAAATATGAGAGAGAATTATTTAGGGAAAGACATGGAGTTAGGGGAGCCTATTTAAGGCTAATAATAGGGTTATTTCAATATTATGTTTTGAGTTTGCTGAAATTAAAATTTCTTAGGTTATGAGAGCTCTAGTCGCCACTAGGGATTTGAGAGAGTCGGATCTTCCTCTCCAATTGAAGATCTAACTGTATTCTTGCTGTTTTCTTTCATATATCTTGCAATAAAAAGAGTTTTGATGTGTTCTTCTTCCTAATTTCTTATTGCCGTTCGATGATTTCGAGGAAATTGTATCTACTTCCTATCACATCTCCACCTCTCCGTGAACTAGGGAATCCACCCTCCTAGAATATTATATTAAAACCTTAGTCAAACCATTGAACCTCTCATTCTTTTGGTTCTATTCCGGTCTAGTTTTCAAAACATTGAGTTTTTCAATAATGCCATCCTAAATAAGTGCCAAATTCAACTCATAGGGTAATGAGCGGTGAATGATATGAAATATAAGCCAGTCAGTTGGGTAATTAGGAAACTGCAACTTATTGTGGTGGTGATGATGATGATTGTAGATGTGAGAATTCTAATGATAAAAAATAAATAAAAATCTGCGACATAGCACCCATATGATAAAGAAATTAAGATAATGGTGTGGTGAGCGTTCCTGTAAAATTACACTATTTAATGGCACGAGTTGGTTGTTTGCAGCTTTAAGGGGAGGATTCTCTTCAATTATTTGATGATTTATTTAATTTTTCTTTTATGACTTCCAATATGTAATGATGCTAGTTGGTTGGTTTCAGCTTTAAGGAGAGGATTCTGTTTAATTATATTAAGATTTATTTAAATTTTCTTGTATGGCCTGGTGCTGACATTGAAATCATTGAATGAAAGTATGAAGGCACTTCACAGATATTTGGATTTCTTGTCCTTCTTCATCAATTTTATTAGTTACATTACTGGACTGAAGTAGCTACTTATTTGAAGGATTGAGACCTTGATAAACCAACCACCTCTTAGTTCATGTGAAATGACAAACCTACATGTTGTAAAATTTTTTACTTTGTTCATTGAGTACAATTTATATTATGTTATTTTTTGTTCTCATTAGTTTTATTATTGCTTTGTTGCAAATGTATTGAGTCATTGTAGGAAGGGATCTCGATTTGGAAATGATACCATTATTGATGGAATGCTTAAAGATGGTCTGTGGGATGTGTACAACGACTTTGGCATGGGAGTATGTGCTGAACTATGTGCTAATCAGCATTCAATAGCGAGGGATGAGCAGGTAATTGTTTCTTATTGTTAAAGGACTAATTTTTGCATATAACTAGAATTTGTGAAGCCTTCTATGAGATCATCAAATATTGTCACACAACACCCTCCATCTAAATGAAAATCTGTCTTTGCCAAGAAAATTGTTTTACCGCTTGGGTAGAACATCTGTTTTTGCAACTTGTTCTCATCATTAATTTTTCCATGAAACTTTGGGCTTGACTCTCTTAGTTGCTGGTTCAAAAATCTTGTAAGACCATTTCTCTGAACCCAATTCCACTATGCAAAGACATCTAAAGCTATAGAATTGTGCACTCAACTTATCACAACCATGCATTCTACTTTGGGCAATTGGAATTGTACCTATCAAGGCCAGAATCATCATCATCCATCATCATGCGTTGTTCAATCTAAAACTTATAGGTGGTTGTAATTAGTATTAAGGGTTTAATTATGGCAAATGTTTATAATCCTCTCTATCTTATCTAAACACCTTACTACCTCCTTACTACATCCCGTTGATTTCTCTTTGCTCTTTAAAGACAATGGTACCACTGATGTGAAACATACATGAACAAGAATTGCTTTGCGAAATTAATAAGAACTTGAACAAAACTTTGCCAACTATAAACCTTATGTTTCACTCAAGTTAGATTTTTAGAAATTTTCAATTAGAAGTCACGTAATAGCATACAGTTACAAGCTAGATTAAAAGGAAACTTGCATAATAACAACAAAGGAAATAAGTAAAACGAATGGCAACAAACAAGAATCCGCAGTTTAACAATTAGATGTTTCACCTCGAGTTCCCTCACTCTCGTTCATGTCAGTAGGCTTTGGCGGAGGAAGATAGTAAGCAACCCTAGAAGCCACTAGGAGACAAGTGATGCTTACGGTATGGTTCGCCGGAGAAGTAGCCGGAGTTGAGGAAGTGGGTGGACGTCCAATGACTTGCCACGATCCAGATGGTTGTTGCTCGTCGATGATCTCAGTCAAACAGGAGAGTATGCGGTTGACGTACTCCTCGACGGTGTCGTCAGATCCAAAGCCGGGATCGAAGAAAGGGGATCGTAGAATGTCTATTTGGCCTTGTTCGTCGTACGCGAAGCCATGATCAACCTCGGGATCTGCCATCCATGGACGAAGAATTCTTTCAACTCTTGGAGATGCTTGGTGGCCGGCGGTTTGTAGAGGAAGAGAGGAGAGAGGGGCCGGTGGTGGGGGATCTCGGGTAGAGAGGAAGAGGGGGGGGGGGGGGGGGGCGGTTTGGGTTAAGGGAATTCCAAGAAATCTGAAATTAATTTCAGGTTTAAGTGGTTTTGGAAGGAAATGAATTTGAAATTGATTCCAAATTCAAATAGGACTTAGGGCTTAAAGAGGAAATCAAAGGAGGTGGGCATTAATGGGGGCCGGGGGCATTGAGAGAGCGAGGAGGGGTTTGGGGAGGGATTTAAAAGTTTCTAAAACAACTCATGTAATTTAGGAAGGAGAATAATAAATCAAATCTAATTTAAATTTAAATTAGACTTAGATCTATGCACGTTCCTAAATTAGAATTTGTAAATAAGGAAAGTATTTGAAACTCAAATTTGAATTTCAAATAATAATAATTCCTTCCCTTTCCTACTTGAGTTAATTTAGGAAAACAATCATGATAATTGAAATCATCATAATGGAGGTGGCTAAAGGGTGGGCCGGCGGCAATGTGGAAGGGGATAGGTGGCGTCGGGTAGGAGAAGGGGAGGGAGTTTGAGCCGGCGGGTGGAGGGGTTTTGAGGTGGAGTTGGGGTGAAGTTTGAGATGCTGGGGCGGGCCGACGGGTGGGGAGAAGAGGAAGGAAGGAAAAGAAGATAAGCCACGAGCCACAGACTCTTTCAATAACTGGTGGGTATTGCGCTCGCTCTCACCTCCGGCTCTCTCTTCTCTCTAGTGCACACACAAGAAGAAGAAGACAAGCATCAAATTTTTCATTCAATCATTCATTACCCTCTTACAAAGCATAAGACCTCAATATATAGGTCTCAATAATAGAGAAAGGAAAACAGACTAAAATGCCCTCAGGGCTATAATAAAAACTCAATACCCATAGGAGCAAATTAGGAAAACTGAAATGCAGAATAAATAAACTTAAAATACATCACAAGTAAAGACTCTGAATCGTAACCGTTGATCTACAATTCCGTCGATGGTACATATGTCGAAATCTCTGGCTGATGTCCTCATCAGCCACCGTCTTTTATCCTCACAATATTGACATTTTCATCAGTGCTCTCTATCGACACTCTCTGTCAACTCTTTCTTTTGATGCCTCCAGCAATACCCTATAGCTATTTAAATATTTTACATTTGCCTTCTTTGATATAGATTACATTGCCAACTTTGCATCTAATTCGCATTACTATCCCCTTTTTGTATCAGTTGTGTTTCTCTTATGATACTAGCAATCTTCAGGCAACAAAATCTTTGGTCACTATTGTATAGAAACTCAAGTTATAATATTCATCTTGAGCTTTTCGGGGGAGTGTTATCATTTTTAAATTATTGCATGAACTAATTACTTATAATATGAATCTATATTATTTATTATTGAAATATCTTTTTATTATTAGGGTATTCTCTTTTATTATATTTTCTTTTATTGTTATCTTACTTTTCTAATATACCGACACATACATGCTCATACTAGAAGATAATTTAATAAAGATGTTTATGATTCTCTCTCTTCTAATGAGCTTTGTTGCAAATTTTCAAAGTTGTCGATGTGGAAGTGGATCTATATAGTCGCTCGCTCTCATTTATGTATTGAAGTGTCTTTGATTTAGTTGCCTCTTGACTCTCAACCATGTACTAAAGTGACTTTGATCTTACTACTTTCAATTTATGGTCAACTATTTCAGACTAAACCCCCTTGTTTATTATCATTAACCTTATCCTAGCTATTTGGGATCGGCTTTATGAGTTCTCATTTTTCATTTGTTTTTGTTAAGTATTGTTTGAGGTGTTAAACAAATTCACTATAAATTATTTTAAATAACTTTTCTTCATGTAAACTTAGGTATGCCTTTTTCCTTACTAATCATCTGACATTAATTTTATCTTGTCTAACAAGCGCATTTTTTGTTATTCATTGTACATGAATTAGACATTTAAGTCTATTTTTAGTTATTTTATCTTCAATATATGTTACTATAATATTTCCGTCAATACAATTATTCATTATTTTATTTTATTTTTTTTAATTTTGCCAGACATTCATTTAAAATCTTATTTCTGCCACTCTTAACTTAGAGTTCAATGAGTTTCATTTTATATCATATAATTATGTCGACGTAATTATGATTTTATAAAATTTAACTTAAGCTTCTAAGATATCCTCTTATTACTTAAAACTCTGGAGGAACTTTTTTATTTTAGCCATCTTTCTTTAACTTTAGAACTTATGTCCACATATATATCTCCATTTATCCTTAGATATCATTTTATCATTTATTTTGATAATATTACATGATAATTGTTGGCATCATACCATTAAAATTATATTTCATTTACTCAATCTTTGTTCTACTAATGATAAGGCTTTTATCTTCTAAACAGTTTTCCATTGTTATAATTTTTCAATGATTGTAGTGGATATCTCTCTAATTATAATTATATCATCTGTCAAAAAACATACACCAAGGCACTTTGCTTTGAATATCTTTTGTAATTTCATCAATCAATACAAAATATGAGTTCAATGCTGATTTTTGATGTACATCTACTGTATGTGAAAGCTCTTGAGCTATCACAAAATTTTCTATTTCTAGTCAATGCTTCATTATACTCAATCATACATATCTTTAATTGACATAGGACTACATGTAATTGCAAATGCAAGCAATTGGAAAATTACACAAACAAGAATAGAGTTTTGCAATTAATTAACTTCTCGTGTTTCTTAGCAAAGTTTTAAGTCAACAAATTGGTGATTAAGGTTAGGCAATCAATTGCACAAGAAAAGATTAGAATCATAAAACAATCGTATCAAATTATACCTTGCGAATGTAGGGTTTTCAAAAGGAATCCCTAATTTAACAAGTAGAATAGTCACCATGGGAATCCACTCACACTATTAATTTAGGCTATGCGGATAGATCTTCATGATCAAACGATGCCAAGATTGAGGGAGGATTAAAAGGTGCGAGGAAGGGAGAGAGTTTACCTAAAAATAGGAGATACGAGACAACAACGACGGTATGTGGTTGCTTCTGAAGGAAGGGCAGTGGTGCGAAGTCTTCTCTCGAATTCAAATAGCAATTTGGCACCTTCAGAGAGTTTGGACATCACTTTGATGTCCTTTCTCCTGGATAGCAATCTCGCTGGTCTTGAAAACCTTGGACAGCAAGTACGTGAAGTTTCAATCTTGGAGTAAAGGAGATTAGGGTTAGGGAAGGTGGTGGTCGGCTATGGAAAGTTATGGGCAGCAAATAACAACATCAAAGGTGGAGGGATTTGAGGTGAAATATGACCCAAGGAAGAAGGGAGTTATCTCCAACTTGGGAGTGAATAATTATGGGAAAGTAATTGGGAAAAAACAAAAGGAGAAATAAGAGAGAGGGAGAGGGGCGGCTAGCTTGAATGGGGGATTTGATTTAGGGAATTTAGGAACTTGCCAAATGCAAATTATTATTTAAGGAAGGAGGGGTTATGGCAAGTTTTAAAAGAGGGAAGAGGGAGGGGGTAGGGCCGGCGACTAGCATGGGTGGGGGGGGGGGGGGGGGGTTGATTTGAGGAGTTAATGGTTGCTATATTTGGAATCTTAAAATAGGAAAGGGTATTTAAATAAGATCCTATTTAAAATTTAAATAAAGCATGATTTGAGGGGCTTTTCTAAATTAACTCGTCCTTATTTAGGAAATAGATTTCAAATTCAAATTCATTTGAATCTGGATATGTCCTAGGAGATTTATCTTTTAAGTTATTTACATTTGAAATTCTTTGTTGGTTGTAGGCTAAGTGAAGTGTTTTGATTTGAATTTAAATTTTGATATGTGAAAATGTAATTAATGTCTTTGAAGTTTATTTATATTTTATTAAGTGTCTTAAGATACAAGCCTTATGAATCCAATATATATATGCTCTCCAAAAAAGAATTAAGCATAATGTATGAAGGCCTCAACATATAAGTATGCTTGCCGATTCAGTTGAATGTTCATTTAAAATAAATAGTAATCACCTTTGTTAAACCAAGGATATGAGGTTTATTTCACCGTCCTTGGGGCTAACTTAATAGCCTTGTAAGCTCGGGTTATCCATCAATTACCTTGGTTAATTATATTTGATTATTATTAAGTACATTGAGTTAATTATTTATTAAAGTATTTGAGAATCTAATGCACTTATGTCTTTTAAAATGGAGGCAAACATAGCACATAAGGCCCAATTAATTGTTTAGAGACCCTCCAATCCAATACATTTGTATTTTCCAGTAGGAGTTGAATACAAAGCATAATGGTCCTTTTGTTATTTAAAATTGATTTTGGACCTTTTAAATTTAATGCTAATGTGCCATCCAAAAAAATCAAACAGGCAGCATGAAAGGTCCTTTAGTTATTTGTTTAGTTCTTTAATTAATGGATTCATTTAATTAGATCAAGTTTAATTATATTAATTATGAAATTTTATTTTATTTATGATTAAAATTAGATTTAATTAATGTTAATTAATCATTTAAGTTTAATGATTTAATTTTATTTTAGAATTTTATTAATCTTTTATTTTGCCTATTTAACTTAATGCATTATATTATTAATTTCTTTGATTTAAATCCATTAATAATTTTTTACTTATTAGAATGTGATAAATTGGATTTGTTTATGGTTAGTTATCTTATTTTATTTTTGTTAGCATACTTATTTTATTAGGCACATTATGATTCTATGAAAATCAAAAGGGGAATTTCTAAGTGCGGGTAATAAATCAATACTACGCATACCTAGATTTGTCACTAACGAATAAAATCCTATTTACTAGCGGGTTGGGGGATTTGAAAAATTAAATGCAGGGTTTCTACAAGGGCCTAAAGTTTGGGGAATTCTAATCACATGCAAGGCTTAGAGGACCTAGGGGCAGGGCTTTAAATTTTAGAATTTACCTCATCGGAGCTAGTCAGCGGAGCAATCGAGCACCGTAGCACCTCCATTTGGAATAAACGGAGGCAACTGAATGCTCAATAACTTTGTTATCTAAATCATCTCCAATGTACCTCGCAAATAACACAAAGAGAGAAGTAGGTGTCAGAATCCCATGCATTTTTAATTTCTAAATTCATACATATGTGAAATTCAAAATAGTGTTTGGTAATGCTCATACATATAAATATGATATGGGGAATCCCAACTTGTTATAACAAGCTAACAATCATAACAGTTTCATTAATAAGAATTGTGTTGAATGCAGCAACAAAGTCACTTATATGAGTATAAAAGTTTATTTACAAATTTGGATGAGACAAATATATATAAGATGAATTATAAAATCCTATACAAGTTTTTTTTATCAACTTTAGGATAAAATAATTCAAGAGGAAGACATTCACATTGAATTTACATTTCAATTATCATTCACTTGAATATTAATGCATAAATACTTCTACAAATTCTATAATTAGACACTATTTAAGAAATGATCGGAACATAAATTTGCAACAAAATATCTACAAGTCAATTAATGAGACAATTTAAGTATGAATTTACATTAAAAAAAGCCTTTTCAATTTAGTAATAAAACACATAGTAATGTGAGCATGTAAATGGTCTAAGCTTGCTATTATTCAAAAGACAATTGAAACATCATGAGCATGAAACATAAACATATATGACCCAAACTTGCAAGAGCAAACACATCTTAAATTTGAGAAATCAATATAGACAAATCTTTCATAAGTACACATTGTTATAGTCACGAACACAATCCATGTCACTCATATATAATATGATCAACATAAAAAAAATCTATGATTTATTTCACACAGGATTAACATTCATATCAATTACCAACGAGTGAGATTAATTAATACATAAATAAAAGTTATATTAAGTAAATGCAATAAATACTCTATTTCATCAAAGTTGAGTTCTTCAAAACATAATTGTAGTTGAGTTTTTTTTTATTTTATTTGTATTTCTGAACCAGCAAATGAGAATGAAACAAATGAAGTCTCAAAGTTTAAAAAAAGTTATGAATTAATTGAGAGAAGAAAAATAAAAAAATAAAAAAATAATAATAACGATAATAATAATAAAAATAATAAAAAATGATTCAAAGATCAGAAAATTAAATTTAGCTCAATAATATCTAACTAAAAAAATTTTATAGCTTGACTAATTCAGAGTTTATATTATAACACAATGTAAACAATTATACTATTTAAATCAGTAATAACAGTTTATATAAGTAAAACTTCAAATGATCATGATTTTATCAAAGATGATTTGAACTAATCGTTAGCTTTATTGAATTGGATTTTTCTTATCTTTATATTTTATTATAATTTTCATAAGACAAATAGCTGAATTAAGTTTTTAATAAATCTAGAAAAAAGAAAGTCACATGAATTTATCAAGCTTTGGACAAAAAGTGGCATACGTTTATGAAGGCAACACAAATGATACAAGCAGCAAGAGAGTTTATATTTTTCATATAACACAGATTAGGCATTAAAATCATCTTTGTGTACCAAACTTTCTTTTTCATGACGATCAAGATTAAAATAATAATAATAATAATAATAATAATGATAAAAAAAAGAAAAAAAAATCTACTTACACATGACAAATAAAAAGAATTAATATGAATAAACGAAGTCATTTCCACACTTTTTCATTTAAACAAGGAAAGCCAGCATAACGACCTAAAAGAATAATCTACGGTTCTCGATTATATAGTGCTAAGCTTGAATACAATTAAAGACTAATGCAAGTCATGGAAGATAGGCATTATGAAAATATAGAAGACAAGTTTCAGATTTCCGATTCAGTTCTCAATAAAGCCGTGCATGCTACCAAGGTTAGTCTTGATGAAATACTATACAATAGAGCAATAACTCGCATAACAAGTCGATAATAGACCATTACTCGCTTAACATTGTTCTTGAGAGGAGGTAGAGGTTTCACCTTTTAGTTTTGTGTATAAGGAATCAAAAGCAAAAGTCCTTGTACAATTTCTGCTTGTTGGAAGAGATGGACCTGCAAGAGCATCATTCTTTGTGGAAGAAACTAGCAATCCTCCTCTTGGTTTGGATTAAAGGCAGCAGCTCCTTGCGTTAAAGCAAAGAAGGAGAGGTGTTGCCGACGACATCACGGCCTGCTTGTAGGTAGATCTGGTCGGTCGGAGGCGAGGGTCGCATGAGTTCCAGACAGCAGTAGGGGGTAGAGTCGGCTCCAGCGGCGGATCGGGATCAGGTGGGTCGAATTCGCAGCGGCCTAGAGATGGAGGTCAAGCTGGTGGTAGGCCAAAGGCGAGGGAGATGGAGTTGTGGCTTGTCCAGTTGATAGAGAAAGCCGCTAGGTCGGGTGTGTAGGCAAATGGGGGCTTGCGACTCCTGCGTGTGTGAGAGTCGAGAGAGGAGGGAGCTGCTGACCGCCGGCCTTAGCCCTTGCCTATGAGGAAGAGTTGTTGTTGTGTCCCGAGAGAGGCTTGCCTTCCTTTTCTTTTTCTTTTGTGTCAGAACTGAAAGCTTCAGAGGGAAAGAGTCTTGGAGCTTCTCTATTTATTTTTTTGGGGAGCTCGGCTGGAGCGTGGGAGAGAGAGCTCCTTTTGTTTGCTTTTTTATGACAATATCAACTATTCTTCTGTACATGAGATTGCATGAGAAATAAACTTTTTTTTGTCTTTTTTCCTTTATTTATGTGTGAGCATTATATATATATATATATATATATATATATATTAGATGGCTGTACGTATAATGTGAGGATTTGAGTGGGATGTGAACTTTTTTTTTGTCTTATATGAATTGAGTGGGATAATGAATTGAGTATGAATGGCTTAAGATGAGAATGATAAAATTTATTTTATTCAATATTTTATTACATGTATGTTAATAATCTAAATAATATTTAAATAATTATTTGAGTAATATTTAAATGTTAATTTAATTAAAACTCAAATGATCATTTAAATAATATTTATAATTAAATAGTTCTTACCATTATTTAAATAATATTTAAATTATCGTTTAAATATTACTCAAATGATTATTTAAATAGTGCTTACGTGATTATTTAAATAACATTTAAATTATCATTTAAATAATACTCAAATAATTATTTAAATAATATGATAAAATCTATTCAACACTCTCTATACAACTCAAATGAAACTCGATCCAGACATGGATGGGCTCATTTAGAAGGTCTCGACGACCCAGACGTGCTTGCTCAGTTCATTTAGCAAAACAAGCAACATATCAAAAGATTTTAAGCACAGAATGAACATGTGCGATAAAGGCTCAAATGCACGTAAAATACCCATCGAATCGGCGTTGACCCGATCACATGTATTTTAAAACAAAATAGAGGACAACATGTGGTCGAAAGGAGTAACTCCTAAGGCTGACGACGAACCGAGATAAAATACGCAATTTGACCCTTCATCAGACACAACAATACAACGTGCAGCCAAGTGTATCGGTCTACGAAATATGCAATAAGCTCATGCAAGTGACCGATGCAAAAAGGGAGGTCAACACTATTTTTGCACAGTTTTGCACATTATCTTTCTTCGTAAATATTAGTACTAGAAGGCTTCTTCTAAGATCATTTATGATTCTCTTAGTTTTTAAAATATTATTTGAAAAATTTGGTGACCGAATCATTTCAATATCCCCCATAACTCTCCATATCAAAGTTTTTGTTATATGTATCTTTTTAAAAACCAACTCTACTTTATGTGTTTCACTGTATTGTTTTGATGCTCTTTGAAAATAATTTCTTCCATAAATATCTTTTTTAGTAATATCTCAAATTAGCTTTTTAATCTTTCCTTGAAGTCTTCATTCGTAATTAAGATCCTATTATATTTACTTTTAATCATCTAAATTGATTAAAATATCTAGATCACTTGCCTTAGTTATTGTATGTATATTTCATCCCCTTCTTTAGTATCAAGCCAATTATATGAGCTAGGGACCAACAATGTTGATAATCGAGGAACAAAATGCCCCTAAATAATAATAATGTAATAATAATATTATTGTTATTATAATAATAATATTAATTGTAATGATAGTGATAATTACAAAATTTTCAGAATAAATTTTGTTGATAACTACAAAAAAGTTGTTGCCAAAGAATGATGAGACAAACAATGATCATTTGTGCAATGGACTCAAAAGTCAACATAAATGCAAGGCAATTCAAGTGTTGCAAACTATTTCTAACCTAACTGCATTAACAAGCTGATAGGAAATACTTGAATATTTCAAGTAAACTTTAACAAGATTGACGAAAACAACGGGAAAACTCCACAAATCTAATGGAAAACAAGCCTAAACAGTAGTTTTTATTGTAGAAAGCAAACCAACGAAAGAAATTAAGCAAGATACAATTGATCCTCAATTCGAGAGGAGGATTGTTCTCTCCCAATCCCTAGACGAATCTAGGGCCCAAGACACCTAGAACAAGAATTCCGAAATCAACCACAAAACAAAACATAACCCTAACCCTAATCCTCCCTTCCTATTTTAAGCAAACAATCCAAGCCTCCTTAGCCTTAGCCGCCCCTCCTTTCCTATTCAAAATCATGAGTGGGCTCCACACAAGCATGGGTGGCAACTTCAAAGGGGGTCCGCCTCTTATAAACCTGAACCGGCCCTTGGCAAGGGGTCGGCTGGACCGGTCCATGAGGGACCGACCTAACAATACCCCATTCCCAAAGAATCACCTTGTCCTCAAGGTGAAATGAGAGAAATTGAAGCTTCACCCTCTCATAAGGCTCTCATGTGGCGTCGTAATCCAGGAGGCTCTTCCATTTATCAGCACTTCCTTAGCTCCATCTTTTCTTTGACGAACCCCCATTAACTCCAAGGGTTCTAGCATCACCTCTAAATCTTCTGTCAGCCTTAGGCAGTGCTCCTCTTCAGAACTGTCCCTTGTAGTCTGAATAACTCTCTTCAAAAGTGGCTGAGGAACACCTTATCTCGATCTGATACTATAGATTCCGGTATCCCATGCAATCGGACCACCTATCTGATAAAAATTGATGCTACTGTCACAGTTGTGTAGGGATGTCGTAGGGGAACGAAATGAGCATACTTGCTAGTCTATCCATTACCACCAAGATCTATGTGAACCCTTCTGATCCGGGTAACTCATCTATGAAGTCCATAGATACCTTCTCCCACACTCGACCTGGTAAAGCTAGTGGCTGTAGTAATCCTTTTGGAGACATGGCTATGTATTTATTCCTCTGACAGATCTCACATCTGACTATCATCTTCTCCACATCCCTGTGCATCGCCTTCCAATACAACTCTGAGGCGAGTCTCCTGTACGTCTTTTGCACTCCTGAATGGCTCCCCACAACACTCCCATGGAACTCCTGGAGCAGGTGTGGAATATGGACTGATGTCCTAGGCATCACGAATCCCCCCTGGTACAGCAGCAACTCACCTTCTAGAGAATACCCTGGGTGGTTATTCTCCTTCTTCAACAAGTCAGCCCTGATCTTCCCCAACTCTTCATCTCGTGCACTCTCCTCCTTAATGGCCTCCCAATCCAGCATCAGTGGTATCGACACTGCCATCACCTGTAACTCCCCCATGCATCTGGATAAGGCATCTGCCACGTTATTCTCCACTCTTGACCTGTACTGGATTTCAAAATCATATCCCAACAGCTTGGACAAACATCTCTAGTGCTCCTCAGTTACCATCCTCTGCTCCAACAAGTACTTCAGGCTCTTCTGGTATGTCCTGACGATGAAATGTCGTCCTAACAAGTAGGGCCGCCACTTCTGGATTGCTAACATAATAGAAGTCAGCTCCCTCTCATAAACTGATTTCAGCTTAGCTCTGGCTGTCAGTACCTGACTGAAGTAAGCAATAGGTCGATGATTTTGCATGAATACTGCTCCCAATCCATATCCTGAGGCATCTGTCTCCACTATGAAGTCCTTAGTGAAGTCTGGTAGGGCCAAGACCGGTACAGTAGTCATGGCCTTCTTCAGATTCTCAAAAGCTGATTGTGGCCGCTTCTCCCCATAAGAACCCATTATTCTTCAGTTGTTCTGTTAGTGGCCATGCGATGGTGCTGTACCCTTTCACGAACCTCATTTAGTATCCTGTTAGTCCTAGGAATCCCCTCAGCTCCTTGAGATTCTTTGGCATTAGCCACCTCATAGCTTCAATTTTGGCTTAATCTGCTGCCACCCCCTCCTTAGTGACTATATGCCATAAGTACTCCACACTGGTCTAGGCAAAACAACACTTCATATTGGCCCTTAACTGGTGCTCCTGCAACACTTCTAAAACCCTCTTCAAGTGCCCCAATATTCCTCCTATGACTTGCTGTAAACCAGGATATCATCAAAAAACACCAACATGAATCTCCTGAGATGAGGTCTGAAGATCTTGTTCATGAGGGACTGGAAAGTGGCTGGGGCGTTAGTGAGGCCAAAAGGCATCACTAGGAATTCATAATGCCCTTCACGAGTTCTGAAGGCAGTTTTTGGCACGTCCTCCCTTTTCATCCTGATTTGATGATACCCCGACTTAAGATCAATCTTGGTGAAGATAACAACCCCACTCAACTCATCCAACAGTTCATCTATCACTGGAATAGGAAACTTGTCTGACACAGTTTCCTTATTTACGGCCCTGTAATCCACACAAAACCTCCAATTTTCATCTTTTTTCTTCACCAGTAACGCTGGACTATAAAAAGGGCTAACACCGGGCCTGATAATACCTGCTTCTAGCATCTCTCTAATCAACTTCTCAATTTCATCCTTCTGAAATTGAGGATAGCGATAGAGCCTGACGCTGATGGGTGACACACCTTCCCTCAAGGTGATAGCATGCTCCTGCTCCCTTAGTGGTGGCAATCCTTGAGGTGGCTGAAAAACCTCACTAAATTGCTGCATCAAGGGCTGTACTGAAAGAGGAACTTCCTCTCCCTCCTCTAATATGATCCCCTCCAGCCTATGTAGTTCCACCAGATAACCTTCCCCCATTTCTTGGATACTCCTCACCATGGTTTAAGTGACACCATGACTTTGGAGAGCCCCCCATCTCCCCTTATCACTACTCTTCTCCTTTCCACCATCAGATCCATCGTTAATGCCTTCCAGTTGACCTTGGTGTCTTGCAAGGTCTGCAGCCACTTCATCCCCAGGATGATATCAGTGCTCCCAAGCTCCAATTGGAGAAAACCCTTACTCACATGAACCCCCTGTATAGTCAACACTATTCCTCTAAAAATCCCCTGGCCCATCTCTACCTTCCCTGTACCCATCATTACTCCATAACGTCCTGTATCCACCAATTTCATCCCCAATTGGTTCACAATCTGGTTGGAAATGAAATTGTGGGTAGCCCCACTGTTAATCAATACCACTATCTCCATATCTGCTATTTCCCCTTTTACTTTCATGGTATGATTCGGGATATAGTGGAGGACAAGTTGAGTATAGTATTTTCAAAGGTGAGATGGATGCTTGCCTAGGCGCCTGGCAAAATCTAGGCAAGGTTCCAATGACTCAAACGCCTCCCAGGAAGGCACTGTCAATAAAGTACCACCTAGACGACTGCTTTGGTGTAGGGTGCGTGGTGCCTAGGCACTTGCCTTTGTGATGTTTTTTTTAATTATTATATTTAAAACATACACTTCCATATTTTGAGATGAAGGGCTACCAATAGAATGATAAGGTAGAGAGTATGAGTAATAAAGAAGATGAAATAGATATTAGCAAATGCTATTAATCTTTTTTTTTTAAATTTTTTGGCACATGCTATTAATCTTACATTGTGGAAGTTATAAATTTAGGTTTTTATTTACTTGTTTAAATTTGAAACATAATTTTTAAGCCTTTTGACTTATAAGCATTTTATTTTTGACAATCTATCTTGCAAAGTTGTCTCATTTTAGCATTTAGAATGACACAAACTTAAAATTTTTTTTTCATCTATTATAATTTAAAATTTTGTTGCGATGATTATCATATTAATTTCCTGTGAGTTAGGAAAGTTTAAAACTAACCCTCCGTAAGAAAAACCTTTCCATCCATTTTGATAAGCATTATTCATTGTAGAGTAATAATTAGCAACTACAGGTTATTCACTGATGTTGAGAAGGATGAAAATAATAAATCCCATCTGTTATGTTTGATTTTTGGCGTGGGTGCATATCAATGTTTTTGTACTACACATGATTGCTATTGACAAGCAATCTGTTGTTTTTTAAACAAATTTGCAGAACGCATGCTATGGTTTGATCTGATAGAAAAATGTATATTTATAGGATACATATGCAATTCAGAGTAATGAAAGAGGAATAGCTGCTTCTAAAGGAGGTGCTTTTTCCTGGGAAATAACTCCGGTAGAACTTCTCTAACCACTGCTAAATGCATGGAAAGTGCAAAGGCATTTGAAGCTTTGATTATGTTTTACTTCATGTGATTGTGCAGGTTGAAGTTTCAGCAGGTAGAGGGAAGCCTTCAGTGCTTGTGGATAGAGATGAGAGCCTTGACAAAGTAAACTTCTCTTTAACCTTGGAGTTGTTTGTCTGTAAAAGTGCATGATTCATGTATCTTAGTTCATATCTTTGTTGATTTTCATGAAGTAGCTTGTTGTTTGATACAAAAATCTTATTTGATGCATCTCTTTTTTTGGTTTCTGTTTTATCATCATTGTGATTGTTGACCTAAATGTTGAGGTCTAAAAAGCATGAAAATTGTCGATAGCTCTTTTCTAGCCAAACTGAATCCTGTCTGGGCTGAATTGGCTAAATGGTCAGGCCTCTCTTATATGGCCTGGTAATATGTGTAATCTTTGTCTATGCTCCTGATGCTTCTCTCAAAATGTCTTAGTCCAGCTTCATCAGACTGGCACAATTTTTCTACCTTGCAATAAAGTTAATACTGCATTCCTACTTTGTTATTGGAATTTCATTCTAAAATTTGAAAAATATGGCTTTAAAAATAACCCCTTTGGAGATAGATATTTTAATATTAACTCATATTTCTAGCGTTCTCTTCCATGTGTCTGAGTGTGTCCATTTGTCCCTGCATGTGTTTGTGGGCGTGCTTGTGAGGCTCAGTTTGAGGATAGTTAGCTAGAGCATTTCCAAAACGTTGATATTGGCAACTGCTCGATTCATTGTGAAATAATTTGTCTTCCGTGTTTATGCTTTCTTAATCTCCCCTTATAATTGTTTTTGATTTCTTAGCCTGTTTATTCTCTTAATCCTTCAGAAAGGATTTTATTTGTTTGCTTAAAACTACTGCAGCTTGACAATTTTTCTTTTTTTAACTAATGTTTTCCTTAAAATAACTTTAAAAGATTGATGAATTTGCCATGAAGAAAAAGTTATGCTTCCGTTGCTCAAAGTGTTAAAAATAAATATGTGCATTATTCATGTTGTTCTAGCTCTAGAAATTGCTAGATTATGTGTTACTGATCCTGATATTTTCTGATTGCTAGTTTGATCCTATTAAACTAAGGAAGCTACGGCCCAGTTTCAAGGAGGATGGTGGATCTGTAACTGCTGGAAATGCTTCTAGTATAAGGTTTGACTATTCCCATCACTGTCCTCCTTTCTGTTGATTTCTCATAGTTAATTAATTCAAATGGGCTGATTTTCCTTCCTCTGCACTTTTTCAGCGTCATTCAACTGACAATTTGACATAGGATTTGTTTCTAGGTTGATACTCTTCCTATCTACTTTAGCCTACGTGTGAGTAGTGTGTACCCACTGAAAAGAACATGTCTTTAATTTAACCTAACATTAAGAAAATAGTGATATCAATTCTTGGGGAACCCAAAAACTAATGCACAGAAAAACTAAGCTGTTTTTTGGGTTTGCTTTTACTTTCTATTATTTGTTTTTAATTTTCCTTATCTTTATTATATTTGAAAATAAAACGTGATTGATTTTTATTATGTGCTTGTATTTTTTAAAAACTAAAAAAATAGACAACAAAATCATAGGTAAAACGATGAACAGTTCAGCATATATAAATTTGAAGCTCTGTTTTTAGCTATTTATTTATTATTATATTTCTTCAAAATTTAATTTTGTGAATAGCTTTTCAAATTAGAATTTTTTTTAATAAAATCAAATCACCTTATGAATCTTTTTTAATATTTTATTATTAAGATTAATCATATAAGTGGATTCGTATAGTAATTTAACTTTTTTAATGAATTACAGGAAAAGTCGTTGCATCCTAGAGTAATCTTCCTCTACTTATTCTGATTATATATATATAAATTATCATAACTTGATACTTCTCATGCTCGTTACCCTCATCAGGTAATTATAAGCGCTATTAACTTCTTTCTTTTCAAGAACTCTCCATAGCATTTCTCTTGGAACTTTATCATATGCTTTCTCTAAATCAATAAATATCATATATAGATCCTCCTTATTCTCTCTATATTTCTCCATCAAACATCTCAATAAATGTATGGCTTCCAGAATAGACCTACCCGGCATGAATCCAAATTGATTTTGAGAAACTTTAGCATCACGCCACAACCTACGCTCCATAACTCGCTCCCATAGTTTTAAAATATGACACATTAACTTAATTCCTCTATAATTCGCACACTCTTGTGCATCACCTTTATTCTTAAAAATAGGAATTAACACACTCATTTTTCACTCATCTGGCATCTTTTTAGTCTTCAAAACAGTATTAAAAAGTTTAGTAAGCCAAGAAATTCCTTCATCTCCTAAGCATTTTCACATCTCTATTAGAATATTATCAGGTCCAACAGCTTTTTCACACTTCATTTTCTTTAAAGCCTCTCTAACTTCTGTTTTACTAATACGCTGATAAAAATAAAAATCTTTATTTTCAATTAGGGTGCTAAAGTCACTAAAGTCAATCGTATTTTCACATTCTTCATTAAAAAGATTAACAAAATATCTCATCCACCTTTGTTGAATATCATATTCCAAAAAAATTACTTTTTGATCTTCATCCTTAATACACTTCACTTGAATTAAATCCTTACTACTCCTATCTCTTTGTTTGGCTAACTTATACATATATCTTTCTCCCTCCTTAGTATCTAATATATTATATAAATCATTAAAAGCCAAGCTCTTTGCATCGTAAATAGTTTTCTTAGATTTCTTATGAGCCTCTTTATAGCTTTCCCAATTATCAGAATTTTTACATCTAAATCAAATTTTATGACAAATCTTCTTATTTTTTATCGTTTCTTGTACATTTGGATTCCGATGACCCAGTTAGGAAAGTAGAGGTATTAGATTTGACTTATGTTAAAAAAGGTAGAGGTAGACCTAAAAAGACTTGGTTAGAAAATATTAGAAATGATCTTTCTTTATTAGATTTAAACGATAATTTGACTTTGAACCGGACACAATGGAGAAAAAGGATTCATGTTGCCGACCCCACGTAGTGGGACAAAGGCTTGTTGTTGTTGTTGTTGTTGTCTTGTACATTTGGATTCCATCACCAACTATTTTTACTATTAGTCGCTTTTCCCTTTGAAACTCCAAGCACATCTTTTGCAATATTCTTAATATCACTAGCTATTTTTTCCCACATAACATTAACATCCTCATGCACAGACAAAATCTTAAGATCTAAAATTTTACTCTCAAAAATACTTTTGTTAATATTCTTTAAATGCCCCCATCTAATCCTAAAAAATTATTTTACTTTATTTTTTATTTTCTCCCAATTTATCTTAAAGTCCAAAACTAATAATCGATGTTGGGTACATAAATTTTTGCTCAGAATAACTTTATAATCTTTGCAATCTAAACGATCTAATTTTCTTATAAGAAAATAATCAATCTGCATTTTATTATATTCAATTTTTATAAGTGATAAGATGCTCATCTCTTTTCTTAAATAAGGTATTAGCTATTAAAAAATCATAAGCTAAAGAAAAATCTAATATGGTCTTACCACCTTCATTTGCCGTTCGAAACCCATGACCACCATGAATGCTTTTAAAATCATATACATCTCTACCAACATGTCCATTTAATCTCCTCCAATAAAAATCTTTTTTCAAGAGATATTTTTTGTATTAATTCTTCTAAGCCATCCCAAAATTTTAATTTTGAACCCATATCCAAACCTACTTGAGGAGCATAAGCACTTATAATATTAACAATCTTAGCATCAACAATAATCTTTAAAGCTATAATTCTATCTCCAATTCTGTTAATTTTTATAACATTATCCTTTAAAGAAAATAAAGGATAATCAATCTGCATTTTATTATATTCAATTTTTATAATATTATCCTTATAAGAAAATAATCAATCTGTATTTTATTATATTCAATTTTTATAAGTGATAAGATGCTCATCTCTTTTCTTAAATAAGGTATTAGCTATTAAAAAATCATAAGCTATTAAATAATCAATCTGCATTTTATTATATTCAATTTTTATAACATTATCCTTATAAGAAAATAATCAATCTGCATTTTATTATATTCAATTTTTATAAGTGATAAGATGCTCATCTCTTTTCTTAAATAAGGTATTAGCTATTAAAAAATCATAAGCTAAAGAAAAATCTAATATGGTCTTACCACCTTCATTTGCTATTCGAAACCCATGACCACCATGAATGCTTTTAAAATCATATACATCTCTACCAACATGTCCATTTAAATCTCCTCCAATAAAAATCTTTTTTCAAGAGGTATTTTTTGTATTAATTCTTCTAAGCCATCCCAAAATTTTAATTTTGAACCCATATCCAAACCTACTTGAGGAGCATAAGTACTTATAATATTAACAATCTTAGCATCAACAATAATCTTTAAAGCTATAATTCTATCTCCAATTCTATTAATTTTTATAACATTATCCTTTAAACTCTTATCTATAATCATACCTACACTGTTTCTAGTATGACTCCTACCCGAATATCATAGTTTATATCATAAACTATCAATCTCCTTAGCCTTCTCTCCAACCCATTTAATTTTCTGAATGTATATAATACTTATCTTCCTATGAATCATAATATCTATTAATTTCATTAATTTTCTTGTAATGGAGCCTATATTCTAAGTTTTTATTCTAATTTTAGTTTCATGGACTAGCTTCTTTGCCCATATCCGTCCTTGATGTGGGAACCCTTGTCTACTGCACCCGGGCGCCGGTGCAGCGGCCCTTACACACTTGTCGCTGTATTCAGGCCATACAGCGCGTCGCTTCCAGGGGACGCCCTAGCATTAACACAATTTTTTAAAGGATTTATGTCATGATTATTCGACAAGTTTTACGCTGGCTATCGACTACCTAACGCAACCCTCCACTTTTCTCATGTAGGACTTGGGACCTGGCAACATATTTTATTCATCCCAAAAGATAATTTAACGATAGCCCAAAATTTAAAATTCCGTATGAAAGCAATGAAAATTCATAAAATTCAGCATCTAATGAAGTTCATGCCTTAAATGGAAAACTTAACAAGTATCTCAAAATTTGAATTATATACGAAAAACCAGCGTCAAAACATTTTAAAAGATAAGAACATGGATAAACTCACCCCAAAGGGAACCACAAGGAGTGTTATCCCTAGTAGTCCACGCCTCTAAAGTACTCAAATAATATACATCCAATAAGCAACACAATAATAGAGAAAAATTATAAATTTATGTCAACATTCAATATCCAATTTATTTAACATGTATCAATGGTCCTATTTATTTCATGCAAATGACCAAAATAAGAAATTATATTAAATAGGTAAAAATCTACTAAAAATATGTATCAATACATCTAGCATGAATTTCAATAAGATAAACTTTTTCATAAATTTACCTTCCAAAATTGCGCAAGGATTCGGATGAAAATATAAAAAATTTATTAAAACGATGAACGAAAGAAGACTTGGGTGCATTATTGTATTTATTTTTTAAGAAGGCAAGGCGACACAGTGGAGTAGAGGGAGGCGTAATGTGCGTGTTGTGGCAATTTGATTGAGACGTCACAATGAACTAAGGTGGTGTAATAGGTATTATGATATTGTGCAAAAATAGGAAGAAGCTTATAGGACTTGCATGAAAAAAATCTAGCGATTGACCATCAACTCGGAAAATAATGGTGAGACAGTGGAAGTGACAACTGCATACACATCAGCAACAATATAATGAGGAAGCATAGGTGAAGCATGAACATCTTTATCAAGCATAGGTGAAGCATGACTAAATCGAAGCATATTTCGTTGAAATCTTTACAATTTGTACAGTCTTCGTTGATGTTATTGAAATATGTTATGATAACTTGTATGGCTTGCAAAATGATGGCCATCTACTGAAGGCATCTATGGTCTTATTTTTAATTCCAACATAACAACTCAATGTTTTAACACAAATCTTTATTCCTGGAGCCATTTGGCCCCATTTGACATGCATGTCTTAGTATATTTTGAGAGAGTTAAGATATTTTAAAGCTTGATGGTCCGAATATAGGATGTATTACTTAGCAATAAATAATGCCTCTAATATTGGAGTGATTGCATGACAAAATTTATGTCCTTTTCATAATTAGAATATTTTTATTTCACATCACTTAACTTTTCATTGAAATAAGTGAACGGGTGTTCATCTTGACTCAATCTTTCTCCAATTCCTATCCCAAATGCGATATATGAAATCATAAAATTTTTATAATAATTAGTTAATGTTAACACAAGGACATTAATAAATCTCTTTGATGTCATTAGAGGCACTCTCAACAAATTTTGTCCATTTAAATTTCCCATTTTATAAGACAATTATTAATTGGTACTAATGAAAATATTAAACACTTTGATTAATCATTGATAAAAGACAGGCCATGAAAACTATCATCGTAGATGTTAGCTAATCTCTAATTACTTTAATCTCACCCAGAACAACAGATAATCCATTAGGGAACACTGTAAATCTCAAGAATGTTATTGATGGGGCAACAAAGCAACACTTCTTTAGTTAGGTACAACTTTGGATTTTTTTTAAAACTTTCCTAAGATGTGCTAAATGTTATTCTCTTGTTTTTTTGTAAATCAGAGTGTCATCGAACGAAATAACTAAAAAAATTTTCAATAAAAATCGCACGACATGATTTATAATCCTCATGAACATTTTTGGTCATTTATTAATCTGAAGGGCATATAACTATCTTTTGTTTTAAAAACAAAGTTTCATTTTTTTTTCATTTTCTTATTCTTGGTGATAATCAAATTTATTTTAAAAAAAAATCATAGCCTTGTCATCAACATATCATTAAATTTTGGTATAAAGCATTGATGCTTGATTATGATATTATCAATAGATAGATTATCTACACACATTCTAGAATTTTCATCATTTTTAGGTATAAGGTAGTAGGTATTGCACAAGAACTCATGTAGCTCCACCCATCTTTTTTATTCTGCATGTTCAATAGGCAAAGTAGCTCTCTACCCTCTAGATCCATCCATGTGCATCCTCTCCCTCAAAAATAGGCATCTTCAGATTCCCCACTCTCAGATCTCCTCCATTCCCCATGTTTCCTCCATAACCCCCCATTCCCCAAGGGGGTGGTGCACCCCAAGTGTCCCGATCATCCCTTCTTCCCTTATACCCAAACCCTTCGTCAAAATTCCCCCTCATTTCAAAATCAGCACCTCTCCGGTCATAATCAACCCATCTTCTTTCAAATTCAGCACCCCTTCATTCATACCCAACCCCCTCATGCCTCTCCCCATACCTTCTACATGTCTCCTCCCTAGGACTAGGCTCTGAAAGAGGTTTTCTTTCTTCTCCCTCCAAGATCTCCACCTCTTGTTCTTCTCCTCTCCTTATCAGATTAGGATTCTCCCCACTTCCTTGGTTGTTGGCGACTTTCCTTCCTCCAGCGAAACTGTTTTGGTTTGGCCCTTGATCGAGCAACTTCTTCATCATCTCCGGTCATAATCAACCCATCTTCTTTCAAATTCAGCACCTCTTCATTCATACCCAACCCCCTCATGCTTCTCCCCATACCTTCAACATGTCTCCTCCCTAGGACTAGGCTCTGAAAGAGGTTTTCTTTCTTCTCCCTCCAAGATCTCCACCTCTTGTTCTTCTCCTCTCCTTATCAGATTAGGATTCTCCCCACTTCCTTGGTTGTTGGCGACTTTCCTTCCTCCAGCGAAACTGTTTTGGTTTGGCCCTTGATCGAGCAACTTCTTCATCATCTCCTCCATGATGGAAAATTTCCCATCGATCTTCTCTTGGACGGTTGAAATTTGAGTTTGGAAATTTGAAATTTATATTTCAATTGTCCGATCTCCCTTTCCAATACTTCTATCTTTTTTCCCGTCATAGGTACCCGGATCTAGGCTCCAAACAACAAAAAAAAAAAACAATTCCGGTCTTTAAACAGCAAAAATCAATAAGACGGAGGGAATAAATGCAACAAAAGTCAGCGAGGAAGACTTATATTTCAGCTCAGGATATCGCTCTGATACCAATTTGATAGGAAATGGATGCAAAAATTGAGAAGACCCTTGGCTGAAATTTGATTTCAACAGAACTAAAAGAATAAGCAACGAGAAAACTAGGAATAAAAATTCATAAGAACATTTTTTTATTGAAATGTTTATGAAAGAAAAGATAAGATAAAATTGGATCTTCAATTGGAGAGGAAATATGATGCCCCAAAATCTCATTTGGAAGAATTATTCTTTTATCTTTTAATATATGATAACTAGAGCTTCCTAATTTCTTTTATGAATATAAATATTAGTGAAAATAAAACAATCAATCAAAACATCAATATATACTTCTGTAATTATTTCCTCAAAAATCATGTACACTACTCAGCATATATAATCATATTATACAATTATATTATAACTATTCTGTCATGAGTACAAAAGAATAGCTAAAATAATAAGAACCTGAACCTGAAGGATCCTGGTCAATCTCAAACTATGATGCACCGACACTCCGTTTTAAGAGGGTATGCAGTGTCGGACCGGACACGCGTCCGACACGGCGGGGACACGTGTCGGACATGCTATTAGTGTGTCCCATTTTAAAAAAAATAAAAATAAATCGGACACGCGTGTTCGGCTATTTGATAATTAAATAAAAAAAAAAGAAAAACTCTAATCTCACTATTTCATATTAGCCGATTCATGCCCGAGTCTTCATCTTCGCCCTAATCCCGTATTCCTATTCGTATTCGTGGTCTTCCCGAGCGATTCAGGCGAGCAGCGGTCAACTTGAGATCTTTCCCGCGAGCAACGGTCGCTTGGAGATCGCACCCTTAGTCTTCCCTTCCAGCCGTAAGCAACAAGCCTTCCTCCTTAGTTTCTGTGCTCAGCCGAGGGAAGCCGACACCAAACTGCATAAAAGTTTTCAAACCTGTAAGTTGATTTCGCCATTTTTTCTTCATTTGTCATTTGTGTTCATTTAGCTGCCTTTTTGCTACGCTTTAGCTGCCCTTTTGCAAAAGCTCAACAAAAGCGTAGCAAAAAGGCAACTAAAGCGCAACAAAAAGAGTAAATGATCTATGCGCTTGTACAATTAAAAAAAGCCTTATAATAATTTTTTTTCCTTCACTGCGCTTTCACTGTGTATTTTTATCGTTTTGAGGCTTACTACTGAGGTTGAACCCCGCCAGGGGGCAGCGCCCCCTTGGAGCCCCGACTGCCCGGCATATTATTGTATTCATAATCTTTAGAATAAGTGAAGCACTATGTTTAGGGGTTTGATATATTGCACTAATTTATTAAGCCTTTATTTTTTCTATTTCACTAGTGTGTTTGAAAGCAAAATGAGCTCTCCTGCTGGTGGGAGTGGATTAGGTGAAGGTTCAAAAGAGCCATCTGTAGAAACTGATAAGCCCTTATGGATTCATGTTACAAAGTTAGGAAAAACTTCTGAAGGAGGAGGGAATGTGTCATTCAAATACAATTATTGTGGTGGCACCTACAAAGGATCTTATTCTAGGGTGAAAGCACATCTACTTAAGATTTCTGGTCATGGAATTAAAATGTGTCCTAAGATTACTACGTCGCAGTTGATTGAATTGAACAGACAAGTTGATGAAGCTGAATCTAGGATCAAAAGGGCACTTCCTAAAGAGATACCTTTGCCATCTACCCATGATTCATCCTACACTTCTTCCTCATCTGTTAGAGTTGATCGTTCATTATCATATAAAAGTGAAGGATATGATTCAAAGAAAAGAAAAGGAGTTCCCAGTAGTGCTTTAGAGAAGGCTTTTAACATGCAGTAGCGAGAGGAATTGGATGGTGAAATTGCAAGGATGTTTTTTTCAGCGGGACTTTCTTTTAACTTTGCAAGAAATCCTCATTACAAAAATTCATTCATTTTTGCATGTAATAACAATATTGCAGGTTATGTTCCACCTGGCTACAATGCAATAAGATCAAAATTATTGGAAAAGAAAAGAGCATATATTGAAACATTGCTTGAACCAACAAAAAGAGTATGGAAAGAAAAAGTCACTTTGATGTGTGATGGTTGGACTGATCCTCTAAGAAGACCACTCATTAATTTCATGGTCGTTACAGAGAATTGCCCAATGTTTATTAAAGCTGTGAATTGTGAAGGAGAATACAAGAATAAATATTTCATTACCAATTTGATTAAAGAGGTGATAGTTATTATTGGGCCTTCAAATGTTGTGCATGTTATTACAGATAATGCACCGGTGTGTAGAACTGCAGGATTGTTGGTGGAGCAAATTTATCCTCATATATTCTGGACTCCATGTGTTGTGCACACTTTAAATCTAGCTCTAAAAAATATTTGTGCAGCAAAAAATACAAAGACAAATGAAATCATATATGCTGAATGTCATTGGATAACAGTGGTTGCAGATGATGTTGTTTTAATTGAAAATTTCATTATGAACCACTCAATGAGACTTTCAATGTTTAATGATTTCTCACATTTGAGAATGTTAGCTGTTGCTGAAACTCGTTTTGCCTCTGTAATAATCATGTTGAGAAGATTCAAATAAATAAAAAAAGTTCTTCAATCTATGGTGATTAGTGAGAAGTGGTCTTGTTATCGAGAAGATGATGTTGGGAAGGCAAGGTATGTGAAAGAAAAGGTCTTAGATGATTTGTGGTGGGATGATGTAGATTACATTTTGGCTTTCACTGATCCGATTTATGATATGTTGAGAGAGGCTGACACAGATAAATCATGCCTACATTTGATTTATGAGATGTGGGACTGTATGTTAGCAAAAGTGAAAGAAATTATATACAGACATGAAAGAAAGTCACATAATGAAGACTCAAGTTTTTGGAGTATTGTCTGTACCATTCTTGAGGATAGGTGGACCAAAAGCAATACACATCTGCATTGTTTGGCCCATTCATTAAATCTAAGGTACATTTGTATTCATCTTTTAAATTAATTTTAAATTTCTTAGTAAATGAGTAAATAATTTTATATGTTTTGTATTATTTGAAGGTATTCAAGTAAAGAATGGCTTTAAGAAGACCCTCAACGTGTCTCACCACAAAAAAGATTTATAAGTGTCAAATATGAGAGATATGCTTGAAACGATATTTTCCAAATGAGGAGGAGAGAAGAAAGATTAATATAGAACTGACAAAGTTCTTTGGATATTTAGAGGATTTTGGTGATCAAGAATCTTTGGTTGATAGATGGAGGATGGATCCAACAATGTAGTGGTTGATTCATGGAGCTTCAGCAACGCTTCTTCAAACAATAGCAATAAAACTTCTTGGTCAAGTATCATTCTCTTCTTGTTGTGAGAGAAATTGGAGCACATACTCATTTGTTCAATCGATGAAGAGGAATAAAATAACTCCATAACAAGCTGAAGATTTAGTTTATTTACATACAAATCTTCATATTCTATCAAGGAATACCCCACTTTATATGATAGGTGATAACAAGATGTGGGATGTTGCTGGAGATGGGTTTGAGTGCCTTGATGATATGGGATTATTGAAGGTTGCAAATCTTTCTCTAGATGAACCATAATTGGAAGCAATGATATTCAATGATGATGATATTGAAGGCCAAAGACCAACCTTTGAATCTAATTCTATCATTCCCTCTATTGAGTAGTTGAACATTCATGTTTTACTAAATGATATTTTGCTTATATTTTTGTGATTGTACTAGACATTTTGTACTAAATATTTTTATGTTATAAGCTAAACAAGTTCTCATGATATTGATTTATTATTGCTTACAATTTCCAATATGGTGTCACCTTTATTTTTAAATATTATATTAAAAAAATTATTATGCCGTGTCCACGCCGCGTCCACGCCGCACCCGTATCCTATATTTTTAAAAAATTCCGTGTCCCGTGTCCGTGTCGTGTCGTGTCCATGTCGCCGTGTCCATGTTAGTGCATCTTAGATCTCAAATTTTTGCTCCCTGGTCTTGATCTGAAATCATTTAACTACATATAATCAGCTCATGAGCCCAACAAGTAATAAAATCTTACAACTGAACTCAAAGCACAACAAATGAACAATATGCATGTCAACTGTCAAATCATAGAAGTAACATTTTTATGATCATAAATTTGTGCAGAAATAGTAAAACACACATGTAAGAGCAGTAAAATTTATAACTAGTTTATATATATAAAGGGGCTATGATTTGGTAAAATCAGTGTGAATTTAACTTTTTAACATTAAAAAAGATGCTTTAATGATAATGGCATATGGTAATAAGGGCTGAAACTTGAGACTTAGATCACCGACAAAGTCACAATGAAGATTAAACAAAGTTTCATCGTCCAGAAAACTGCTAAAATATTGAAGAATACTGGTACTAGTACTCAGCCCAAAAGTCAGAACCCAAATCGATACTCAAATATGATAAAATATAGAGGGTGAGTGGGTCATATATTAACTTTCCACTAATCTTGCATTGCCACATGCTTCTTGGGCTCTGAATTGGCGGTTCAATTGATATGTAAGGATTTCCCCACATCCAATTACATAAGAACCATATTACGTTTACAAGCACGTATGAGGAAAGATGCCAAAGAAAAAAGTCGAGCAGCACGATCGTGCCCACGTAGTCCCCATGATTGCTAGGGACAATTGCCCACTCATTTCATATAAAATAAATGAGTAAAGAAACGGGAGAGGTTACACTGACTTACATTCTTTTGCAATCGAGAGAGCTCGTTATTCTGCTCCCTGAGGCAACAAGAACTCGTTTCCCTCACAGCTTCCTCCTACGACTGTTGGGCTTACTTTCGCTCCGACTTCCTCGAGTGAGCGATCAAGCCACACCCGATATGGCCTCATCCCCGACTGCCACGATCATGGCTCGTGCCAGCCTCCATTCCGACTATCGTAATTGAGTCATGAGCCGATCTCTACTCTGACTTCCGCAAGCGAATACCAGTCTTTGGTCCGCCTCTCAGACGCGAATAGGCCACTCCCGTCTAGCTTCCCAGGCGCGAATGAGACCCCCATTTCGCCTCCTGGACCTGTATTTCTTTGAAACACCCTGTGCTCGCCTGCCATAAGCTATTGAACATGCCAAGCCTAATCCGACCTTTGTCTAGTCCGTTCCATATGCCCGAGCTGTTTGTTTAGTGTTTCTTGATTTGAATTTGTGAGGAAGAAGAATAGGGATTTGTGGAATATTGTTATTATTATTAATAAAAGATAATAATAATAATTGCTATAAATAATAAGAATAATAATAATTATTATTAATTATTAATAATAATTGTTATTATTATTATTAATGAAAAGAAAAAAAAGGATGCTGCAATCGCCAAATCGAACACTATAGTCATTAACCAGAGGAGTTGAAGACGTATTCCGGGGTTAATTTGCTCCCCCGACGCCCTCGGCTGTCGATCTGATCCAATCGAGTGGATCAAAAGAGCAAGTGCTCGCCCTAACTTCCCATCACGAGAAGGGGACGCTAAAAGGCTGTCGAAATGCTGGGGAAAACGTCACTACGTCAGCAAATGTTCGAAGACCAATATAAAGGTCGATTCGCTCCCTTGAAGCTCTCGTCGTCGATTTAATCCGACTAAGCGGGCCTGAAAGGGTAATTGCCCTCCCTAACCTCCACTCACGGGGAGGGGATACTGGAGGCTGATGAAATTATGTGAGAAGGTTACCAAATTGGAGAAATTGAGTTTCAATTAATTAAATATTAATTAAGCAAATTTAATTCATTAAAATATTAATTAATAATAAAATACTAATTAACAAGTTTAAAATAAAGCTTAAAATTTCACTTAAAATTAAATAACTAATTAATTAAAATTCAATCAGTTAATTAAAAAAATGAACGAAATTAAATAATTGATTAATCATTTTAAATTCAATTTAAAATCTTAATTAAAATAAAGTTAAAACTCTAATTTAAAACTTTAAATTAACTATCCTAATTTAAAATTTAAATTACTAATTAATTAAAATAAATCAAAACCCTAATTAATTGAACTAATTGATTTAAATAATTTTAAATGTTAATGAGTTGACCTTTCATTTAACTAATTAAAATAAAATTAAATCTTTAATAATTTATTAACTAATTTTAAATATAAAATTTAAATTCACATAATTAAGCAATTTAAACAACAACAACAACAACAACAACATCAAGCCTTTATCCCACTACGTGGGGTCGGCTACATGAATCCTTTTTCTCCATTGTGTCCTATTAAAAGTCAAATTCTCGTTTAAATCTAATAAAGAAAGATCATTTCTAATATTTTCTAACCAAGTCTTTTTAGGTCTACCTCTACCTTTCTTAACATAAGTCAAATCTAAGACCTCTACTTTCCTAACCGGGTCATCGGGAGGCCGCCGTTTTATGTGACCAAACCATCTAAGGCGACTCTCTCTAATCTTATCTTCCACTGGAGCTACTCCAACCTTTTCACGAATATGCTCATTTCGTATCCTATCTCTAAGGGTAAAGCCACTCATCCACCTGAGCATCCTCATCTCTGCAACACTTAACTTAGAATTATGCTTCTCTTTTAATGGCCAACATTCAGCACCATAAAGCATTGCAGGTCTCACCACCATCTTATAGAATTTTCCCTTAAGTTTGAGGGGTACTTTTCTATCACACAATAAGCCCGATGCATTCCTCCACTTCAACCATCCAACTTGGATTCTGCTGATAATATCCCCATCTATATCACCATCACTCTGAACAATAGATCCAAGATATCTAAAACGTGTACTCTTATTAATGACTTGATCGGCCAAAGTCACAATGCCCTCACTAGGTCTATTATTACTAAAATTACACTCCATATATTCCGTTTTAGATCTACTCAAGCGAAAACCTTTAGACTCTAAGGTTGACCTCCACAATTCTAGTTTACCTTCAACTCCCTCTCTAGTCTTATCAACAAGAAGAATATCATCAGCAAAAAGCATACACCAAGGTACATCCTCTTGCAAATGTCTAGTGAGAACATCGATGACTAAAGCAAAAAGATATGGGCTTAAGGTTGATCCTTGGTGTAATCCAACCGAAATAGGAAAATACTTGGTCAAACCACCTTGTGTTTGAACACAAGTAATAGCTCCTGCATACATATCTTTAATGATTTGAATATAAGCGTTATTAACTTCTTTCTTTTCAAGAACTCTCTATAGCACTTCTCTTGGAACTTTATCATATGCTTTTTCTAAATCAATAAATATCATATGTAAATCAATAATTAAGCAATTTAAACAATTAATTTAAAATTTAATAAAATCAAAGCTTTAATTAAAATTAAAACTTTAATTAATTAATTGATCAAATTAATAGAGCAAATAATTTAATTAATAATTAAGTAATTTCTAAATACATTTAAAATTATTAATGAACCGAGAGTTTAATTTTAATTTAAAATTTAAACTTAAATTTCAACTTAAGTTAAATTTACAAATAAATTTAAAATATAAGTAGAAAGCATCTGAGGGGAGAGCAACTCTTGGCGTATTTTTTAATTAAAACAAGAAAACACTGAAAATAAATGTTTTCCACTAAATCGACACTAAGTACAACTCACACTAAAACTCAAACTCCTAAAAAAACTAACCAAAATATAAAACAGAAAGAAAGATAAAAAATCCTAAACTAAACTCCAACTCCAGCTCCTAGCAAGCTCCAGCTTCTGGTAAACCCTGCAGCTGCAAGCTCTAGCTCTTGCAATTGCTAGCTACAAACACCTGCAAGTAAACAAGCAAAGTGTCAGCATGGTACTGGTAAAAGAAAGCCGGTACTGGTAAAACAAATTAATACTGGTAAAATAAAATTGGTACTGTTGAAACATAACTGGTATTAAAACAAACAAAACAAAATTAGTACCGGAAAGAATAGAACTAGTACTAAAATAAGCCGGGTACTGAACAAATAGCGATCTTAAAGTAAACAGACAGGCTACTGAAGTAGGAACACTACAAGCACTACTACGAGCAAAACCACAATGAACTACTGAAAGCTATAGTAGAAAGTATAGGTGTTGAGCGGTAGGGTGTGTAACTACTCTAAAGCTAACTTAATAGATAACTACTAGCTAAAATAGGATAAATTCCGGATAAATTAATGCACACAATCTCCCAATGGGAGTTATAAACTCTCCCAAGGGGAGCTATAAATTCTCCCAAGGGGAGTAATCAACCCCAGTCCAAACGAACCAAGGGAAGCTTCTAATTGAAATTCGAGCTACTTCTAATAGAAGCAGTAAGACCCACTTAAATGTAGAATTATATGTCTGCTACCAACACCCAGCTGCTAAAACCCCGCTAACCTAAAGTTCAACCGACAACTTGTAATAGAAGTCGTAAATCCAACTTTAGGGAAAATCTCTAGGTAAAAATAACCTAACCCTAAATCCCTGATAACCCGAACCATCTCTAATAGAGGCTGTAAGTCCCACTTTAATTAGGGTGCTAGGAAAAACTTTCCCAAAATAAATAACACATCTCTGATAACTTGAGCCACTTCTAAGTGAAGCAGTAAGACCCGCTATTTGGGCTACTTCCAAGCAAATCCGTTAGACCCACTATACTGGCTACTTTTAATAAAAACCGTAAGCCCTGACCCAAATCTAAATTACAGGCAACTCTTAAACGGGTTGTAAGATTTAACCTAAACCTAAACTACAGGCAACTCCCAAGCGGAGCCGCAAGTTCCAACCCAAATCAAATTAACCTACATCTATCCACTTCAATTTACTCGGAATCCCTGAGAGGAGGCAACACATGGCTGCTAATCAAATTTTCTGGACACTACAATCAACAATTATTAGTATTGGTAGACTGAAACCTACAATATGCCCGAGACGACGGAACCATAGGATCTTGATCAGGTTTACATTCATTCCCCCCAGAACCAAAGATTTAAATCTATTGCACATCTAAAAATTGATCCATCCTTAATCGACAGTTATCTTTCACGCATTAGGAGGGGTAATTAACTATGAGGGCTCGCGCTTATAGGAAGTGGAACTTCAGAACTAAATAAACTTTGATATCGATAATCAGGAAGTTTTGGTTAATTTAAAATCTAATATACCTCGAGAAAAATGAGACCTTAAGCTTGCGAAAGCAGGGTTCGTGCCGCAGCGCTCATCTTTTCCTTAGAGAACACCAATAAAGCAGTGAAATGGAGAAATCAATAAACAAATACGAGTGCTGAATCAGTAAAGCAGTTATGAATGCAGTACTTTCAACCAGTAGAGAAATCATATAAAGCGGTAAAACCAAATCATCGGTAAAGACCGTCAAAATCATATAAATGTAGTAAAATTATATAATGATGTACACATGCTATCTAATTATTCTATATCAGTATCAAAATCAATATTTTAATCACGTTCTTAATATATTATATGCTCAATATCAATACAATGAATTAATATTAGTAATCAATACAGGGAATCAATAGGAGTATCGAATATTATCGAAGTCCATATTGGTAACAGCAAAATCAGTGGCTGGGGCAGTAAAATAATGCAGTAACAGTAAACCTGTATAGTGATAGGAATAAGGCCTCACCAACATACAGTTTAGTAGTCATACTAAATAAGTAAGAGGTTCTAACTTAATCAATGTTTTTTCAGTATCATATCAGTATCAGTAAGTCATTTGCTCAGTAAACAGAGTCGCCACTCTTTGCTTGTCGGCATAGTAATCATCTCCTTATATCTCCTAATCAGTGAATCACGTAAATCAGTAGATGATAACACCAAATCACAGTATTTAAAGGAAAGTCTGTCGGCCAACCATCCTATAAAGGTTATTCAGTGTTAAGCCAACATCAATAAAATCAACTTGTTCTCACACATATTATTATCACAGTACTATAACAATAATAGCGACAAGCTATTACTCAACCACATACCCATATTCATTTTCAATGCTTATATTAATAATATGCTTATAGTAAAAATATCAGTTATTCAATTAGTCGAAACAATATAAAATATAGTAACTTCTATTTTACTCGGTGAAATTCAATAAATGTTATAGTCAAAATGATGGGGACATCGGAGCTTGGAAAGTCTATCAGAGACGTGGCCGTCGATCTACGGCCACGATTGAGTCAATGTATTTCTGAGTCGTATTATGTATTTGTCTTTTATTATTTTATGTTGTATTTGTTTTGTTATTTTTCCGCTTTTATCCCTTAAGGGAGGTCATGTGTAAGCCAAAAGGGTATTATCGTCTTTTATTTTTGAGTCCTTTGTATGAGGCTATATATAGCCCTTATGTTCTCTTTTTATGTTTAATGAATGAATAATAAAAAAAATTTCCTGCACATTTGATCTTTGGGAGAATTGTGAGAGTTCTAGTAGAGAACTTTGGAGAAATCCCTAGGGAGGGAAATCAGATCACCCACCAACCTTGGAAAACGTTCGGGTTTGTGGTTCTTACTTCCTTCTTTATTTTCTATTCCTCTTCTCCTCCTTTCTCCATCGTCGGCCGCCACCCTATTCCCATCCCACCGCCGAAGCACCCCCACCTCCTCCACTCTCCACCGTCGGGTTGAGCCCCTTCACCCAAGCCGCCGACCACAACCATGCCCCCCTTGCCGTTGCCCCAAGTTTTCCCTTTCCAAAAAAAGATTAGTTTTGATTTGGAAATTATTTGATTTCAAAATTCAAATAGTTTGAAAAGTCAAAACTTTCTTAATAAAAGTTGCCTAAGTTTGGAAAGCCCATTAATTAGAAATCAATCCCAAATCGGAGATTGATTATTTAATTAAATCAAATCTCCACATACACAAAAACAAAAATCTCCACATACATTGCATTTAGACACCTCCTCTCCCTCTCTCTCCTGGCCGAAACTCCCCAAGGGCCCACCTATTTTTTTCCTACCCAAATTAAGCCTCTCTCTTAGGAATTAAATCCCAAATTCTGCCCCTACTCCATCCGCCCCCTCTCTCTTACCCCTTATGTTATTTAAATTATTTCCAAACCTAGAGATTGGATTTGGAAATTAATTTCAGTTTCTCCCTCCATAATACTCTCTCAACTCTAACCCTAGACCACCCATATCTTAACCAATTCTCCCCCAAACCCTTCCCCTTGGCCGGCCATCTGTTTCCCTCCTTTTCTCTTTGATTATCTTGGAGAACTCCCTAACTAGCCAAGGAATCATCCAAGGACAGCAAAGTACAACGAGTACACCACTTCAACGCTTGAGAGAAACTTCTTTCTCTTTAGAGAAGACTTCAAGGGAAGCAACACCCAACGTCATCCATACATCAACCCTTCAAGATCAATGCATGGCCGATCCCGATCTTGATTTCGGCATTGTATATGACGAGCAAGGTTTCATCCACATCCTCCGTTCAACCTTCTTCGATGTTGATCCGGAGATTGATCACACTGTCGAGGGATACGTGGAGCGCATCTTAGACACCCTCGCTGAAGCCATAGAAGAACAGCTTGACAACGTTTAGTGGCACATTGTCTCCGGTTCTCAACAAGGGTGAACTTCTTCCCCTTTTCATTTATCTTCTAATCCCACTAATCTTGTAGGTGGTGATCCAATCGCAAGGAATCGTGCAAGCTAACTGCCTAGGCTTAGTAAACGTAGGGATGCTTAGTAAACGTAGAATTGAGTGTACTTTCTATGTTGCTTATCTCAATGTTAGATTAGGGATTTTGTTTAGTAACTACTTAATTCGCAAGTTGTTCAAATTCTACGTTGTCTTGATAAATCAAGCGCTTAGCATGTGATTTGGCCTAAGCGTAGTGACCCCTCCTACATTTTCTATTTTCGTTTAATAGCTAATAGTCTTAATTGTTCTTTGTTCCTTTCAAAATCGTGCAAGTTCTTTTCGCATTCATTTAAAAGCATAGTAGTCCTGCATCACAAAATGTCCAACAAAATAATAAGTATGATAAAATAAAAAACTTGTTCGGTAAAAGTTTAATAAAAATAGGGAAAATGCAATAAAATCAATTCTGAGAAAAAAAATTTGAAAACGGAGATAGGATTAGAATTACTTACAGTGATCTGAGCAATTTTTATAAAAGCAACAAAGCGATTCGGCCTTTAAAAAACAATTTTCCTCTTTCTCTCCGATGCGCTGCAATTCAAACAGGAATTCAAAAATTTTCATTTTCAGTTATTTTCAAATATTCGGATTGTTATAGGAAGATCCGGCTCTCTCAAATCCCTAACCGCTTACTAGAGCCCTTTCAACCTAGGTAAAACTAAATTCAGCAAAACATCACCTCCCTAACCCTAAGGTAAGCAGACTACTTAAACATACATTAATCTAGCAAATCTCAAAATATCCCTTCCCCCAAAGCTTTTCCCTCCCCCCTCATTTGAATTGCTCTTTGGGCCCCACCCTAAGGGGGCCGGAACTCGTCCGGTGGAAGATCCCACTTCCGCCTCACATAATGTTTGGCTGGTCCAGGAGTGATCGACCTGACCGGTCCATCATATTAGTAACTATTTATATTATTTTTTGTAAAATATTAAGAACATTTTTATGATCTATCAACTGGCTTTGATAAGTCATCCCCCACTTCTAAGTGACATGTTGAGATTAACCTAGGTTTTGATAACAATTTTCTATAAGATGATTAAGGGCCTAGCATTTCTAATGTAACTTTGAATGGCATCCAAGATGAAAATAAAACAAAATCATAATTCCTAGGTTACAAATTTATAATTTAGCAAAAATTTGCTTGTTTTAATAAAATTACAACAATCATGTTTTAATTATTACAAAAGATAATTAAATAGTCATCCAAAAGCGCAAATTTTATATAGGAGCAGCTTAATTCTCAAAATTAGCAAAAGGAGCATGTTTAATACAAAATTTAAAACGGAGCAAATTCGTCAAATAAAATAGCGCATTCAGAATGCGTCAAAAGAAATAGGGCATTCTGAATACGCTATTTTGTTTGGCGCATTCAGCTCAAACAGGAGAGAGAAATATAGCTAGAGAGAGAAATGACTATTTCTAAAAAACAAAATAATTAGCCAAAACTTTTGGCGTACTCTCCTCACCGCAAGATGAGAGAGAGAGAGAGAGAGAGAGGTAGGAGAGAGACGCGGGAGAGGCGGGAGAGAGAGAGAGAGGGGTTAAATGGAGAGAGATGGGTGAGAAAAATTTTAATATAAATATAATTAAATTAATTGAATTACTTTTTATTTAAATTAACTAAATTTTATTGTTATAATTAAATTAATTAATTTTTTATTTAAATTAACTATTTTATTTAAATTAATTAAATTTTTATTCAAATTTTAATGTTTTATTCTAATTATTTAAATTAATTTTTATAATATTACATAATTTAAATAATATTTACAATGATTATACATAATTTTTAATTAATTAATTTTAGTATAAATATAATTTAAATATAAGTATAGTTATAATATAAGTTCTAATTTATATTTCATTTATCTTAAAATAAATATAAACGATTTTTTTGTATAAATTTATATTTTTATCTAATTATTTAAATGAATTTTTTGTATAATTATTTATATTATATTTTAACTGTTTTTTTTAATATTTAACTTACATTTCAACTATTTTTTAATAATATTATATAAATTTTATTGTTTAAATATAATATTTTAATATAATATAAAAAAGTTTATACTTTTAATATTTAAAATAATAATTAAAATAATATTTAAACTGATATTTAACATATTAAAATAATATATAAAATATTTAAATGGTTTATATGTTTTTATTGAAAAAAATTTTATATGTTTAATCTTTTCATGAAAAAATTTAGCCAAAAAAGATGAAACATATAAACCATTATTTAATAATTAAAAATAATATATAAAATTTGTGCGTAGGAGAGAGGTAGCTGCAGAGTACTATTCTCTCTCTCTCTCTCTCTCATCTCTCTCCTCCTCTTTCTCTTCTCTCTCTGCCACCTTTCTCTCTCTTATCTCTCTCCACCTAAACAAACCGAAATAATTGGCACATTATTTTGGCGAATTAGTTCCTTTCAATTCTTAAATAAATATGCTCTTCTTGCTAATTGTGATGTTTAACGTGCTCCTTTATAAAATAAAGCCCATCCAAAATTTAAAAGTATGCAAGAAAATAATAGCAATTAATAAACTTCAATAATCAGTCAGGTTCACACAGTTCAACTTATATCTCGCTTGACGAAATTCAATTGCAAACAGACTAAATAATTTAAAATATGAGCAATGATAGAAATCATGCCACAGTGAACAATTAAGCCTCACATCAACAAAATGAATCTTACACCCGAAAGTAATTGTCCAAATTTGTTAAGTGCTCGAAGAATGCACATCTCATAAGTACACACATGAATAGTAGAAATTTGAAATTTATTTTAATATGCAATTAATTTTACATTCCTCGGATTCTTATTTATTGTCTACGTAGGACCTAAAATAAAAATTTACGCAACATATATATAGAAATCTACATAAATGCCAGTACTACGACGCCTTAATACTTTAGTATGGCAAATTGATGACAGCTTACATGTTTTTCTTCTAACTTCGTTCCCTTGCTGTGTACAGTTTTGTTTGCATTAAGATTTATCTCTTCCTTGTTGTCCTTGTTTTTGTTATTTTCTGTTTAAAACTATCACTGTGATTTAAGCACAAGATAAATCTTGAAAGCTTTTTCATCAACAGTGATGGTGCTGCAGCCTTGGTTTTAGTCAGTGGAGCCAAGGCCCAAGAACTAGGATTGCAAGTGATTGCAAAGATCAGAGGATATGCAGATGCTGCTCAGGTGAGCTTTTTGCAAATGCAGTCTCTTTTTGAATAAATGCTTCTGTAGCTGATTAAGCTTTCTTAGTAACTTCAAAAATGATTGACCTTGATGGCATATATCTATCCATTAGAATGTTCTCCATTGTCTATAGGCAGTAATGCACTCAGTGTTGAATCATATTGTTGTTATTTGTGATTAATTGATGAACATCCCTAGTGACATGTTATGGCAGTCTTTGCCTAAAAGGTTAATGCTGCAACGCCTTTTTATATTGTTTCGCTGTAGCACTCTACATTTATAATGAACTTCGTAATTTTACCGTGATTTCTTCCATTCATAAATTCTTGATTTACTTGCAGGCACCAGAACTTTTTACAACAGCACCATCACTTGCAATACCAAAAGCTATTTCAAATGCTGGTTTGGAGGCTTCTCAAATCGATTTTTATGAAATAAATGAAGCTTTTTCTGTATGTTGATGCTTTCATTGTTATATAATGGTTTAACATCTCATCTTAGTGACATATTTACAATTTTGTTTTTTCTATTTATGTTGGCTCTGATATAGGTTGTTGCTGTGGCAAATCAGAAGCTTCTTGATCTTCCTTCTGTAAGTTATCAGACCTTTGTGTTGAGTGCTGCAACTAGTTTATGCTGAGACCTCGAGTGTTTTTTTATGTCGTTTTTTGCTCGTCTTATTACACTTCCCTAACTTCAAACTGTGCATTGTTTGTATGCTTATGCCTGCACTTCAAACTTACAGTTATAGCTTAATTTTGTAAAGCTGCAATTATGCCAAGTATTTATATCAATGTGCTTATGGGGCAATAAAAAAGTCATTGATATGCCACTTAAACGTGACATACGTGAGAATGTTAGGATGGATATGTAGCTAAATCATGAAGGATAAACTTGTGGTCACATTAAAGAGATAGGGGGACTGCTCTATTGAATATAAAGATGGTGATAGTGAAAAATAAATTAGGGCATTATAAGGTTGGAGTAGCTCCAGTGGAAGATAAGACTAGAGAGAGTCGCCTTAGATGGTTTGGTCATATAAAACGGTGGCCTTCCGATGACCCAATTAGGAAAATAGATGTATTAGATTTGACTTATGTTAAGACATGTAGTGATAGACCTAAACAGACTTGGTTAGAAAATATTAGAAATTATCTTTCTTTATTAGATTTAAATGAGAATTTAACTCTTAACATGACACAATGGAAAGAAGCGGCGATGCACTAATAAGAGATATTCAATTGATTTTTTGAGTCTACGATATAGGTGAAAGTTCGATAGGGATGTTAAGCCCTTATGAACTAGTTCCAAGGCTAACTAAGAAGGGGTGAATTGAATATTTAAAAACTTCTTTAAACAAAAAGAAAAATCTTTTTATATCTTGCAGCGGAAATGAATTAAATCAATAATAAAAAGATAAATCAGAGATTTCACCCAAGCAGTTAATCGCAGTAAAATAAAGTGCGGAAATAAATCAGAAAGAACACACCAGATTTATAGTGGTTCGGTCCAACCTGACCTACGTCCACTCCCCGGAGGCACCCTCCGAGTATTGCACTAAACCTTTACTAACTCTCCTTTAGTCCCCACAGCTAGGCGGAAAAGCCCTTACAAAATCACTTTCACCTTCTCCGGTGCGGCGAAGTAGCAGGGTCCTTTGACCCCAAAGAGATCTTCTTCTTCTCAAAACTTCCCTCGAGACAACCCTTGAATCCGATGGTACTTAGGTGCAAGCTTGCCGGAGCAACCGTGTGAACCCCCTCACACTCCCTCGAAAATCCCCCTTCCAAGGCTCTTCTCCCTCTCAAACTCCACCCTTTCCTCTCTCCCTTTCAAGCTCCATCTTTAAGTTTTCTCCAGAAGAAACGAAGCCTCAATGGCTGCCAAAGACACTTACAAAGTCTTTGACAAGCCTTAAATAAAGGTCTTTAAAAATCCTTCCAAATCAATTTTGGTGGTAAATATCGTCCAGGACAATATGCTCAAAAAGACGGCTCCAGAAAACCCTAAAAATTTAATTCTGCCGCCAAAGATCATCCAGGACGATCGCAGGATCATCCAGGACGATGTGCAAAATTTGACCTGATAGTCCAAGACGATCACCTGGACGATATGTTCAAATTTGCACTGATCGTCCAGGACGATTATAAGATCATCCAGGATGATTAGAATATCAAATTAAGCAAATTTAATTGACTAATCATAGGATTAATTTAGGCAACATTATCATAGATCGTGCAGTACGATATGGATCGTCCTAGACGATTAGACCAAAAACTCAACTTGAAATCTTGCCTAAATTATTATGGCGGCTAGGGTTTTGAGATCATATTGGATCGTACAGGACGATTAGTTCAATGAGCAGATCATCCTGGATGATATAAAATCGTCCAGTACAATTTATTCAAAAGTTGAACATTTGGATATGACAAGATCTCACTCCCCCTGAGTATGTGTGTACATGGTCACAAGCAAGCATACACCCTTACAGGACTTGACTCAATAAACCAAAAGGTACATTAATGAGAATTACAAATATCACACATCATAACCTATTCTACGCGGTCTTGAGCCTTGATTCTTTGTTGGATGGTGCATGTTGTTTCCTGAAATATTAGTATACACACAAATAAATATACATTCCAAGTATTAGTATATGTGAGCCATAATATTTGTTATCATCAAAATAAGAACTCGTGAGCCTGAGTCGTAACAATCTCCCCATTTTTTATGATGGCAAGCATTACTGGTTGAATTTGCAAATAAAAAGTATTTTCTCCTAATCTCCCCCTGACTAAGAAAAGACTTTTAAAAATAGGGAGAAACACTTTCTTTTAAAAAAAAAAACTACACAAATACAACACAAATAAAACAAACATCACAAATACAACAGTACAATACAACATAAATAAAACAAACATCACAAATACAACAGTACGTTCTCCCCCTTTGACATTATCAAAAAGAAGAGGAGCATAGAAAAATGAAATAGAAAAAATAAACTAAAAGATTAAAAACGGTCCCTGATCTAGTGAAATTTTTTGAAGAATCAAGAATTTTCTTGTAATGAGAAAGTCATCTCTTGATTTTATCCAAAAACTTAGTAAGGCATGAATTGACTACTCATAACCCTGAAAAGTTAGAGATTCAGAAATTGTTAAACTAAGCTCAAGTTTTTAAAAGGCTAAAAAAATTTTTAAACCAATATCTAAATCAAGAAACAAATTAGATAAGGAAACAAAAAATCTTTCAAAACTCCTTTCATGAAATATATCTAATAGATGATTGATGCAAAGTAATGAATCAAAAAATCTTGATTTTCAAGCTCAAGTAACGAATATATCGAAAAAGACATAAGAGTTTCTAAACTTTAGAGATTTACAAGAAGAGAAGCTAACTTTTTATGGGTTTATTTTGTGCCTCTTTTCAATTTGGCGCACTTTGCGCATCTTTTAATTTTTTAATATACTTTGAGTATTTTTTGCGACATTGTGCATCTTTTGATTTTTGATACACTTTGTGTATCCTTTTATTTTTGACGACATTGCGTATCTTTTAATATTTGTAATTTGCCTCCTTTCTAAATCTTTAAAATCAGCAAACCTTATTCTTTTAATAAAGACGAACAACCTGAATAAGATAATCTTGAAGTTGGTTCATTAATTCGCAAAAGATTCCTACGAGATAGATAAAATATTAGGAGATGAAAAAGTTTCAATTTCAAAAATCAATTTATAATTTGAAACAGATTTTGAATCAAAAGTAAGATAGCCTTATATAAAAAAATGAGATAGAGAGACAAAATTATGAGTTTCCTTCCTTTGCTTGATTTTAAAGAAATCAACCACAACTAACATAGTATTTTAGAAAAAATAGAAGGTAATTTTTTTATTTTTAGAAAATATGATCTTTGAAAAATAATTTTAATTTTTAAAACAAGAGGTGATATGTGTGTGCTTAATCAGAGAAACAACAAAAATTAACATAGAAACTAATTATTAAAAGAAATTTTAAAAGGAAAACAAAAAAAATAAAAAAATAAAAAAACAAAACAAAAAAAAATCAACGAATAAAAAATTAGTAACATACGACAAAAAAAAAACACAAACACAAACACAAAAAAAATATTAATTCACATCATCTCGCTCCTGATCTGATGATTCAGAAGCTTGGTCTGCTTAGGACATTTTTTATTTTGCATTATCCGCCCTTATTATAATTTGCTTAGCTGTACCCTTTTCCTTTTCAGGAAGGGTTCTTAAGTTTGCACACTGATTTTTCATATGTCCAAGCTTCCTACATCCAAAACAAACAACGTTAGAAGAGAACTTCACATTCTTACCATGTTTACCTTTGTTCCACTTTTGATGTTGATACTTGTGCTTTAATAATTTTTTCAATTTGTTTGTTGATGCTAACTCTTCACTTTCATCATTTTCTGAGTTGCTTTTTCCAATGTCTTCAGTTTTCAGCACTATAGTTTCACCTGCATCAAAAAGCTTTTGACGCAAATCTTGCTCGTAGGCAATGAGTGAGCCAATCAGATTATCAATAGAATATTCGTTCAAATTTTTAGATTCAGAAATTGCAATGACTTTGGCATCAAATTTATCAAATAGAGAACGTAGATTTTATTGACTTTTTTAAAATTTGAAAGTTCTTTTCCTAAAGCAGGTAATGATGTCACAATTTGAGTAAACCTAGTAAACATGTCCAAGATCGTTTCATAAGGTTTCATGCTAAAAAGTTCATAATCCTGTATTAGAATATTCAACTTAGATTGCTTAACTTCACTAGTTCCTTCGTATGTAATGCATAGTTTATCCCAAATTTCTTTGCCAGTAGTACATGTAGATATTATCATGCAATCATCAGAATTTAAAGCACAGAAAAAATAATTCAAACATTTAGCATTTAATTGAGCATTGATTTGATCTACTCTACTCCATTCAGAAAAAGGAATATCAATTTTGATTCCATCTACAATACGCGACGGTACAGAATAACCAGTTTGAATCATATGTCACATGCGATGATACATAAGAATTTTCCAAAAATTAAAAGTAATATTTTCAAATAAAGGTGGTCGGGTGATTGAATATCCTTCCGCAACATAACAATTTCTAAAATTAGCCATGAATCAAACTTCAAAAGTTTTCTAAAACTTAATTTTATGAATCCCGTTCTGATACCACTTGAAAGTTCGATAGGGATGCTAAGCCTTTATGAACTAGTCACAAGGCTAATTAAGAGGGGGTGAATTGAATATTTAAAAACTTCTTTAAACAAAAAGAAAAATCTTTTTATATCTTGCAGCGGAAACGAATTAAATCAATAATAAAAAGATAAATCAGAGATTTCACCCAAGCAGTTAATCGCAGTAAAATAAAGTGCGGAAATAAATCAGAAAGAACACACCAGATTTATAGTGGTTCGGTCCAACCTGACCTACGTCCACTCCCCGGAGGCACCCTCCGAGTATTGTACTAAACCTTTAGTGACTCTCCTTTAGCCCCCACAGCTAGGCGGAGAAGCCCTTACAAAATCACTTCCACCTTCTCTGGTACGGCGGAGTAGCAGGGTCCTTTGACACCAAAGAGATCTTCTTCTTCCCAAAACTTCCCTCGAGACGACCCTTGAATCCGATTGTACTTAGGTGCAAGTTTGCCGGACCGTGTGAACCCCCTCACACTCCCTCGAAAATCCCCCTTCCAAGGCTCTTCTCCCTCTCAATTTCCACCCTTTCCTCTCTCCCTTTCAAGCTCCATCTTCGAGTTTTCTCCAGAAGAAACGAAGCCTCAATGGCTACCAAAGACACTTTCGAAGTCTTTGACAAGCCTTAAATAAAGGGCTTTAAAAATCCTTCCAAATCAGTTATGGCGGCAAATGTCGTCCAGGACGATGTGCTCAAAAAGACAGCTCCAGAAAACCCAAAAAACTTAATTCTGCCGCCAAAGATCGTCTAGGACGATGTGCAGAATTTGACATGATAGTCCAGGACGATCACCTCGACGATCACCTAGACAATATGTTCAAATTTGCACTGATTGTCAAGGACGATTATAAGATCATCCAGGATGATTAGAATATCTAATTGACTAATCATAGGATTACTTTAGGCAACATTATTATAGATCGTGTAGTACGATATGGATTGTCCTAGACGATTAGACCAAAAACTCAACTTGAAATCTTGCCTAAATTATTATGGCGGCTAGGGTTTTGAGATCATATTGGATCGTTCAGGATGATTAGTTCAATGAACAGATCGTCCTGGATGATCTAAAATCGTCCAATACGATTTATTCAAAAGTTGAACATCTGAATATGACAAGATCTCACTCCCACTGAGTATGTGTGTACATGATCACAAGCAAGCATACACCCTTACAGGACTTGACTCAAGAAACCAAAAGGTACATTAATGAGAATTACAAATATCACACATCATAACCTATTCTACCCGTTCTTGAGCCTTGATTTTTTGTTGAATGGTGCATGCTGTTTCCTGAAATATTAGTATACACACAAATAAATATACATTCCAAGTATTAGGAGATGTGAGCCATAATGTTTGTTATCATCAAAATAAAAACTTGTGAGCCCGAGTCGTAACAATAGGGATACAATAAAACTATAAAAATAGGATATGAAATGTATCAACATAAAATGTATAATAAAAAAAACCTATTGTCTATATTTTCTATCAAACATTGGATTGATAGTTTAGGATTTAAACTTTGATATTCTGGTAAGAGTCGTACTAGAAATAATATAGGTGTGATTATAGATCAGAGTTTGAATGATAATGTTGTAAAAATTGATAGAATTATAGATCAAAGATTATTGTTGATGCTAAGATTATTAATATTATAAGTGCTTATGCTCCTCAGGTTGGTTTGGATATGTATTTAAAATCAAAATTTTGGAATGACTTAGAATAATTAATACAAAATATACCTCTTAAAGAAAGAGTTTTTATTGGAGAAAATTTAAATAGGCATGTTGGTAGAGAGGTAGATAATTTTAAAAGCATTCATGATAGCTATAGATTTGGAGCAACTAATGAATGTGATAAGATTATATTAGATTTTGCTCTAGCTTATGATTTTGTAATTGCTAATACTTTATTTAAGAAAAGAGATGAGCATCTCATCACCCATAAGAATGAATATGGTAAAACTGAGATTTATTATTTTTTTATAAGAAAATAGATTGTTTAGATTGTAAAATTATTCTGAGTTAAAATTTATATACCCTGCATTACTTATTAGTTTTAGACTTTAAAATAAAAGGGCATAATATGAAAAATAAAGTAAAACATTATTCTAGGATTAGATGGGGGCATTTAAAGAACACAAATAAAAATATTTTTGAAAGTAAGATTCGAGATCTTAAGATTTAGTCTGTGCATAAGGAAGTTAATGTTATATGAAAAAAATAGCTAGTGATATTAAGAATGTTGCAAAGGATGTGCTTGGAGTATAAAAAGGAAAAACTCTAAATAGTAAAAATAGTTGATGGTGGAATCAAAATGTGCAAGAAAAGATAAAAAATAAGAATATTTGTTATAAAAATTAGTTTATATGTAAAAATTCTAACAATTGGGAAAAATATAAAAAGGCCCATAAGAAGTGTAAGAAAATAATATGCGATACAAAGATTTTAGCTTTTGATGATTTAAATAATAGATTAGATATTAAGGAGAGCAAAAGATATATGTATAAATTAGCCAAACAAAAATATATGAGCATTAAAGATTTAGTTTAAGTGAAGTGCATTAAGGATGAAAATCAAAAAGTGCTTTTATTAGAAGAGGATATTCAACAAAGGTGGCTGAGATATTTGCTAAGCTTTTCAATTAAAATTATGAGAATACGATTGACTTTAGTGACCTTAGCACCATGGTTTAAAATTACGCAACAAGAGGCGAGCCTTGAGGCGTCCTTAATGCAATTCAAGCCTTTTGCACGTCAAGGCGAACGCCTTGAACTTGAAACATGAGGCGTACGCCTCAATTAAACAGAGGCGTGCCTCAAGGTGTGCCTCGCCTCATTTCGATGAGGCGTTCTCCTCTTAAAAAGGTATTATAAAGAAAGAAAAAAAAACCTAAACCTAATATGTATTCTTATTTCGTACGTGTGCTGCTTGGCGTGATATTCGACTTCGCCTTGGCATTTTGAACGTCAGCTCTTCGACTTCGCCTACGTGCCTCGACTTTGCCCATCAACTTCGACTTCACCTGCACATGCGTTCGACTTCGACTTCGCCTGTGTTCGTGATTTCGTGTTGGAGTTCGGCCTAAGCACTGCATGTTAGGTTTAGAATGTGTTATTAAAGTTTCATTGCCTTCTTCAATGACGTTTTAAAAACTTTATTGTCTTCTTCTTCGAACGTTCGTAGGTGGAGAGTCCGGATTTGAAGTCCGGAAGGTTTAGGGCTTTTTTGCGACAGTTTCTCCCATTTTTTTGCATGTATCTTTCTTAGTGTGGAAATAATATTTAATAGTACTTTCTAGTATTTCCAAATTCTACAAATTGCTTGTTTCTTCACTTAAAATAATTGTTGTGCTTACATGACTCACTTTCTGATTCAGATTTTCATGAACCTATAGACCTTGCCATATTTAATCCAATTGTCCATGGTTTTGAAATTATAGCCTGTTGATTCCTTTGTGAAGATATTTGTCAATTGGTTATTTGTAGATAGAATATTTTTGCTGATAGGTGGGAGCTACAGCTTCAACGATACTTGCATGCAGCAGGCTATTATTTAGACCCTCAGTATCAATATGCAGAGAATAAGTCTACAAATTCTGAGATAAAATTGGGATTGTATCATTGCCTGGATCGATTGATAGGTGATGCAACTGAAAGATTAAATGTTGACATATAATTGACACCTTTTAGGAATAAAGAAAGTTTTTTTGGATAACAACAGTCAAATGACACTATTTTCAAACGATCTCGAGGTAATTTCATTTGTTGTATTACTCATTTATTTAAAAGTTATTTTTTGAGTATTGACTGTACTCATTTATATAAATCTTAGTTGAGTGGTGGATTCAATTTGGTGATGACACTCCAAAATTGCAGCGTTTTGATATGAAAATTTTGGGATTAACATGCTCTTCACTTGAATGTGAATGAAATTGGAGCACCTACAACCAAGTGCATACAAAAAGGAGAAATCGTTTGTCAACATTGAGGATGAATTCGCTAGTGTATATTATGTATAATAAGAGACTCATAGACAGAAATTTGAAGAAAAAAGAGTTAAAGGATGATGAAGCTCCTTTGATTTGTGAGGATATGACATCTGATGACGAGTGGTTTGTAGATGATGAAGTGAAGGTGACGCCGTCTGAATTACAAGAGGAAGATTTAAATATTGATTTATTTGATGGTCATAGAGTATTTACATCCACCATAACTCAAAAACAAACCAAAAAAGGTAGATAAATAACATAGTTTTCTTAGACTTTACTTTTATTAATGTATTACTCATCTTGATATTGTTCAAAAATCTTTAGGAAAGAGGAAGATAATTGATATAGAGGAAGAAGGAGCTAATTGGGAGACATTGGACTCCAAAGGAGATGAGGAAGGGGAGAGAGCGGTTCATCATAATGATGATTCAAATGAAGACCCCCTTAGTGATGACAGTGCTGATGACTTCTGATTTATCATGTCATTGCTATTTATTTTTTAAATTTCATGTTAATGAACAAGATATTGGGATTTTTGAAAGATAGAATTTTGAGTTGAACTATATTTTATGTTGTTTTATTATTGTGATGTTTGGATTTCACTTTAATTTCAAACAAATTATTACTTGACACTTCATATCTTGTGCTTTTTTATTTTTTATATTATTAGATTAGTCATTAGTATACAAAAAATTTATCATTTTGATTGTACGCAATTTTTTGGATTTTGAGGCTTACGCCTCAAAATGTCTTGAGGCTTGCGCCTCGCCTCATGAAAGAAAAATGTTTCAATACCCAATTGCGCAATTTTAAACCTTATTTAGCACTCATGAAAGTAGACATTTTTGTTTTTATCGATGTATTAATAAAACGGAAGTTAGAGAGGCTTTAAATAAAAAGAAGTGTGAAAAAGCTATTAGACCTAATGATATTCAAATAGAGGTGTGGAAATGCTTAGGAGATGAAGGAATTTATTGGCTTACTAAAATTTTTAATATTATTTTGAAGACTAAAAAGATGTCAGATGAGTGAAGAATGAGTGTGTTGATTCTTATTTTTAAGAATAAAGGTGATGCACAAGATTATGCAAATTATAGAGGAATTAAGTTGATGTGTCATACTTTAAAACTATGGGAGAGATGGTGATATAGATGGGGATATTATCAGCAGAATCCAAGTTGGATGGTTGAAGTGGAGGAATTCATCGGGCTTGTTATGTGATAGAAGAGTACCCCTCAAACTTAAGTGAAAATTTTATAAGATGGTGGTGAGACCTGCAATGCTTTATGATGCAGAATGTTGGCCATTAAAAGAGACACATAATATTAAGTTAAATGTTGTAGAAATAAGGATGCTTAGGTGGATGAGTGGCTTTACTCTTAAAGATAGGATACGAAACGAGCATATACGTGAAAAGGTTGGAGTAGCTCCAGTGGCACATAAAATTATAGAGAGTCGCCTTAGATGGTTTGGTCAGATAAAACAACGGCTTTCCGTTGACCCGGTTAGGAAGAGTAGATGTATTAGATTAGGCTTATGTTAAGAAAGATAGAGGTAAACCTAAGAAGACTTGGTTAGAAAAATATTAGAAATGACTTTTCTTTATTAGATTTAAATGAGAATTTGACTCTTAATGTAGCACAATGGAGAAAATTGATTCAGGTAGCCGACCCCACATAGTAGGATAAAGGCTTGATATTGTTGTTGTCTATATTTTCTATCAAAAAATATTATAAAATGAAATATAATATTATATTTATCACATAAATACTTAAGGATCACATATGGATGAGCATCCGTGTCTAACACATAAGGGATACTTTTTGAAGTGCCCGTGCTTCGTTAAATGAATGATTTGGAAGAAAAATTGGTAGGATGAAGATAACATGGATAGGTGTCAATAGAAAAAAAAAATTGTATAAAATAAGTATAATATCTAATGCAATACTCAACAAAAATAGATGATAAATGAAGATTTATAAAGAAGACATCAATATAGCTGGGATAAAATTAATGATTATAAAGAATTTGTATTTTGGTTGTTTCTTTCTGCAGGAAAAGCTGAATGTTCATGGTGGAGCTGTATCACTCGGACACCCCCTTGGGTGTAGTGGAGCTCGCATTCTTGTCACATTACTAGGGGTATAATTTCTCTTGCTTTATAACATTGATAATTCAACCATTGAATGCACTTCTGTACATTAAAATTTATTTCTTTTTTGTATTGATATCAAGTAATGTAAACAGAATCAGAACCTTGATTTCACTTTTTTTTAATATCTTTTTGAAAATAACATTCTGAAACATATTTACATTGTTTCTTCTGGAAGGTTCTCCGACATAGAAATGGCAAATTTGGAGCTGCTGGGATTTGCAATGGTGGTGGGGGAGCGTCAGCTCTTGTATTAGAGCTCATGTAAGGAATTTTAAGTTTTTTTGGCGAGTTTTATTTCCTTTTTACATCTCCAATGAAACAAATGGTTTTATTAAACCACTTGAGAAATGACCTTGTCTGTGTCATTTTGTTTAAGACAACCTCTCTAAACCGTCTTCTGAATAATATTAAACAAGCTTATCATTCACAAAAATGTTTGTGATTTGGTTTAAATTTGAAATCACTATATTCTTTTCAGCAGTTTAAATTAACTTCTCTCCAGTATTTGCCTACATTTTCCTTCTCTCCACTGTTGGGGGGCTATTCATTGACCTGTGGCTGTCGCATGGGTGAGGCCCAAATGTTGTGCACAGACCAATGAGTAGAAGGGCAGGTCCGTGTATTGCACACGGGCCTACCCGGCATGGCGTTTACTCATTGGTTTGTGCATTATATTGACTCAGGTGAGGCCTGCAAGCAGTATACAAGCAAATGCTCGACCATCACAACCTCGTGTTAGTCGAGCATTTGCCATCTTTCTATTGGTTGAAGTGGCCCTTGTTTTAAGGGGGAATATTATTGGTATTTGCAGGCCTCAAGCAGGAGTTAAGCGCTCACTGTTATGAAATGTGTTCTCATGTTAAAATGCAATGTGCATCATATAACATCCATGACTATAACTCTTCTGGTCAGTGCCCCAAATCTGTTCATGTAGTTGAGAAGCTGAGATGTTGTGTTCTTCTGCAATGAAGCCTAAAACTCAAGAGAAACACTTTTGATTTTGTATGTGCTTTGTTCCACTAAAAGGCTGTGTGCTTAGCTTGCAATTTTATTCTTTTTGTTACCATTTCATCTTACATCAATAATTTTATCATGAAAACTTTTGTGGTGCTATGCTAAGGGTGTAAATGAATGAGTTGAGGCTGTTTTCAATTTGATTCTACTATTGAAGTGATTATAATGAGTTCATGTTTCTACTCAATGCTCTATACTTTTTTGTGTCAATAGTTCATATAATTTTTGATTGTATGAAAAGAAAAAAAAACATTAGGATATCATGATGTAAATCGTGTGACGGTGAGTTTGAATGTCATTAGAATTACGTTAAGATTAGTGCAATATATAATATTAAATGAGCGTACTAATTTGAAAATAAACTTAATGGCATCCAAGTTTTCTAATATGATTTGTCATGACAACAAATAGGGGTGTAAGTTAAGCCAACCGTTAGCCAGCTTGAGCTTGACTCAATAATGACTATTGAGTTGAGTTCAACTAGTTGTGTTAAGCTTGAGTTAACTTTGACTTGACTTATTAGATTGTGAGTGACTTGTTTTAAAAATATTCATATAAAATTCACTTAAAATATATTAATATTCATAATTTTAAATATAAAAATATTAAAAATATTTAAATATTACACCTTATATTAAGTTATTATTAGTGATTATTTTTTAATTTTAAATTTTTTTATTTTTTATCATTTTATTATAATAATTATTTGAATTATAATTATTTTTTATCTTCATGATAAATAAGTTGGCTCAAGTTTGTATAATAAAATTTAAACTTGAGTTTGCACTCAATTAATTAATCCAACTCAAATTTAGGCTAACTCAGCTCATTTACACAACAATTCTTTTTTTTCTAAAAAAAAAATATACAAAAGACTTTTAAGTGTTACTCTTTTTATTAATATAATTTTTTTATATTCTCTTGTTTTCCTCAAAATAGTATGTCCAATAATATATAATATATGTAAGTGAGAATCTCCCATTTAATTGATAGAAAATTATTATTACTAATTATATTATAATCATGATATCTCAAACTAAATTTAACATTGTTGATCTTGCATTTTAATAATATAAGTTATTAATTAAATTCTCTAACTTTTCAGGCTTTGTTAGACTATTTAGTAAGAAATTAAGTGTATAAATGTAGTAATTTTCATTCAAATTAACTTGTTGAGATATAATAAAATCATCACATTATCCTTAGAACTTATAACTATTCCTGATCAATTTTATATATCCACCCACCATCTATACCATGGCTTAATTTGAGACGTCTTTTTTATTGTTTCTTAAAGCAGCTTTCTAACACAAAAATTTTAATTTTTTACTAAAAAATTATTTTAAGAAACAGTAAAAAAATCGTCCAAAAAAAAACCTATATCTCTGTTGTTCCCTCTCCTTCAAAAACCCTAAATTCTTGCCAGTGTTACCTAACACCGATTGGCCTAATGGTGAAAATTTCTTTAAAGAAAGAGTTGCAGAAAGAAGAGGAGAAGAATATTCTCATGACTTGGAAGATTTCTGAATCATCTGCTGGGAAATTGGGAGTTGGGCAGCTCTGAATGCTGAGTACTGAGTACCATACAACCTCAACATTCATAGAGCTTTGAACAAACTGGGCAAGAAATTCTCAAACAAATCCCCAACAAACCAAGAAATTCTCAACTAAAGAAATAGAGTTTGTTCATCTCAATGAACAAATTCTTTTAGATTTATTTACACTCTGGTGAACAATGCTCACTGTTTCTTTACAAGATCTCTTGCAAAGGCTACACTGTAATAAGGAAATATGGTGGGGGTTATTTTATATGATTTAAATACTAAAGTATTATATAAATAAATATAAATATTTAGATGTTAGATATGTAAATATATTTAAAAATTTGTGATAGCATGTAAATACATAACCTCCCTTCAGCATGGCAACTCCATACTTTGTCAAGTCTTCACTGTTTGACATGTTTTTCAAGAAATGCATTGGCCAGGTTGCTGAAACCAACACTTACAGCTTCAGCTGCAGCATATTTCCTTATGACCTCAACTACTTCTGGCTTCAGAATCTCTTCCTTGGTTTGTGAATTACAGAGGTAATACAATGCTCCTAAGGCATAATTCACCTGCAATCATAAGCTGCTTAAGTTTAAACGATTAATAGATACTTTAAGGTTTTGAGTGTTGTGTATGTAAAGAAATTAGAGGAGCAAATGCTTTACTGTTTTGTATATCATTACAGTATAAAGGAACAGCCTTATATAGACTTTTATAGACACGTGTAAGGTGGATGTATGATGTGTTTGTTATGTATCAATGGTGGATGATAGGTGTGGTTTGTTATTGTCAGACGTCGTGGTAGTAGGCGTATGCAGTTGCTCTTTTAGAAGTCATAACAAAAACTTACAACAAAGGGCTTTAATGGGACAACATCATGTGTGGGGAAGTCGAGATGAGATTCATTGGAGGAAATTGGGATCGGCGGCCTGAGCAGGTTCCAAACACTCAATGATGAAGAAGATGAGAGGAAGTCGTGATGAGATCTAGCTGGGAGGCCATTGAGAGGATCGACAGCATGTGCGCCCAAAACCCTCATTGATGAAGAAGAGTATGAGTAAATCACGACACAGATGGACATCATTAAGAGGAAGTTACTGATATTGATGAGAGAAGTGATATTTTTTATGTTACTTAAAAGAATAGAATGATAAGTGAGTAAATCATAGGATTTAGATGTTAATCATGAAAATTAGATAGTTTTGTATGCGATGTATGTAAATCACCCTTTCAAACATCACGATTTCAGGGTTAAATCTTCTAGAAATCTGTCAATCCTTCTATGCCTCAAGTGGCTTACCGTGTTTCTTACAGGGCTGCTTAAGCACTGTATAACCAAAGGAATCCCACCACACTGAACTATGACGGCAGCATTTGCAGGATCTGCAGCGCATAGAAAATATCGCAAGAAATCAGAAAAAAAAAAGATGAAATTTATGAAGCATTCAGGCAATAGAAAGCAAAGAGTTGAGCAAATAATGCAATTTGTAAACAGGAAGGAATCAATTTTAAGGAAATATGCAAGTAGAAATTGGTTTCCATATTTTCATAATCCAAAAGGTAAATGCTTTTTTGTAATTGAAAAAACAGAATTATAACTGGATGTGAACAGGTTCAAGACAATTACCAACACATGAGTTACATATCCCACCCACACCAAATTCGATGAGCCTTTCATTTTCCTCTGTAATGCAATCCAGAAATAGCTCCAAAACATTAAGCTGCTCATGTATGGACACTCAAGTCTTTTTTTTTCCCCTTTTTTGCTAATCAATTAAAGAAATGTTATTCATTTTAAACAAACATACCTGTCGAAGAAAACTATAGTTGTAAGGATCATATGCAAAGTTAGCCAAATGGGCTACAACCTTCTCTTTTGATTCTGCAACATAACAACATAATAAAAAGACATCAGCCCATACATCCACTCAGTTTACTACCAAGGTATTGAGGAAGCTGAAGAGCAAGTCAGATATACTTTTTATTAAAATGTAAATGAGGAAACAATACAATCATGATAAGATGAAATGTTGATATATAGATGCTGCTAAGCTCCAATGTGAAAGTGCTTTAACTTCTTTGCATGTAAAATCCAAAATAACAAAAGGAAGACCCTCAATAAAAATAAAAGGCATAGCTTACCATTTACATATGGTAAACAATTGGCACAAGCGTTCCTGACAAATTTTTTTATCAGGATGAATCTCACATAGATATATTTTTGAGATTAATGCAATATAAATTTCAACTGATTTCTCATATAAAACCAATAGCATTGAGAACTATTTGACAAAATTTTGGTCCAAAATTTCTCCTTTACATATCCTAGCATGGAAATCCAAAATAAACTATGCATTGCACAACATTCACTGTTGGTATTTTTAGACGGTAAAAAAAGATAACAAGACATAATTACAATGCAAAACAATTTCATCTCTTTTGCTTGACAAATAAAGGGATTACAGAGTTAATATATGGCCTTCTTTAAATACCCCGCATGTATGTTTCACAGCACTGCTATAATCACATTAAATATCATATAAAATACATTACTGTAAAAAATCACTAAATATTTCCTTTAAAAAATTCAATAAGTACTTTGTTTTCAGGTAAATTTAACAAAACGGGGGCATATGTCACTGACATATTCATCTCCATGTTAAGAGATTGAAAAATTCGAGTCCAAAAACCAAAAAGAAAGTTATAAATTTTGCTAAAGAGGCCAAAAACCTCGACACAGAAAACTACGTAATGCAGCAAAAGAATAATACAGATGTGAATGCATGGGAGGTGCGGAAAAAACCCCAAGTGATGCCAAAGATGATCCTGTAAGCATATAAAGACAAGCGTGCAGAATTCTACGAGCAGACGAAAAGCTTTCTTGATGCGCAAAGTATTAGAACCCAGTGCAGATAAAAGTATTCATAGTATGACATTGAAAACCAAATATTTCATTGGGTCCAACCGAACCTAAGTAGCAACCTGTTTGTTCATTGCTAAGAAAAAACAAGAAAGAAATAACACAAACTACAAAACACAAGCAGGAGTGCCCAAAAAATTTTAAAATAATGAAATCCACAAAATTTTCTGCAAGCTATTACAGTACATTAGGATCCATGATCTTCTATGCCATGAAATATTATGAAAAATCCTTAGTACACTAGAAAGCAAAATATGATAAAGGATAAGTGATGCAGAGAACCTTCATTTGTTGTAGTTTGAAACTCAGTAACAAGCTCCTGCAGAAAGAGTAAGAAACAGATAATAAGATCGAATAGTTCAATTTTGCAGCGTTGTACTAACAGACATGGGCAGAAGATACATAAGACCCTGCGAAAGTTTGAGTCATGAATCCGTCAATATAAGTCATAAATTTCACTTGCGACAAAATGCCAATACTTAATAATTCTACACCTTCAGAAAACATTTGAATTGCAACATATAACTAACACTAATTTTACTTCATAACAATTAATCACTTATTCAAAAAGCAAATACATGAGAAACTTTCACACAATCTTATCTCAAACCAAATAAGCCTTAAAGATTTAACAGTCAAGTAAGAGTAATGAAAATAAAATAGCCTTAAGGTACAACTAATTCATTGAAGCAGCATAAATCTATTAATAATTCTAAATTTTCACTTGTCAAAAAAAAATACTAACACTTAAAAATTATACAGCTTCAAACCACCATTTGAAGTCCAACATGTAAAAACACAAGCTTTATTCTCCCTCAATGCATTTCTCTTCTCGATGGCTCTACCCTTTTTTCTTTTCTCTTGAACACAACTCTACTCCAGGCAACAAGACTTTCAATTTTGGCAGTAAACAATGTTGTGGCATGCTAGAATATTCAAAGTAGTCGTAGTAGTAGTAGTAGTAGTAGTAGAGAGAGAGAGAGAGTTTCTAGTCTTAATATTGCATGAAAATCTAACACACACAAATAAGCCGTTTACAACACACAAGAGGCGTAATATCTTTATGTAAATAATATGAGGATGGAAAATCATGGGGCTTAGCAAAGTTAACGCTTCCAACATATCGCTCGAAGATTATAATGATCCACCATTCTTTTTTGTCGGAGGAGATGGAATTACAAGGCTTGCACCATAGGGATGTTTCCTATGGTGATAGTCCAGAATGTTGGAGAGTGATTTGTTGTGGGTAATAATGCGTAACCAACATATGTGTTAAAGAACAAGTGGTGATGGGCATCAGAGTCAAACAATGATGACTAATGATGTCAATTTCCAGTAGGAGACAACAAACGAGCAACGATAGTCGCCAACATTAGTTGAAGGCGTGCAACGGTGGATTTCGATGAAAAATGTTGACATCGAAAGTAAGGCGCTACGAGGTGGTCAGCATGGTTGTCCTCCTAGCTAGTGGGCAAGCAGGGCAACTGAGAAAGTGAAGGAGGGACAAACAAAATCCAAAACACAATTTGTTGATGTTCCATGCAACAACATAAGCTTTAGAATTCTCTAAATCCAAAAATTCTCTCTTCTCACAAGCAAGTAAGATCATGATTTAATTATAAATTTTCGGATGGGGCATTTTACTATCCATTTGGGATAACTTTTTCACAGCTTTGTTTGCTAAAAAACTACTATGACTCTATTTCACTACAGCTTTCTCACTGCATTTTAAAAATTTTGGTTGTGAGAAGCAACTTTTTACAATAAGATCTGCTGGAGTGAGATAGTTGTAAGAAAGCTTGTCTCAGACTTTTCAAAATTAAACAATAATACCACAACAATTTTGAAAAAATTTGCTTAACAACACTCATACAACTAATTTTATAAACAACTATAGCCACCTCAAACAAACCCTTAGTCATTTCTTCCAAAGATCTGGGCACTCCATTAAATGGGTTAAATCAACCACCTTTGATCCTAATATATTTTTGAAGATCTCAATGCCTAATGATCTCAGAATTACACGATCTTGGACTCATTGGATCATCTCGTTGAAACAAACATTTTAAAAATAATCACAAAAAATTTAGAGGATGTTTAACCCATCAATGTCAAGAAGTTTACCGTTATATTTCGAAAGTGCTCAATTTAAGCTTAGTTGGGCTTAGATCAAGACTTTCTTGATTTGATGGGTTTGTCTCATCGAACTATATTGTTTTGAGTAAAATTTTGTTGAAAAAAGAATTTGGACGATCTCAAAGCTTATTCGTGATGTTTCTAACTCAAATACTCGTTTGTTTAGAGATCCAAAATTTGCGTCAAAACCCATGCTTAATCAAATGAATATTTTAGTAATGTATCGGTTGCCCTTGTTTTTAGACATCAAAATCTACAAGTGCAAAAATACTTTGGATCTCAAAAAGTTTTTGATGTAAAACCATAAGTTTGGGGAATCACCAAAGCATGAACCTACCGGAGAATTAAAGTGGACCTCCCCCAGTGGTCGTGATAGAAGTTAGTCCTCCTTGAGTGCATTCTCCTTGAAAAACTACATAATATGCTCAACAAAGCATGCCAGCAATGAGCAAGACATTTAGCAACTTGATCTACCTTCAAAAAAAGGTCATTGGTTAAATCTATATCTTAATTTATCACGATACATGCATAATCTCGACACATAAGTAACATAATAAAGCCTAATAGGTCATAAAGTCCACTATAAATTATATCAACATAAAGTGCATTAAGTTTGATCCTCTTCTAAGAGGTGTATGCAGGCAGTAGTCTTGGTGCATCAGGATGCTCAACTTCGAGATCTATCAAGATACCCCAACCTCATTTCATAACACATCTGTTAAATAGTAATCTCTACCATTGCTCTCTAATTCATATTATACTTTCGCTCAATTCATTTACTTTTCTCTATGAACTTCAGAACCAATTGTGTTCACTAACAGTCCTTCTGAGTAAAACAGAAAGAACCACATTTTGTTGTTTACACCAAGGACTACAAGCCCGCACCCCATACTTACTCAATTCTTGCTAATGACATGACCAGTTCAATTGCCATTTAGCTTGTAGCAATGTCTATTAATCAAGCTAGTTCATTACACGTACAGTGAGACTGCTTTTATCCTCGCTAGTTACTTCTCAAGCTAAGATCAGACCATCTCCACTACAAGCTTGCTTTCGCCAGCACATTACCTCTTGTTGAGTTTTTCAATTTTTTTATTTCCCCACAAACGACTAGTTAAAGGAAAAAAAAAAAGTGAACATCAACATGAAAATAAAAAAAGATGAAGAATTACCTATGAAAGAGAAAGGCACCCATCAAAAAAAAAAAAAAAATAAAGGCTGCATTATGGCAGTTCAAGGAAAACCCTAAAGTTAGTAACTTTATTGCCATAAAACTATTACTTGAAGATATTCGGCCCTGGGAGTGCCGTACTTCCCCGTCCGCTCTACCTGCCGCTGATCGTTGGTGAACATTGCTCGCCAAACCCTAAGAAAAAACCTCAAAACTAATCAAAGGATTAGCAGAATAGAAAAAGTAAGAAGGTAAGTGTCAAACCCTAGAAAACTATGAGAGGAAGAACTAACAATCAATTTGAAGTAATCTGCGCTGATCTCTAAAAACTTTTACCGATCAGAGAGAGCCCTGCGCACTTCCTTCGGCGAATATTTTTCGGCTATTAAGGAAATGTTTGGTTTTAGAAGGAAGGTTAATGTAATTTAAATATAATATAAAGTAAATTTAATATTGTTGCGTCCTAGAATATTCATGATGATAGAAAAATATAAAGTTTAGCGTCTTAGTTTTGTACGAAGATCTAGCACGCGTACAGATAAAAGAGAGCAGTGTTTTGTTTATAAGAGTCACTAGAATTTTTACAGAAAACTCCTTGAAAATGGGGAAAAATCACAAGGTATTGCCCAATTTTAATGAATCAACTAGTATTTACATTTGATTACAAATGAAACCCTTCCTTGGGGAGAAGGCATTTGCTCAATGTAGCAAATATACATCATATAGAGTGCATTACATGGTGGGAGTTGGAAGAATTAGTGTTAACATATTCGTTTGATCAATAAGACCATAGTCGACAAGTGATGTAGGTTGGAAGGTCTGTAATTGGGTGACGATGGTCATAAGAACCATTGTCAGGCGATGGAGGACGGAAAGACTGCAGTTGGGCGACAGTGGTCGAAAGGACCGTAGTCGGGTAACAATGGTCGAAATAATTGTAGTCGGGCGACGATGGTTGGAACGACGATGGTCGAGCGACGATCAGTGACCGGGCATAAGTCCTGCAACATTTATTAGCCAGGCGTAAATCCGGCATCAGTTGGTGACCGGGCGGAAGTCCGATGACAATTCGTGGCCGGGCGTAAGTACAACGACAGTTGGTGGCCGGGCGAAAATCTGGCAAAAGTCTAGCGGCAGTCGATGGTCGGGCAGTGGTCGAGAAGGAGCTTGATGACAAGAAAGATCTTAGATGTTTCTTCCTCTCCTCTCTTCTTTCTCTTCATTGCTTGGTCCCCCCTCAGTGAATAATGGGAGTGACATGACCAATAAATAAGGAGAATATCAAGACCATGTTGGAAGTGTTTTAAAATGGACGACCGATATTGACTGCCTTAATTATGGACCGCTTATCAATATTTGAGTGCTTTAATGATGTCAGCATTCGACGATCATGGCTCGTTGGATTCGTTTCGTCAAACCACTCGATTCGACTATATATGTCACATGTGGAAAATTGTTTGGTCATCCAATTTATAGTTTGAACCTTCCAAATGCGCTTCAGGTCTTCGATAAGAACCCATTCGGGTTCAGACAGGGTCGAATTTGCTGTCGTTGGGCTCGTCTTTTCGAGACATTTAGTTCAACTAGAACCCTATAAGTTTGTTGAAATCGGAGTTCGGATAGTCCCGAATTTTAATTTCGGAAGTTTCCAACTTAATTTTGCCTCGAGATTCGTGTCCGATCAAGATAAAATTTTGATGATATATCAAATATATTTAAACTACTTACAATATTTTAAAAAAATTAACTCTATATGTCCCATAATACATTTAATCGTCAATAATATGACTAAAAATTTATTTATAATGAAATTATACAATTTAGATAATGGACTACTTATTAAAGTGCAATTCTTCTCAGACGTAGACAATACTATCAGTCTATCGTTGCATTCTCTTGGATGATCTAATTTTCCTATCACTCAACCTATGCTTTATATTATGATTTATGACATTCATTTGATCATCAAGATTGTGAAGAATCTTATAAGCTACCTATCTTTTCCTAGCTTATGTAATAATGTAGAGTTCATCAATATATGCTCCAATTGGAAGGAGAGTGTTGGCATATTTAATAGGTAATGATACACTAATTTATTAGTTAGGACACCTAATGATAGAAAAAAGATTTAAGATTATATTAGATAGATATCCTCATAATTAAGGATATTATTTTCAATTATTTATCCTTATTATATTCTCTTTATCTATTTATATATATGTCATTTTACATGTCATAATATGTAAATTTTTTTTTAATTTCAATAGGGCCGGTTTAGATATTTTTCTCTAGAGGTGTCAAATTATTATTCGACCAACCAACTTGACCTTGGTTTGGCCAAAAAATCCGAGTTGACCTTGATTTGGCTAAAAATCTGAGTTCAAGTTAACTTGTTTAATAACTGGGCTTGGTTTGAAAATCGGATCTGTTTATTAACCGGGTTTGGTTCAAGTTGACACGTGAACTCGATTTTGAGATGTAAGTGACCTGTTTTATCTTTTTTTTGTTGCAAATTATTTTGCTTATTGGTATAATCTCTTTGGCCTTTCGATGGCCCCGTTAGGAAAGTAGAGGTATTAGATTTGACTTATATTAAGAAATGTAGATGTAGACCTAAAAAGACTCGGTTATAAAATATTAGAAATGATCTTTCTTTATTAGATTTAAACGAGAATTTGACTTTTAACATAACACAATGGAGAAAAAAGATTTATGTAGCCGACCCCACGTAACGGGACAAAGGCTTGATGTTATTGTTATTGTTGTTGTATAATCTCTTTATTTTTTGATCATTTTTTAAAATTTTATAGTTGACAAATTATATAAAAAAAATGAAAATGGGTTATCAGGTCTACTTTGAGTCATTTGGATTGACCGTTGGTCGAGTTCAGATCCATCATTTTCACCTGTTTATGAAGCGGAACAGGTTCAAGTTGATTGAATTCAGGTTAGGTCAATTTTGAGTCAAATCCGAATCTGGCCCTTTTATTTATTTTGAACCCATAATTTTCTAAAAACAAAACTTCCTCTAACAAAAAAATTTTAAAAAAATAAAAATAAAATAAAACATCTGAGAAACCGCTACTGAACCTTCAACTTGCCAATGGACATTGAACATCTATAACATGATATCAATCTCTGAATTTATTTATTATTTAAAAAATATACTTGACTTCAATTTCTACATTTGTTAGTTGAGTCAAAGAACACGCACGTTGATGAAAAAAAGTCAAACAATTTTAATTTGCACAAAACATCCAAAGAAAATTATATTTTCTTATAAAGCCTTCCACATACCAATTGTTTCTAGAATTAAAATTCCAATGCAAATTATTCTAAATTCCATTGCAAATTATTCTAAATGTAAGATAAAGGCATAATTGCAAGAAAGGATTTCTTATTAAAATAATAACTATTATTTATTTTACATTAAAAAGCCAATTTAATTGCTTCTATAGTCACATGTTGATTGCAATTGCTACCCCCTTGAGATAATTAATGCATGTGGCAATATTAAATATGATTTATCAATTTATATTAAAATTTTCAATCCATTTTTAGAACATTATAGATATATTTCAAAAAATATATTTTTTCTAATATTTATATTAATTATAATTTTTATAGAAATGATTGAGATTTTTTATTGAATTAAAAGGTTTAGTTATTGTCTTCTCTCTTCGGTCACATGTTGATTGCAATTGCTACCCCCTTGAGATTAATGCATGTGGCAATATTAAATATGACTTATCAATTTATATTAAAATTTTCTATCCATTTTTAGAACATTATAGATATATTTCAAAAAAATATATTTTTTTCTAATATTTATATTAATTATAGTTTTTATAGAAATGATTGAGATTTTTTATTGAATTAAAAGGTTTAGTTATTGTCTTCTCTCTTCTTATTAGAGCTCCTCAATCAACAATTTTCTATTAAAGCATGTGAATATATTAGATTTAAGATTTATTTGGGACAATCATAATTATTTGTAAAATTAGTTGTAAAATTATTATTAAAAATTATATATTTTTTTAATTATTATGAGTTTATAGATTTTTTTAATTCAAAAAACATTGTAAAAATCCCTTTTTTATCATATAATTTTCTTAAAAAATAATAGCAAAAAAAATATCAACAATGAGTAAAAATAACCCTTAAAATGCACTCATATGGTTCCCTTTGGATGGATTTAGCTTTTTGTAAAAGCGGCTATAAAATTATTATGGAGAAAATAACTTTTTTAAAAGCTGTGTGGAAAACAGCTTTATAGCACAAAAAATTCAATTATGAAAAGCAACCAAAAAGTAATTGTCAAATAAAAACTATAGTTACGATTTGAAAAGCAAAGCCATATAAAACCTATCCCAAACGAAGCTTTAATTTCATATAAGATAGTTGAAAATTTTATAATTGATCTTCATTCATAAGCCTAAAATCTTAGGTTGAAATCAAATTTAATCATTAGTAAATCAAAACTAAATTTAACTTTGAATCTCTTTGATTAACCTTTTTGAAAGGGATTTTCCTAATTAGATTCAATTTTCCCAAAATAAATATGTAAAAAATTAGCTAATTTCATCATTAATTGTCTTATTTGAACCCTATATCACATTGAGTCCATATCAAACACATAACTTACAACTAATTTGATTTGATGTGGGGAACCTTACTACATCAAATTTGTCATTATTTGCAACAATTTGACCACTTGTAATTAATAAATAATTTCAACTAATCCATTTGTATGAAAAATAAGTTGTTGGATTGGTTCATCCTATAACAAAGATGGATGGATCATAAGATATGGAGCCCCCTTTATTAGGTTGGTTAGCATTATCAAGATTAATAAATCTTACAACTAACACTAATAATAAATAATAAATAATAAATAATAAATAATTAATTTAATAATATTTTATTATTTGATAAAAAAATAAATTTTTTATTATTCTCATTGAGCAATTTGCTGTTAAATTTAGCATATAATTTAGTTTGAATGAGTCTAATTTGTTTTAAATTTAAGATTTTTTATTCAAATTTACTCAAAATTATTAGCAAATATTTAAAAATAAATAAATCATGAAAATTTATTATTATTATTTTATCTAAATTATATATAATTGAAATTTACTCAAATCAAATTAAACTTTTTTTTTATATTTCTAATGAAATATTGCTTAATTGATTTCAATTAACTTCTTACTTTTAAATTTATTTAAATAATTATCTATTTTTTAAAGAACTATTTATTAGAAAAGTCTCTTATTTTTTATAGATATACAAAGAATAAGCCTAAGCTAAAGACAATCTTAATAGGGATCTCCACAAAGAAAATAATTAACTGTTAATCCTTTCTTAATGGTGTTTTGAAAGAGACAATTAGAATATTAATTTTATTTTTTATGCTAATGACAACATTAAAACGCCATTATAAATTTCTGAAAAGTCTTAATCAAACGTGAAAGCACGCACAAGGAGATATTTTTTATTTTATTTTAAAAAATATTAATTAAAATATAAAAATAAAATAAAATGAAAAAGACAACTAAATAATATTAAGAAAATAACTTCTCTCAATATTTGGTTTTATTTTTTAAATTATTTTCTTACTGCTAATATTTACAAAAACAACCCCTGAAAAATCAAAATTCTTTGCATCTATCATAATCAAAGATGAGTATACAATTAGAATTTTTATTTATTTATAACACGTGTTGACATTTTTTTTTAAAATAAATATTTGATGAGAAAATTTTCTGTCATATCAAATGCCTTTGATTGATACAACCACCAAATAGACCCTTTTAGCAATAAAATAATTATTACTATTTATAATTATGTAACAAATATTATTAATATTTTGCAAACAATTAATTATAAAAAAATTACATATTTATCTTTTTTATTGCAATTTTTTATTGCAATATGTTGCACACAATTATTTATAAACATAATTATTAATACGAGATAATATAAATAATTCAGATTTTAATCATATCATTAAATTTTTATCTATATAACATAGTGATAGTATTAATAATATTTTAATTTTGTTGAATGGATTATTTATATAAAAAATAATCCAAAAATATTTATGCGATGTACGCCATTGCATATCTAAGCCAGATATGAAACCTTCCTACCCAAAAAAAAAAAAAAATACACCATTATTTTATTTAATCAGCTTGGAAAAATTTTCTGGAAAAAAATATTTGTTGTTAGGCTTATCATTTGTTTTGATTAAACTTAGTAATTAATTAAGATTTAAAAGTAATTTTCGAAATTAATCTTTGACCAAAATTATAATTTTTTTTTGCAACTTACCGTTAAAATACTTTCATTTGTAAAATATTTTAACAAATTTGTAATTTATTTTTTTGAGTATCTGAGCGTTGAATTACTCCCATTTCAATAACAACATGCTTATATATGTTATTAAGAAAATAAAAATAGGATTATTTTAATGAAATGAATAATAAACTAAAATAAAATAAAACAAAATAATTGTAAAATTGCATGGTATAAATGTCATTTGATGGTTACTTTTTTTAATAAAAAAAATGTAATTATCTTCATGATTTTTACATTTTGATAGCAAATCTTCATATTTTATATTCATAAATTCAAAATTATTTATTTCAATTAATAAATCATTGTAAAATATTTATTTTTAAAATTTTCTTATCAAAATAAAAAAAAAATATCTTCACATTTTATTTTTTGAATATTTAAATATCACATGACATAATTTAAAAATATTTAATGAGAAATGAATGATTTTTTTCCTATTTTAAATTATGTGCACTCAATACACATGTTTTTATTACTCCTTTATTAATACATTTGTGTGTCTTCTATTATTTAGAATTTCTACTCAAAATCAATGCCTCATTTAAGACTTATAATAGAAATATTTTAAATTCATAAATGCAAAATATTTTAAGACTTATAATAGAAATAAACTATGCAAAGATTCACCATTTCATTTTAATCAAATAATTCCTAAAACAAATCAACTTGTGCTTTGAAAATTCAACTCCTTCATGCATGACAAAAGCTTCGTTTGGGAGAGCTTTCTTATTGCTTTCTAAAATAGTTTTCTAATACAAAATTTTATTGTTTAAGAATTGTTGAACTAGAAAGCAATTTTAGAAAGTAATAAAAAAACTATTCCAAACGAAGCTAGAGTCATCAAATAATGTCAAATAAGCTAAGAATTTTAATTAAATTTGATTTCATGTGTTTTAATTTAAAATAATTTATTCACATATAGCATCTTATCCTCTACAAGAAAGGCATTGCTTACCCTCTACAAGAAAGGCATTGCTTACTAAGCTCTTCATACAACTTTTATTTTTTTTATATATATTATAATTTATATATAAATTTTTTTTTTTTTGATAGCCTAGGATTAATAATAGAGGAAGGAATATTCCTCTCCTTAAGCCACAAGAATAATTCAATTTCTTACCTTTCTCATTCATGTGATGGATTCTTAATTTATCTAAGTTTTGGGGGGGAAGAATAGTGCATGCTAGCTTGCTTTGGAAAATACTTGATAAGAGCATTGCTTCACATATTGAACATAAAAGGGGGAAAAAAGATTTTTTTTATTTTTAATCTTGGCCTCCTCTTATATTTTCTTCAACTTTTTAAAGGTCACAAGTGTTTTCATAAGCTGATTTGGTTCAATCTAATCTAGATTTGATATAGACTTAGATCCACAATTAGATCTCTTTTATATTATTCTTCATCTATGAGCAAAGATATTATTATTTTAATTGAGCAATATAATGACTATGATAATCTTATCTTATCATATAGCCATAAGAATATGTTTTTTTTTTGAAATTTTCACATTTTTTTTATGAATTTAGTTTAAATTAATTGCTCTCACATAATATTTATATAAATGTGATTAATATTTATATTTAAGCTACAACTTATTTGAGGTAATCAAACACCACGAATGATTAGAAAACAAACTCAACTTTTGGTCATATATTGGAAGTATAGGAATTAATGTATTATGACCAACCTTTTTCTTTTTCTTTTTTGGAACTCTTATTAAAGCTAGATAGAGATTTTCATTAATAATGGACAATAATTGAATTTATTAGCTGAGATGGAGTCCGAATTGATAGCTACTATATTTTGTACCATATAATGTATAGTCTAGATGTTAAACTTTATGCCCTTGCCAATACCTTTAATCATTCTTATTGCCCTTATCTATAATATATTTGTATTGTATGCAGCGGAGAGGGGTGAAGAAATTCTTGGTGAAGGATTACTAGGCATATTCTGTAATGAACTCAACCTCATAAGATGCATTAGTCCTCGCCATGGGAGAAGCTTCATGAGGGATCACCGCCTACTGCTCTATCACATCCTCCATTGGCCCCATCAAAGTCGTTACATGTTGTATTGAGTGAATTGTTATGCAGTGGGAAATCTCTATCCAAAAAGCTAAGAGAACCTTTATGATTCGAGCATAAAGATCATGCCAACTGGTGCCCACTAAGTGAGAGCTAAGGCTTCAACTCCCTCAATGGACGTTCTTATAAAATCTCACCCATGATTATGCTAATTCTAGGTTCATTAGATAGCAACAACATTCAGCCCTAGGTTTACTAGATAGCAATAACATTGAGACCTAGAGATGTGTTTCTAAGAAAAAAAAAAGAAATTCTAACCTCTAGTGATGACATGTTACCACCCAACCTCATCCATCATGGCATTTAGGCCACTCGATAATGCTATGTGTAAGTAAAATCACACACTATAAGTTGATAAGTTAGATATTTTGAATTGAGCTTAAAACATGATTATTTGGGTTGGGACAAACACCCTACTCATTGTAGGGAGCTGATTTAAAGCCATCTAGGTGATCACCTCAGGTGCTAAGTCAACCACCTTTAATTTGGTGTTGAGTTGACCACCTTCAGCTTTATATTGACAACCCTCTAGGGATATGCCAGCATCCTTAATTTTCAATACATACTGGACATACCTCTCAATAAGAGGCATCACTTTAAAGTCAGATGAATGAGCCACCTTTGCCTTACTCAACTTGGGGGAAACCACCTTCCTCTTCACCTTAGCTAACTAGCTGGATTTCTGTACCTCAAACTCTACCATGCACCTTACACTTGTGGAGATGGGACCTCTGCAATTTGTGATTGTCAACATCACTAAACTTTAGAGGTGTAAACTTAGATATTCTATGTGCGAGGCAAAGCAAGGGAAATTGCATAGCGTGATCCAAATAATGCTCCTCACCTTTATTTATAATCAATGAGAATCTAAAGGTCACATCAACATCATTATGGTAATCAAATAAAATGCCCTTCCCAAGGTTCAAATAAAAATATATGACAGTAATATCATTAGTTATTTATCTTTTATTGATTAATATGAATAATAAATATTTTTTACTAATTCTCTCATTCTTTTGCATGTTGCTTCCTATAGGAGCAAGAGAATCAAAAAACTAAATGCACACCCTAGTATGAAGTACAGGCAACTCATAAAGCTCAACCAAATTTGCCTTAAAGAATCTCACCTTAAAGGTGAACTTGTATAAAATGTGCCCCACTCAGAATTGGGCCCACCCAACAAGATTCAAGAAGGGTTGGCACTTGGCTTAGTATAGCTTACCCCAAAGAAGTTCGACTAGAGAAGCATACATCCCAGGCAGGCTTGACTAAAGGAGGAACTCCCCTCAGCATTCCTCGACCCAAGGAGGCACTCGCCTCATTAGGTGTCACGCAAAAGGAAGACTTGCTCAACCCATTGCAACTCGCTTCTCTTAGCCCGTCCCTCCAAAGATGCACACCTACCAACCCCACAACAACAGCCTCATTAATCATGTGAATCCCTAACTTAAAAAACTTGCCCAAGCTCTCACCCGAAGCATTCACAAGCAGCATTTTCCTGAAGCACTCATCAAAGAAGCAATTATTAAGAGCACCCGTTATAGGTACTTTCAAGGGCTGCCAAAGCCATGTCAAAGAAGGGTATCAATGTGTAGCCATTGGATCCTATCAGTGCCTGTGATATTCATATCATGTAGCATTCACCAATAAATAAAAATGATGATTGTATAATTTAAATTTGAGTGATTGGAGGTACTTCTAAGGAAATTTTTTGGCACCATAAGTTTCAAAATTATTAGATTTATTTTCAGATAATTAAAAAATATTTATTTATTTATTTTACTAATCTCAAAATAAATTCAATAATTTTAAATTTCATTCAAATAAAAAAGATTAATTAGATATCTCGAGCCTCTTTTTTCTAATTTTAATAGCTTATTTGTGTTTTCTTTTTTTTTCTCAATATATGTGTAATAACAACACAATTTATTAAGTTTAAAATTTATATTGAAATCATTAGGGCTTGTTCAGTTGCTTACAAATAAAAGTTATATCATAAAAATACTAATTTAGTTTGCTTAACTCATTTTGTATATAAAATATAATTTATTCCATTTAAGAAAATTTTATGATAAAAAAATTCAATATTTTCATAATTTTATTATTTAATTGAGTATAATTAGAAAATTATATATATTTATATCAAATTTATTACTACATAAATATATATTTTATGTGACCCCACAAATGGATAAGACCAATCACTTAAAAAAAATAAAAGAAAAATAAAAACTTTGAGTTAGCAAACAAATTTTATATTTTTTTTGGTACTTTAATTTTTACATTTTACTTTTCCCATTTGAATTACTGGTTTTTAAGTAGGTAGAGGTGGGCAAAGTGGCAAACGTTCAGTTTGCTACGTGGCGACCTATATCCTCATATTCCTATTATACCCTCCCATAGAGTTAGAAAAATTTAGCACACCATTGGCCTAATCTAGAAGAATGGTAAGGGTAAATGTGTCATTTGTCTTTACCCAACAAGGATTAAAATAAGTATCCCTGGAAGCGATGAGACTCTGTGGGGCCCACGACTTGGACGTATTAACTGGGTTGTTGGGGGGTGATAAATATATAATTTTATATTAATATATATTATTGAAATAATTTGATCAAAATAAATTCAAAATTAATGTAATATAATATTTAATTGATTATTAAGATATTTTATTTATTTTAAATGAAATTTAAATATTTGATTAAAATATTTTGATTTAAAATTTCTCTATAAATAATATTTTTATATTATAAAAGATTATTTTTTTGGTCAAATTTATGCTTAGTCTATATCTTAATTGACTAGTTTTTTTATAGAGATATCATAATTAATTAATTTTTCTTTTTTTATGACTTATGAATTTTTAGCCGTAAGAATTTTTATAAAAAATTTCAATTAGAATTTCTAGTGTCTTTTTAAAAAATATTTTTTAATTAAAAAGGAAACAAATTATATAAATTTAATGAACACATGAATTAAATTTTTAATTAATTAAGACTATTTATTATTTTAATAAATTATTTAAAATTTCAGGAAATATTTTTGCTTTTACCCTCCAGGCCTCCACTCACCTCCCTTGCTTCGGCCAATGAACCAGTCGCCCAGTCATTTTAGTACATACATATTACGACATTCTCTCTCCTCTCTCTCTCTCTCCTCTCTCTCTCTCTCTCTGGGCTTGATTCTTTGTTTCAAGGCGACTAAGTAGAGAGAAGGAACAGGTAGAAAGAGATGGATAGAGATAGAGAGAGAAATAAAACCAGACTTTTCTCCGAAGCTGTCAATGGCAAGGAGATGAAAAACGTTATATTTCCCGCCGAGCTTCGCAGCGTCAATATGACCATCTAGAAACTATTTTTTATTTCTATTTGTAATAAAGTTCTCTCCTTTTTTTTTTCATTAATCCCAAATCCATTATTTTCTTCTAATTTCTCGAATTCCGCGTATTTGAAGAGGTCTCCATAAGAAATTTCGGTGGAATAATTGCTAAAAATCTTCCCTCTCCTAAGTCAATGGAATAGATTTCAATGTTTCAATGTTCAACAGGTGACCGCCATCTCTTATGAGGGTTTCAAAGACGCAAGCGTTCTGTTTTCTTCTCCCAGCTTTTTATAGCGTTTGGAGAGGGCGATAGATGTCAAGATGTTCCAGCTTATTTCTTCTTCTCCCCTTCTTTGTGCTGATATTTACAGATGTTCTGTTTAGAGGAGGAAGGCGATTGTAGTTTTCTTTTTCTGTTCTGAACTTGAGATTTTCAGGAAAAGATTGAAGCTTTGAGGTTTGAGCTTCAGATTTGCTGAAAAGGTTGAAGTTTGAGGGTTTCTTGTTCTTTGATGCTTTGATCAGGGGTGGAAGAAGGCTGAGGTTGAGTTTACTGTATAGAGCTTCTGATTTGTTGATGAAGTAAGGAACTTTGAAGTATTCGAAGTTGAGATTTGCTGAAAAAAGATTGAGATTTTGAGTTGTTTTGGTGTGGAGGGGAAGAGAGATCAGGAAGGAGGAGTTGGAGTAAGTGAAAGGAGATTCTTTTTTAGGATTTCCTGATAGGAAGGTCGGATAAGGTTGGCTGGTGAGACTACAGAGAAGAAAGAGATGGCGGGTGGAAGGAGAAAGAAGATTCATTTCAGTAAGTTCTTCAGCTTCAATTGTGGAAAATCCTCTCTGCAGGATGAGCAGCAGTCCCAGATTGGAGGGCCTGGATTTTCACGGGTGGTTTTTGCGAATGATCCAGCTTGTTTTGAGGCTACTAATCTGAACTATGGATTGAATTATGTGTCAACTACAAAGTATAATTTGGCTACATTTGTGCCAAAATCATTATTTGAGCAGTTCAGAAGGGTCGCGAATTTTTATTTTCTTGTCACTGGTTGTCTGGCTTTCACACCATTAGCACCTTATGGTGCTGTGAGTGCGATTCTTCCTCTTATTGTTGTGATTGGAGCAACTATGGCAAAGGAGGCTGTTGAAGATTGGAGGAGATTTCAGCAGGTATGTTTCTTCCCCTATTTATGAAACAAAAATTAGTTTTTTTAATTTGGTTGTATTAGTTATTTTAGGCAAAGCATTAATTGAATAGGACTACCTTTTTTTTTCTCTTTAATACGTTATTCATGAAATTATTATGAAATAAAATCTGAACTTAAACTCTTGGGGTTGAACAGAGTAAGAGAGGCCCTTCAAGTGCAGATTTTGATACAGTTGGCTTGTCCTAATCATCTATATATCTCTATGTTATTCTCATTAAGAAGTGTTAATTACAGTGTGACTTTTTGATGAATCTGTTTCTAGGATGTTGGCTTAGTTTGAAGCAATTTATGTTTTTTTGCTGTAAAAAGCTATTTTTCAGATCACAGAAATATTCAGAAAGCTGTCCCAAATGAAACAACCTCATCTTCAAAGATATTTACGAATTAGTTTTCTATTTCAATTTCCTATGAATGTGTAAATCTACCAGCATAAGAACTATGATGAATTCGTCGTTGTACAAGTTTATTTGTTATTTAGGGTTTCAACATCTGATTTGCTATGTTTTCTGAAATCAAATTTCTCAGATTTTTCCATTTATCCATTCAATTATGGTTTTCAGTTCTGTGTCTAAAACATTATGTTTCTTCCAGGATACTGAGATGAACAATCGAAAAGTTAAGTTTCATCGGGGTGATGGAACTTTTGAGCATACAGAATGGAAGAAGCTGAGGGTGGGAGACATAGTGAAGGTGGAGAAGGATGAATTCTTCCCTGCTGATCTGATCTTACTTTCCTCTAATTATGAAGAAGCAATTTGTTATGTGGAAACTATGAATCTTGATGGAGAAACCAATTTGAAAATGAAACAGGCTTTGGAGGTAACATCCAATTTGCATGATGACTCTAGCTTTCAAAATTTCAAAGCAATAATAAAATGTGAAGATCCGAATGCAAACCTCTATACTTTTGTTGGAAGCATGGAATACCAAGACCAGCCATACCCCCTCTCGCCTCAGCAAATTCTTCTTCGCGACTCGAAACTTCGGAACACAGATTACATTTATGGTGTAGTGATATTCACCGGCCATGACACAAAAGTGATGCAGAATGCCACCGATCCGCCGTCAAAGAGAAGCAAAATTGAAAGGAAGATGGATAAACTTATATACCTCTTGCTGTCTTTCTTGGTTGTAATTGCGACTATTGGATCAATCATCTTTGGCATCAAAACCCATGAGGATTTGAACAATGGAAAGATGAAGAGATGGTATCTCCGACCAGATGATACCAAAGTTTTCTATGATCCCAAAAGAGCGCCTCTTGCAGCAATCTTACATTTTCTAACCGCACTTATGCTTTATAGTTACTTCATTCCAATATCCTTGTATGTATCAATAGAAATTGTCAAAGTACTGCAGACCATTTTTATCAACCAAGACATCGAAATGTATCACGAGGAATCTGATAAACCTGCACATGCTCGTACCTCAAACCTGACTGAAGAATTAGGCCAAGTTGACACAATCCTTTCAGATAAAACAGGAACGTTAACTATGAACTCAATGGAGTTCATCAAATGCAGTATTGCTGGTACTGCTTATGGCCGTGGTGTCACAGAAGTCGAGAGAGCAATGGCTAAAAGAAGAGGTACGCCTTTGGTTTCTGAAGAAGAGAATGAAGAGGATAATGTGGTTAATAAACCTGCAATAAAAGGATTCAACTTCATAGACGGAAGAGTCATGAATGGGAACTGGGTCAATGAGCCTTATTCTGAAGTAATACAGAAATTTTTTCGATTGTTGGCAATCTGCCATACTGCCATACCTGACGTTGATGAAGCCTCAGGACAGATAACATATGAAGCTGAGTCACCTGATGAGGCTGCCTTTGTTATTGCAGCTAGGGAACTAGGATTTCAGTTCTACCAGAGAACTCAGACAGCCATCTCTTTGTATGAGCTGGATCCTTTGACAGGCAATACTGTCGAAAGGTTAGGAAGTCCACTATATCTCTCAGGATTTATCTGATTTCTGATCCTTTTAGATGTTTTTGCTAGTTATGATTTCATTTTACATTCTGATTTCAGGCAATATAAGCTTTTGAACATCTTAGAGTTTAGTAGTGCAAGAAAAAGGATGTCTGTGATTGTTCAAAGTCCAGAAGGAAAGCTGCTACTTCTCAGTAAAGGTGCTGACAGGTTTGTGCTGAGAAACTTAAGAGAAATTACACACAAACAAATATATTTCTTATAGTTTATGATTTATGAAGATTTCTAAGTTTCTTTTCTGTTTAAACATAAAACAGTGTAATGTTTGAAAGACTTTCAAATGAGGGTAGGGAGTTCGAAGAAAAAACAAAGGAGCATATTAACGAGTATGCAGATGCCGGTTTAAGAACTTTGGTTCTTGCTTATCGGGAGCTTGATGAAGAGGAATATGCAAGATTCGAAAAGGAATTTACAGAGGCGAAGAATTCTGTTAGTGCCGATAGGGATGAAAAAATCGATGCAGCCACTGATAAGATCGAGAAAGATTTTATTCTTCTCGGTGCCACAGCTGTTGAAGACAAGTTGCAAAATGGGGTGAGTTATGGAAATTTTTATGAATTTGGTAGAATCTTTAATATGCTCTTTAAAATGACTTAGATAAATCATCTTCTTTACGTAGGTGCCTGAATGCATTGACAAACTAGCTCAGGCAGGAATCAAGATATGGGTTCTTACAGGTGACAAGATGGAGACTGCTATAAACATAGGGTATAACATGGGATTTAATCTCTTAAAATAAGCTGCACATGCATCATTTACGGTTCCTCTGAATTCATTTTGTTTTTGCAGTTTTGCCAGCAGCCTATTAAGACAAGGAATGAAGCAGATAATCATCACACTGGAGACACCAGATTTGGTTCTGTTGGAGAAACAAGGGAACAAAGATGCATTTGCCAAGGTAAAAGCTTTTTTTTTTCTCTGTTTGTAGATTGTCCATTTTGTATTCATAAGCATCAAATTGGCATTCCTTAAGGCTATGAAGTCGTATGGCTTATGGAAAGTTATATTATCTAAAGAAATCTGATGAAATAATGTAGTTAGCACCTTGGTCAACATAACTAAATTACTGCTGTTCCACACCTCGGTCTTATATGCACTAATTTCAGTAATTTGTTAACTGGATTATTATTATGACAAATAATCCAACTAGTTTTTATTGTGTAGTTTTTTTAAGGGTAGGAATCTAAAAATGGGAATGATAAACTGCTTGTTTTATTTAGTTAATTGTTTTCTATTTGAAGTGGCCTTTTCCATAAGAGTTTTGACTTAAGCGGTATCAATCTTTGGTTTCTAAGAGTAGTGATCTCGAGTTCTAAACCCGGCTGACTCAGCAAATTTTATGTATTAGTATCACATAATCTAAATAAAGAACATTTTATACGCACCAGCATTCCCGTTCACTTCTGTTTGTCCTATATCTAATGATGCACAAACCCTTACTATTTTCTGAACACTGTTTGAACAAAGTGCCTTTTCTAGCAAACTAACACTTTTGCTTCACTTCAGGCATCAAAGGAAAGTATTACCCGCCAAATCAACGAAGGAAATAAGCTTCTAAGTTCGTCAACTTCGGAGTCATTTGCTCTGATCATTGATGGAAAATCACTCACTTATGCTTTGGAAGATGATCTCAAGAACCTCTTGTTACAGTTGGCTATTAGGTGCGCATCAGTGATATGCTGCCGCTCTTCTCCCAAGCAAAAGGCCCTTGTAAGTAGCCCCTTTTTATGGTATCGTCCATTGTTAATGCGTGTTTCCAAAACCTGATGGTCATAATAAAAAAACTATCTAGGTTACAAGATTGGTGAAAACAAACACGCGTAAAGTCACCTTAGGGATTGGTGATGGTGCCAATGATGTCGGCATGCTACAAGAAGCGGATATTGGAATTGGTATAAGTGGAGCTGAAGGAATGCAGGTTGATAAAACTTGTCATATCACTTGCATTTTTATTTACTGCTTTGTTTCTCTTTATCCTCTAATTTAATCTGCCTTCATAAATTTATATCATTTCAGGCTGTCATGGCAAGTGATGTTGCAATTGCTCAATTTCGATATCTGGAGCGCTTGCTTCTTGTGCATGGGCATTGGTGTTATAGGAGGATCTCATCAATGGTACAGATCTGATATTATCTATTTGAATCAAATATCAAACTTTTCTTAACTACATGATCTTGAAAGTTTACTTTTTTTTTTGCAGATCTGCTACTTTTTCTACAAGAACATCACGTTTGGACTTACTATATTCTTGTATGAGGCTTATACAACATTCTCAGGGCAACCAGTCTATGAAGATTGGTCCCTATCACTGTATAATGTCTTCTTCACATCACTTCCGGTGGTGGCTTTGGGTGTATTTGACCAGGATGTTTCTGCTCGGTTTTGTCTCAAGGTAAATACCTTATCTATTAGGCAAGGGACAATCTCTCTCCCTCTCTCTATTACAAAGTCTAGTAGTAACATACGGATTTTATAACAATGCTAGTAGTAATAGTAGGGTTTCAATAAAATCCTAATATAGATGTCAGGATTAATTGTCCTTTTTTACACAGCAAGATAAAACATTATCCTTACAAAATTTAATTTAATTTAATTTCTATTTATAAAAACACAAATATATGGAAATTTATACAATTTGTCTAGTCCTATTTCATGTAAATAGAGAAATCACCACTACTAGAAATAATTCTTGTTCACATTTTGCATGTAATTCATTACTGTCACAACTGTTAACTATTTCTTTGGTTTTACTCGGAAAATTATTTGCTAGGATAACTCTTCTAACACATCAAACCTCAGGATTTCCATTTTTATATCTCCACACGGTTAAACTTCCAAAGTCCTACTTTTCATGCTAATAATTGGATATTAATCTACTGTGATAGACAAGGAAAAAAAAAACACATCTCTGAATCCCTCTGCCTGCACTCTCTGCACTTTCAACATCCTAAAATGTATCCTGATAATTAAATAACTATATCCACTGATCCTATACTTGAAACTCCAATGCAGTTTCCCATGTTGTATCAAGAAGGTGTGCAGAACCTATTGTTCAGCTGGCGTCGCATCATTGCTTGGATGTTCAATGGCGTGATTAGTGCCATAATGATCTTCTTCTTCACGACAAGCATCTACGAGCACCAAGCATTCCGCAAGGGCGGTGAGGTTGTAGACCGAAGCATTCTTGGTGCCGCCATGTACACTAGTGTGGTATGGGTTGTCAATTGTCAGATGGCAGTCTCAGTTAGCTATTTCACCCTCATTCAACACATCTTCATTTGGGGCGGTATCGCCCTATGGTACATCTTCCTCCTTATTTATGGAGCAATAAATCCGATAATTTCAACAATAGCCTACCAAGTGTTCATCGAGACATTGGCACCTACGCCATCCTTCTGGATTGCAACTCTTTTTGTTGTGATTTCAACGCTTATTCCATACTTCATGTTCACTGCAATTCAGACAAGGTTCTTCCCGATGTACCATAATATGATCCAATGGATAAGATTTGATGGGAAGGGGGATGATCCTGAGTATTGCCAGGTCGTGCGGCAGAGATCGGTGAGACCGACAACCGTCGGTGTATCAGCAAGGCTAGATGCTAAGGTTAGTCAGATTACAAGGAAAGTACACCATGCAGCTCAATAAGCATACATAGCAATCAGTCTGAGTTCATTACTTACATATTGTACAGTTCATACTTGGATCAATGGAGAAGCAGCTCTGAGGCATGACCATTTCACAAGTGGCAATTGTGCAGTTGGAGAGACGCTGGGTTTTGTGTCCTCACCGAGCTTTAGATTTAGATGTAGACTTTGTCGTATTATTTTGTAAGCCAGTGTTAGGTGCACAGGATAGGGAAATGGCCAATGTAAATTAGTATTCCTTTTTTTCGTGTTTTGGGGGTAAATTCTTTTGTTTTTGGTTTTGTTATTTATACAGTTCAAGGTAGAATATCTATCAGTCATCAATAAAAGAAGAAAAGCAGTTTACGGGGATGAATCACCTGTTTTTTCCCTGGTATTGTTGTATAACTGAGGTGTGAAGGAACCACCGATCCATCGCACCACCGTTTTCTATTGTTTAGACAGAAATTTTCTTCTAACACTGCGAGCACCGCAGAACAGAAGCAGAATGTTTTGGAACAAAATTTTGAAGGCCATCCTAATCTCGTGGCTGGGAGTTTTAGCTCCACTTTGAAGGTCATGAGTACAAGGCTGTGAATACAAATTCTAAAAAAAAAAGAGGAATTGTTAAGTGTTTTCAGAACAGGTTTTCAGGATTAACTTAACATCTTTCTGGACAAATAGTCCAACCAAGTAAGCCCTTGAACTTGAGTCAAGCATAACATCATTTGACCATGCTCTTGATTGGGATGGTTGCAAATTTTAAGATACGGTACAAATATTTTTATCCACAATCCTTTAAAATATTTAGCATAGAAAACAAAAAAAAAACCTGGGAATATGGAGTTTAAGTTCTGCAATCTTCATCTTAAGAGAGGAAAAATAATAACCAAAGTAGTTCATAAGCCTGAAACAAAGGAACATACAAAAAAAAAAAAAAAACAGCATCCAAGCCCGCTGTACAAATTGCAAACTGTAACCAGATGAACTAAAAAACAAAGGAAGATTAACATGCATGCCCTTACAAGACCTTATGGCTGTGAAGATGGAGGGGAAAACTGTGAGCCCTCTTTAACCCTTAAATCCAATTTTGCTTCTCTCATGATGCAATGACTTAAACCACATCTGCTGCGCTGATAACTTCGCCGTACCCAACTCAAGCAATCATAAGATGAATCTGGACCCTCTGCCATCTGAGAAGCGCAAACTCTTCCAAAGATGCAGGAAAGTGCGGCGAGAACTATTATCACAAACATCACCGCTATGAACAGGCCGATTGATCCAGAGCTATGGTAGGAATTAACTGAGGCCTGATCTTGGTATCCTGGAAATGATGTAACAGGTGTACTTAAGGCCATTGAAGCAGAGAGAGAGAGAGAGAGAGAGAGAGAGAGAGAGAGAGAGAGAGAGGAAGAGGTAAAAGAAACAAAAGTGAGAGGTGATTGGCTCATGAAAGACAGACTAAACACATAATGATGCAAGTTATAGCTATAGTAATCCCAAGGATAACATGATTTGATTTGTATAAAGCTAAAAAAAAAAGTGAGAGTCAGCCTTTATGGTTGAGTGGAGAACCACATGGAATGATGGAAAAAAGAAAAGCATACAAAGTGAGAATTAAGCACGCAATTAGTAAAGTATAGACCTGTCAGAAGACTTCTTTCTTCAAGAAAAGATACTTATGAGATGCTCCAACCCCACAAAAAATAAAGTTTCTTCAAGATATAGTCTTCACACCTTTAGTTCTACATCAACCAACTTGAAGCTGGAAGGGTGTATTAAAAAAGGCAAGGTTTGCCAAACTGATAATCAGCAGTTGCAGAAGCATGATACAACTTAATGAAACACAGCCAAGAAACAACAAATCCTGAAATTGAACTGCAGAACTCAGAAAGAAGCTGCCAGTGATACCTAACAGAGCTGAATATACAGGAGTTTTGTTTTTAACGATAATTGGCAAGCTTGCAAGCATATTAATATTTGAAAAATAGTTCCATCATCTGGATCACCAAAATAATTAGCATCGAGATTGAGGTGGGTATAGCTTTTGATAATTAAACAGGATATGAATGAAAAACACAACTGAGTAGTGGATTTAATTCTACTGTCAAGGCCAGTTTGGTTTCACTTCAAGGAAAATTACATCAATGTCTGAGGACCAATTTATTGTCATGCGAGCAACCAATTTTTATGTTAAGACAATTAATAAAGGAGTAAGGAGAACAAAGAATGGATATTAATATAAATTTTATTGATCTAGAGAAGATATGAAATCAAGTATTATTAGAATTAATTTAGTATACATTAAAGATGAATGATATACATCTAAAGCATGTTGAAATTATTCAAGATATATATGATGGAGCATTAGCAAATTGTTGACCCCTGCACATCAAATCACGTGAAAAGAGATGAAAATCGGCGATCCAAGCAACGCGAGTAGACGTGACGCGTCACTTGAAGGGTCAAATGGCATCCGATTGTCAAACGGACTATGCCGTTGCAAATAGGATGTCGAGTTCACCTAAGAGGGTACCCCTCGCAGTCAAATCAAACGAGGACGCGTTGCTTGAAGGGTCAAATGACATCCGATTGTCAAACGGACTATGCCGTTGCAATTAGGATGTCGAGTTCACCTAAGAGGGTACCCCTTGCAGTCAAATCAAACGAGATCGATCCAAATGGACGACTGACACCCGAAATTGAAACGTGACATCACCCAAATGACGTCTGATCACAAAACTGATGCAACCAAAAATTAACACACGAACACAAATTATGATTGCATATTAAAAAAAGACTTGTCTTCCTTCAAAATGACAAAACACACACTAAATAGGACACAACAAAGCTTCCAACCACTCTTAGAAGCCACCACAAATTACATTAGGACAAGACATGACGTAACTACCTTGCAACTTATAAAATTTAAGAGAAGAAAGATACAGATGAGGCGGGAACCATGGATAGAGAAGAAGATGTTAGAAGTCCAAGACGAATTATAAGAGGAGAAGGGGAAATGAGACTAGCTCGCAAGCTAAAAAAAACCCGAAGGTTTTATATTCCACAAATTTTCACTTCTAAAACTCTCTCCAAAACAGCAGCAAACAACCCCCATATATAGGGAAAAAAAGAACCCAACAGCCTCATAAATGTGCCGCAAATCAGCCACTAAAAACCACCAAAACAGACCACATTTAAAGCCTCTTGCATAGGAATCAATAATGAGGAAAACGAGTAACCAACACATTCAAAACAGCATGGGAAAAAACCAAACAGCACTTAGGGAAGTCCAAACAGCATAAACAGCACCTAGGGAAGACCAAACAACACATAGGGAAGTCCAAACAGCATAAACAGCACCTAGGGAAGACTAAACAGCACTTAGGGAAGTTCAAACAGCATAAACAGCACCTAGGGAATACCAAATAGCATTTTGCAAATTCCAAACAGCACTTTGCCTGCATCAATTCTCCCATGGTGGAGAAATCTCATCTCCTGATGAGAATGCCTTGGTACATGTTGGAAAATATCAGGATGACGACGTTGCAAACTTAGGTTGAATGACAGTGCTTTCTTGATGTTCCGAATGCATTATTTCCCCTCGGCGTTTGCGGTGAGCAGGAGGACCCCTATACGCGCTCTCGATGCACGGTAAGGGGGGCCCGGTACGATGCTTACGACGAAGTGGATAGGCCATGTATACACTCTTGTATCGTGACGGGAATACTTTTAAGTACGCGTACCTCGAAGACCCATACACGCTCTCGTAGCGTGGTGGGATTAAAGAAATATGGTCGCGGTGTCGCCCGACACCTACCATACACGCTCTCGTAGCTTGGAGGGATGGCCCAGACCCCTGAAATTTTCCCTAAATAGGAGAGACGCTGGGAGGCTGCCGAAATTTAGAGCAAACAGAGAACCTGAATTTGAACTAAACGCAAGGGACCTGAACTTAAATGGATAATAGGGAACTTAAATGAAATGCAAGGAACATGATCTAAACCTAATAGAACAACAGGGAACTGGATTTTAAATTGATAAATATATGATCAAAATGAAATACCAACGTCAAGTAGTAACTTTGATCATTCAAACAAATACCAACAAATAAGCAGGGAACTCGTCGCGAGCAAACTCTCAATACATATGAATTATGAATATTGAAATTACAATAACTTGTAGCCTTCAACTAATTGCAAGCAAACATCAATCTGCAAACAATATACCTCCTACAACTAATGACGCACAACATGCCAGAGATATAGCATGCCTACAAGCAAAACAAGAAGGTTGTGAAGGTGATGGCCTCTTTGACAAACAATGCCATCCAACTATAAACAAAAGCGTAAACATTAGCAAACCATGGTGATCAATATGCAGTGAATATGGTAAATCCCCTATAAATATTGATGAGGGGTTGCAACAAACATGATAGGTTGCTAGCAATCAATGTTAGTTGACTTTCAAATGAATATATCAAATCCATCTACGGGTAATAACAGTAGATATGTAATAGATGTGATTGTGTGCAAACACCTGCAAGCAACAACAGAAGACTTGAAGCGCACATAATGGCCTCGTCTGCAAGCAATGTTAAGGAATGTACACTAAACATAAATCACCAATATATAATCGTTGATGTATTTCGAATGCTTGTTGTTTTCCCACAAGTAGTGGATGTGACCTGTCTAAAAGCAAAGCGAGAAAATCATTAAGAGGATAGTTTTCTTGTTGTCACTGCCGGTCAACTTATCAACAAACATATCAACTTGCCTGCAAATAGTAAAGCATCCTGCAAACATATACGGTGTTGTATATGATAAATGTTGACGCCTACTGGCAATGACATAAGATTTGTCATATGCGCAGTTGTAATCCTATGAATGGTAGCCAGTAATAGTTAATAAATGCTACAGAATCCCACAATTAATGACTATCCAACAAAAGATCAAATACACCAATTCCCTACAAGCAAAAGCAGGTGGAATGTAGCAAATGCAAGCAACTACGAGTCCTTGTAGGAGACTCATCAGGTATACAACATGCCATCTACAAGCAAGAATGCAGAAGGATTATAGCAAACACAGAAGAATTGTAGCCAAATACACAGAGGCTTTAGCAAGTATTTCACCAATGAATAATGACAGCTAATGTGTAATATTCATATCAATCTCGTAAGAAAAAATACAAGCCTCCGATAAACACTGAAAGTTGATGTACAAGTGAATGCAGCAACTTAACTTACCAATCGGAATGTATGGGAGAATCATGATCTATGCAGAACATCGTGTATAATCCAAAGCAATAAGATGTGGTGAATGCAGACACCTGTGAACAGTGGTAACAGATCCACTGTACACTTAACATGCCATCTACAAGAAGGATATAAGGGAACTGCAGCAGATAGCAGCATCTACTAGCGATAGCAGGAGACTAGTTAGTGCACGACAGTCTACCTATACAAAGCAATGGGCAACCCGCAGTATGACGCCACGCCATCGAATTCGCAACATCCACGCAAGCGGACAAAAGACGTGTATAAGCTCTCAAATGGAGCGTCGCGCACATTTAATAGATAGTTACCCGCACAACTAATCAACGTCAAATATTTTAAAATACCCTCTTAAGTACACTACAATATGTATACACTTAAATATAAAAATGTACATGCAAGCATATTAGCCCGTATACATGTAAGAACATGCACTCGCATGGGCCTCGACAAGAGTGTTAAGGGTATACACGTGACGTCTGAGGATGCTGCGCAGGTTAAATAATAAATCTAAATTCAAGCCTGATCCTTCTACGCGAGTAGATAAAAGTCGACACGGCTCGAACTATCAAAAAAACGTACGGTCACAGTGTCGATCGGGATGTTTATTTTATACGTTCATATTAGGCCTTCAAGGTCTACAACAAACAAAATTCACCAGTAAAGGCATAAAGCCTATGAAGAACCTGATCCTCTGTCAGCAAGAAAACAGAGTTGATAGGATTCAATAAATAAAATATAATTGCTCATGAATACCTCGATGATGGTCGCATTGAATGTAGATCTCAACCGGAGGACTTAATTCCAAATATTTACAAATGCTACACAAATACTCATGAAAGTTCAAAATTTCAAAGATTCCAAAATTCAAAATATTTAAAATTGAAATTCAACCATCAAACACTTAAAGCAAAACCCATCCACCCTCTGTAATAGTTTGTCAAGGTGGACAAATTTAAATATCACTTCAGCTCACAAAGAGCTAATGTCTGGTCGAGAATATCACTAGGATTCATTCTCAAACAATCTCTTGTTAGCAAGGACGTGGCACATATCTTCTAACCGACGATTTTTCAGCCAAATGACACTGCAGGTAAACGGTTATAACCGAGGCCCTCTTAACCGGGTGGTTTGCTGTCAAATGGCACCACTAAATTACGGTCATGGCTAGAGCCCGTAAGCTCTCCAACGGCATTAAATCCTTAAGATATGAATCAATATGATATAATCGATAGGGCACAAAGCCCTCTGTCAGCTAAGGTGGATTCAGATTTATCCCCTTAGATAAATATTCCCCCCGGGTCTACATGGTACCCTTGGACGAAGCAACCCATGGCTGCCGACAAGGATCCTTTTGTCAGGTTGGGTCGACTACCTCCTCTGACTAAGTAGACTAGGGACCACGATGGTTCGGGATGACAAAACCATGGGATCTTGATCGGGCCCATTATCCATTCCCCCAACATCCGCTTTATATGCAAGATGGTGAAATTTTCAATTTTAAATATCAAATTTTCAATACATAAACTCATGTTGTTACTATATGCCAAATACACATATCTCTATGTATCTGATTTACGACTAACCTTAATCGAAAGTTTTCCCTCGTTTCCAGGAGGGGTAATTAACTATAGGGGCTTGCGCCTATAAAAAATCAGAGCTCAGATCATAAAGTCCTCGCAAAATGAGGGCGAAATCTCTAGATAGTGTCTTATTTCAAACCCAATCTGCCTTCTGAAAATTTACCCAGGAACTTAATTCATTAAAACTCCCAGAAAGCAAGGGAGACCGAGGCGCAAATTTTCGGAGCCCACACTAATATTAGAAGTGATTGTGAGTAATTAAAGAGTTTCCAATAATATTAGGATTATATCAAGGATCAACTTTGAGTCTTGACCTTTTTTGTATTAATTATATATATGCTTAATAATTAATAATTTTTCTTTTTTACTTCACAACTTCATATTCATTGTTTGATTTCAATGTAACTAAAAGATTATTAAATTTGCATACATACAAATGTGAATAATTATTATTTTTTTTGTTGGCGAGTACTTATCCAATCATATTATTATTTGACTCATCTATTGCTCCATCATAAAAAGAAAAAAAACTCAATTTCTCATCAACATAACCAACAAATTAAAAAAGTATTTTCAATTTCTAATGAACAATATAATTATGAAAAAATTAAGTTCAATTCAATTCCTTCACCATTTTCATTTCCTCGCTTTTAATTACCTCAAATCAGAAAGAACCATAAGGAAATCCCCACAAAATAGCATTTATGGTGGCTCAAAAAGTACTTTAAGAACCTCTTTTGCATCAAAATTTGTGCAAACAAGCACAAATCTTACCAAAATTGAGACTTGCTTAATAAATACCAAAATTAAAAGACATTGTTAATTTTCATGCAAGATATATACATTTTTAACAGCAAATCTCCATTCAATAATATATGCTAGTTCATAGAGCAATTTTTTCTCATGTCTGACAACAAATCTCATTCAATAATCTAGGCTTAATCCTAAAAATGGCAAAAAGCTCGATTTAAGAAAAAAAAAAAACTTTGTCAAAGAATTCCCTGTCAAATTCTAAATGGCCTGAAACACATAAAAATTCAATCGGCGATCCTTAATAACATATATGTTCACTATGAACCACGTAAATCCAAGTTCATAAGCAAATATGATACACAACCAGCTTACATTGAAAAACTTTAATCAAATATCATATCTAAAATATAATTGATGTTGAGTAAGTAGGTTGAACATTGAAATGTGAAATAATTATACATACACACATACACACCCAAGGTTTGCATTTCTATGCGATGAGAAAATACAATAGTTTGAATCCGACTTGAAGCTAAAAGGACCAATCAGTGCAGGCCAATATGCTTTAGGGGTTGTCTGATTCGCTTTCATCTAATATTAATATGATATTATAAGAAAAACTTCCACTTGATCTAATGATACCTTTAAATAATAATTAAAAAAGATTTTTAAGTTCTATTTTGATTAATCGAAATTTCAGTCTAATTTACGACATCTACCTATCTAATAACAACCAAAATAATAATATTAATCTATAATTAGCATTCATAAATCCTAAGTAAGTTCACATTGATTAAGAAAAATGATACAATCTAAATAAAAGTGGAGTAAAAGTCTCAATGCAGTCAAGTTTCGATAACTCAAACAAAAGACAGGGATGCGAAGGAGGAATCACAGGTAAGAAGCTAGGGTTTACCTTAATGCCTGAATCATAAGTGATTTCATTTGTTTTTTTTTTGTTGGAAAGGCAGGAGGTTCAGATGAATCAATAGTAGAACTTGAGCTTTGAACTGGCTAATGGATTCGGATCCGGGAACCATGTCAGGTGGGATTAAGATATTCGACCACAGCTCCGCCCACCGGCAGCCGACTCCATTTTCCGATATCCGCTCGACCTTGTTCTTCTACTTCTCCCCCTCTCTCCTCGATCGAATGATAATAAAGATTAAATTTTTTTTATTTATGACAATTAAAAATATTCTTAACGTTATTTTATAAATATTTTTTTTATATTTAGTAATCACTTTTTTTTCTTTTAATTTGTCTTAATGACAAAATTAGACATTTTTTTAACCGACTTAAACAAATAAATCAGCCTTATCCAATAAATAGTAAAATAATTATAAGAATGAATAAATATTATATATTCTTAAATTATAATGTTGCATACAATATATTTTGAACAACAAAATTAATAAATTTTACATTAATTTAACACTAATCTAATTCCAAAGAATATATTTACATTCATACCACAAAATAAAATTCTTAATCATTTCCATATCTACAATCAAACTCTTCATATTGATTTTTATAACATCATAATATCTAAATTACATCAAATATATCACTAACATTAATTTATAAAAATAAAATATTTTTTTAATATATATTTTTAGCATGAGTTAAACACCATATGATTATATAGGTAAACATTAAAGTTTAAATATTAGATATGTAAATATCCAAAAAATTTATGGTATTAATGCAAATCCCTCGTTTTTCAATGATTTTAAATGAGCAACAACCTTTTTAGATCTACAATATCCAACCAAATATTATTCAATTGGCTAAACTATATATATTGTCAAAGAGCTACTTGGGATCCCGACTGGGATAACTTTTTTATTATTTTTTAAAGTGACTTTTTAGTACAAGTACTTCTTGAATTCAAAATTTTTATATTAAAAAGTTGTTTTAGAAGGCAATAAAAAATTTGTCCCAAACGAAGGAAAAATTATTATGTGCAGTCACCGAACAGCGTCCAGAGGCGAATGAGAATGCGCCACATCATTTTTTTGTTGTGTACCACTGTTATATACCGCTCGATACCAGGTGATGTTACATGTTCCGATTCGCCTCTGGACTGTTCGGTAACCGCACAGAATAATTTCTCTCAACGAAGCATGAATCTGCATAGGATATTCATCTAATGGGCAGCTAACACAATAAGGAAAGGGCTGCAACAGAATTGTTTGTGATTCAAAAGCTCAAATAAGTACAGTCACAGTAAGGAACAATAGAAAGAGCATGATATGGAGAGCTAGAAATATTTTGAGCTCAAAAGTATCTTGGGGAGATAGAAAAGAAAGGCCTGTTATGAAATTCTTTTCTTATTCTGAACAATTAAAGCAGCAAGTAAAATAAACAAAGCATGTAAAAGGGGCTGAACAGGAGTTTCTGGCTTGTAATTTCAGCTCCAGGTTGCTCTAAGTTCAACCAAAATGGAGAGGCTGTCTCAAGAACTCTTCCATCTGCTTCGCCCTCGTCTTTATCGACATGTCGAAGACCTTCTGATCGAACTCGATCACCAATCCTCCCAGAATTCTGGGATCAATCTGAAAGATAGGAGATAGGAGATGAGCAATTCAAGCAGGCAGTTCCCATGTCAAAATTGCAGCTGATAAAGGATTAATTGAACAGAGAAATAGATCAAGTCAGCCCTACTAAAATTCTTTCACTATAAAAATCAAGTTCGGCACCTCTAAGTATTAAGAAAATAAGTTTGTTCAAGAACACAGTAGTAAGTATGCTGATATTTTGTGGAGCAATCAGTTCAATTTGTATCCCTCATCAGGTATGGTAAGTTGAAGAACGATGGATGACCTAACCATTAGTGGATATCAACTAATCAACTGTACATGCAAAGTTTTAAGATTTGCCACATATGAAAAGTATCCAAATATCAGCGAACGTTATATCTTGTGGCAGTAGCATCGAACATCAGATGCTATTTGTGACTGCAAAGGTCATCGATGAGTAGGCGATGGAGAAAAAGGGTTGTCGTTAGGGGTGTGAAGGTATAAGTTCGAGTCGGCTCCTGAGCTCATCAAGCTCGGTTCGTGAGCCATTTACCGAGTCAAACTCAAGCCAACTCCTGAGTCGGCCTGACTCACTTAAACCTTGTGCATGCGTTCATCTTGTGATCAGGTTGGCAGGGAAAAGAACGGCTAAAGATGGCACCAGACTAAATGGGAGGGTAACAAAGGTAGCAGGATGTTGTAGAGTTGTTGCTACAGCAGGTGTAATTCGCTCACAACAATAATGAATAAAGCAAAAGGAGCCACTCATAAATCTGCATGATTGTGAAGCCATGGTTTGAAGCATGACAACAAGGAATGCATGTGTAGCGGATGAGTTGGAGCAAGCCTATGAATGATGAAGGCACAAACATGTACAGTAATGTGTGTGAAGCAACTGGTGTTGGCAAACAAGCCTATGTATGATGAAGGCACAAACATGTACAATATGTGCTTGATAGGGCATGAAGTCTTTTGGCAAATCCTCAAATAGCTTTAGTAAAGTTTTGATTCAAATGCAAAAATTATGAGAAGTTCGACTGTAATTAAAAATAGGCCTAAAAGACCTGAACACGGGCCTAATTTAGATCAACTATTGCCAAGTTTGACTCCTTGTAAATAGCCTACAATCATTTGGGCTTTTCTCAACTGATTTAGCCTATTTGAAATAATAACATGTAACAGATCATCGCCTGACTAGCACTGGCCAAGAATTATTTGTTAATATGTGAAACACAAGAATATGCAATTCCTCACTATTCCAGCTCAGTACAGGAAAAAATAAAATAAAATCAGTTCTAAATTCTGATCAAAGAAAAACAGATTAATATCAAAATGACTAAAAGAATACCTTTTGCTGAATTTTAGCAGTCTTGCCCGCTCCCAAGATATTTTGCAGCGTTTGTTTAAGCTCTTTTTCCTCTTGCTCAGGGAGTGGCTGAAGAAAAAAATAGAAGTTAAGCAAATTAAACTTCTACTCAGAAAAGAAGAAGAGGTTAACAATCAGAAGAAAGAGCTATAAAGATTATTATATGATGAAAATTTATAATCTCAGATGCCAACGTGCATCGATTGGGTTTGCTACAACAACAACAACATCAAGCCTTTGTCCCACTACGTGGGATCGGCAACATGAATCCTTTTTCTCCATTGTGTTCGGTTCAAAGTCAAATTCTCGTTTAAATCTAATAAAGAAAGATCATTTCTAATATTTTCTAACCAAGTCTTTTTAGGTCTACCTCTACCTTTCTTAACATAAGTCAAATCTAATACCTCTACTTTCCTAACTGGGTCATCGGAAGGTCGCCGTTTTATGTGACCAAACCATCTAAGGCGACTCTCTCTAATCTTATCCTCCACTGGAGCTACTCCAACCTTTTCACGTATCGATTGGGTTTGCTATTATAAAAAAATGTTGTGGTGCTATTGTGCTAATAGAAAAGCAACATGATCAAAGCAGCAATCAAATACCAGAGAAACCCGAAATTCCAAGAACTACTTCGCCAAGAGGCAAGCAAAATCACCCCCACCTTGTAAGCCAAAAGGGGTGTGCCCTCACCATGTTCCCTCCTCGTGCCAAAAAGGACTAGATGTAGTTCAGAATTATTTATCAAGGCTTCAAGCAACAGAGAAGTCTCAAGTATTTTAAATAAAACAAGCCCTTTTGCTATGAACACAGGATCAACCTGCAAATGTAAATGAAAGTCCTCCAAAGATGTATGTAAAATGCATGGGGCAGACGGAGAGATCCTCCTGTGAGCATGTCATGCAAACATCCCAATATTTACAACGTAGAAGAGTTAATAAGAGAAGGAAAGATTTCCATGTGTATAATCAATCAGGCTTTCAACTTCGAGTCTCAAGTAAGGAGAACATCATATCCAGAACCTCCCTTTAAAAACCCTCCCTTGGAAGTACTATAGTGCACTTAAAATAGCTAATTTTCAAACCTCAATAGCTTCAAAAGAATGTGAAGCAAGCATCACAACCATCTTTTCACCAATAATGACTTTCATAGCAAATGCTGACAGAAATCAAACTGATAATACATAAGTGTATTAATTAGTAAAACTTTTAAGATCGAGTTCATATAGATTGTTGCTTATAGTGACAATTCAGCAACTGGAGTTACCGATATCAATAAAAAAAACTATTGCTAATTCTTGGCCTCAGCAATGTAGGATTGCATAAAACTATACCTCCAATCATAAATTATACATCTCTAACAATTCATATTCTTAAAAATAAAGATATGAACGAGGACTTGCTTTCCTGATTTCTGCTAAAATTGTTTTGTGAGGAGAGGCTGGTGCGGTTTGCCCTCTTTATTAAGGTGCATATCTACACTGGAAGCAATAGCAAGTACAAATCAATATGAAAAATAAGGATTTAGAAAGCCGACCTCTAATAGTTGAACTAGGACTGATGATGATCTACACAAATATAATGTCCTTTTACTTCTCATAATGGCACTCAAACGTTATTATCTTGATAGAATTAATGAATTACAATTGAGTTCAAAATCTATTGGGGCAAAAATGTCTTGTTGACTCAGAGATTAAAAATCACGGTCAGGCAAATATCCCCAACTTCAAACATTCAACAGATTCTGGAAGACATAAGACAGCATAAGACAGGTTATTTTGCAAAGACACCAAATAAGAATAGGGCTCCATTAGTCAAAACTAGACACAGGAAAGACAAAATTACTATCATGTTCAGAACAAGGTCTTAAAACTTGCCAAATACTTCTTTTAATTGAGGCTTACAATAAAACTCATGAAATGTGGTGGGGCGTAGCATTAGAATTGTTGTATAAATTTGATGATTACAAGAGTTTGAAAAAGATTTTATCAAGAAACTGTGTTTTGGGTAAACTCCCAAAAAAGTCAAACCTGAATATGGTAACCTATTTTGGATTGGTTTCAATCAAAAAGTGAGAAAAACCAATAACTCGAGAAGATACAATGGAGACAATCAAAATTTGTAGGAGAGGTTGTAACAAAAAAAAGGTGAACTTATGCTAATATTTGTCCACAACAACAATGTGGGGTTACATGAATCATTTTTCTTCATTGTGTCCTGTTAAGAGTCAAATTCTCATTTAAATCTAATAAAAAAATCATTTCTAATATTTTCTAACCAAGTTTTTTTAGGTCTACCTCTATCTTTCTTAACAATAGGCCAAATCTAATATATCTACTCTCCTAACTGGGTCATCGAAAGGCCGGTGTTTTATGTGACCAAACCATCTATGGCGACTCTCTAATCTTATCTGCCACTAGAGCTACTCCAACTTTTTCACATATATACTCGTTTTGCATTCTGTCTCAAAGAGTGAAGCCACTCATCCACCTAAGCATCCTCAACTCTGCAACACTTAACTTAATTTTAATAGCCAACATTCTGCACCATAAAGCATTGCAGGTCTCACCACCATCTTATAAAATTTTCCCATAAGTTTGAGGGGTACTTTTCTATCACACAACAAGCTTGATGCATTCCTCCGCTTCAACCATCCAACTTGAATTCTACTAATAATATCCCCATCTATTTCACCTTTATTCTGGACAATAGACTCAAGATATCTAAAACATGTACTGTTATTAATGACTTGATTCGCCCAAATTCGCAATCCCCCCGCTAGTTCACTCCATGCAGTCGGTTTTAAATCTACTCAAACAAAAACCTTTACACTCTAAGGTTGACTCCATAACTCAAGTTTACCTTCAACTCCCACTCTAGTCCTATCAACAAGAAGAATATCAGCAAAAAGCGTACACGAGGGTACATCCTCTTGCAAATTTTGACATCCATGAATAAAGCAAAAAAGATATGGGCTTAAAGGATGATCCTTGATGTAATCCAACTGAAATAGGAAAATATTTGATCAAACCACCTTGTGTTTGAAGACAAGTAACAGCTCCTACATGCATATCTTTAATGACTTGAATAAAAGCATTATTAACTGCTTTCTTTTCTAGAACTCTCCATAGCACTTCTCTAGGAACTTTATCATATGCTTTTTCTAAATCAATAAAATATCATATCTATATCCTCCTTATTCTCTATATATTTCTCCGTCAAACCTCTCAATAAATTTATAGCTTCCATAGTAGACCTACCCAACATGAATCCAAATTGATTTAGAGAAATGTTAGTATCACGTTGTAACCTATGCTCAATAACTCTCTCCCATAGTTTTAAAGTATGACACATTAACTTAATTCCTCTACAAATTCGTAGACTCTTGTGTATTACCTTTATTCTTAAAAAAAAGGAATAAGCACACTCCCATAGTTTTATATTTGTCCATATAAATACAAATCTATTTAGAATGGACACTTCTGATTGGTAGACTGTCAACATCTAAATTTCTCAAACACTTGAATAGTAAGATGCAACACAGATATGATAAAAAATATGACAAATGGCATAGTCAATTTTAAGTTATCAAAAAAGTATATGAATACTATTAACATGCAAAGGGCGAATCCAATCAAAATTTTAAGAGGATACTGCTATGATCCAGCTTTAAGAATTGAGATGTGACATTCCCTTCTTTTTTATTTCAAAAAGTTCCTTCTAACTATTTGAATGTATGTACACGCACATGATTGTGTGTTTACGCATTTATGGGTGTGCTAGGTGTTCCTATCGTTGTATTTTTGTATCTTAAGAAGTGTGTTTTTTACGAATTACAAGTATTGATTGGGATTGATTTATGAGTCCATTTGTATAATGTTATTCTGCTTAACTCGCACTATAACATAGATTGCCACCTCAAGGAACTCCAATCCAGGGTATTTGTCACTGTGTGTGTGCACGTTTGTTTCTTTTTTTTTTTCTTTTCTTTAGCATTGCAAGTACTCACTGAGATGTATTGATGTGTGAATTGGCATCAATAAGTAAATGAATTCTGGTAGTTAGGTGCAAGAGTGTGTACGCGACTCCAAAGAGCTTCAACCCAGGGCAATTGTTCGTGTGTGTGCATTTTTGTTTTGGCATTACAAGTATTCACAATACAAGCAATCTATTTCTTCAAGTTTGATCACTGGTAAAAAGTTCATAAAAAGTAATCAAATTAGATCATCAAGTTATTCTTAAGTTTTATATCGACATTAACGATCTTGATTTTATATTTCAAGCTACTAATATCAAAATGCAATGTTATGAAGATGGATTGTTCAGACATACAGATAGTAGAGTTGTTCTCCCTATGCCTACGCCTACACATGCATCCATATTGATAAATCATACACATAATGCTTGATTACCTAAAAGTGATACCTTTAAGTACTCTAGACTTGCTATATATAAGAATGTTTACATAGCTTAGGACTAAACTTCTACATTTAAATATAGAAGATTAAAATGGACAAGTGACTAGGAGTGCAATGCAAAAGGAGAACATATTGAAACTTGAGGGTAACTTTTATAGTGTTGTAGTTAGAAAAAATATTTGTATGGATCCAAAAATTGAAGAATAAAAAAGTACTTTGTAACAAATAAAAGAATAATGAAATGGATATACGATAATACTATAAAGGATAGCAATAAATGGATATGCTGAAGAGATGGTGGGAATATCGTCTACATAAGATAATTATTCAAAATTATTATAAAAAAAAAACCTAAGTGACTTGGTCATGTACAATAGAAGTAATAAGTAACAGATATAACAATGATGAATGGATGTATGACAATACTATTACACATCAACAACAAGATCAAGCATTTATCTCACTATGTAGGGTCGGCTATATGAATCTTTTTTCTCCATTGTGTCCTATTAAGAGTTAAATTCTCACTTAAATCTAATAAAGAAAGTTCATTTTTAATATTTTCTAACCAACTCTTTTTAGGTCTACCTCTACCTTTCTTACCTTATATGTATGATAATACTATTAAAGATAGCATAAAATGAATATGACATAAAGATAGTGAGAATAGCATCTACATAAGTGAGAATGGCATCTACATAAGGTAAATTATTTAAAATAAAAAAAAACTAAGTGATTTGGTAATATATAATAGAAGGTAAAAGATGGACCAATAAGGTAAATAGAAATAACTAATGTAGAAGACTTTAGAAAGAAAAATAAGTTGACCAAACAACTTGAATAGAAATTATAAAAAACTCACAAGAAAAAAGTGTTAAGGATCTCATGTAGCACTCACTGAGATTGGATGGAGAAAGAGGATTCTTAAAACAGACATCATCAAATAGCTAGAATAAGGCTTAATGATGATGATAATAATAGATAACGTCTGCTCAATAAATCTGCTTGAGAAATATAGGAGAAAAACAAAAACTCCAAGAGAACTCCTTGAGGATGTCGAAAATTCCTCAAATTATGAAACATGCTAAATCAACTGACAAAGAACTTCAAAAATTTGAAACTCTATTTTTAATTAATTCTCATACTGAATATGATAATTGATGTTGTGATTTTGCATTTGAATGCATCATAAAATTTTAAACCTATGAACAATATATGCAACTGTATGTATGTGTCCGACAATGTGGGTTGTCAGATTCACATCCTATTTTTCAAGACTTACCGTATAACCTTATCATAATTGACTTGCATCCAAAACTTTTGTACCATAATTGAACACCAAACTGTTGGATTGGAACCGTACAACAATGATGGAACAGAATGAAAATAGAAAGTAAACTAGGATGTCAAAACAGATTTTGCAATGACATGAAACAGTGTGCTGAAAGATATTGAAATTTTCAGAGTGATTTCCAGATGCATGCTAAAGTTTTATGTAAGTACAAGAGATTTTTTCACAATAAGCTAGCGGGCAAAATCGTCTAGCCTGCACGGGTCTGCAACATGCTTGACAGAAAAGTATAGCCATTTGTGCATGCATTTTCAAGCATTCATGCAATGCCAACAACAAATGCAAGGAACCTGACATAATATTCAGATTTTTTAATGCTCTGTTTACTGACTTAATAAACATGAAGCAATAAATCTAGTGTACATGGCAAAACCAAGTTGAAAAAAGACGTTGGGGTTTTGAATATACTGGCAAAATTTAACAACAAATTACATACTATATACTTGCTAGCTGAGCAATAAACTCCACACTAATCATTCAGAAGTAACATGGGAGGAAGAACTTACAATCACTGAAGTTACAATGACTTTAACTTCTCCTCTGTGTGCCATAGTCAAATCAACGAATCTTTGAGCAATGCGCTCTAAATACTTCAGCCTCCCATTCTCAGCCAGGACAACTTCAACATATAGACACAAAAAAGCAGTTTAAGCACCTTTCCTAAAATTTGGAGCCAACATCATCTTCTAAAATCTAATCTCATCAATGAGTTCAATCAACAGAAAACATGGTCAAAGGATGTTCTCACTAAGCAGATCAACAGAACCAAAAAAAAACATTTCTTTGAAACTCAAAGGTAACTAAAACAGACAAAAAAGGAAAAATAGGCTAAAAAGGGTCCATCAAAGTATCAAATACGCTACAAGAATGGTTGATAGAGTATAGGTGGGGGCACGATGTCAAGAAGAATTCACATTTTCTATGACTAAAGCATCACTTACCCTGATGCTTATCATTTCTACCACTTCAGTCGGAACCACTTTATCCTGCTCCATAAAAGGAGCTCTAAAAGGTAGTAAGTCTTGAATAGTGAAAAAAGGCCCAGAAAAATAAAGTATCAAATACACTACAAGTCTTGAAAAGTGAAAAAAAGGGGGTGATGTGAAGAAGAATCCACACTTTCCATGACTAAATAATCACTTACCCCTGATGCTTATCATTTCTACCACTTTAGTCGGAACCACTTTATCCTACTCCATAAAAGGAGCTCTAAAAGGTAGTAAGTCTTGAATAGTAAAAAAAGTCCCTGAAAAACAAAGTATCAAATACACTACAAGGACCTAGTTGTTAGGAGGGTCGATGTGACAAAGAATCCACATATAACTAAACAACCTTCATAAATTGCTCCAAATGCTTGTCATTTTAGCCACTTCCGTCAGAACCACTTTATATAGGCTTCCTATTCCATAAATGGAGCCTTAAAAGGTAGCAAATCATGAAAAGTGAAGGACAGATAAATTGTGTTTGAAATATGTTGGTCCGGGTAAGGAGCATTTAGTGGAAGAGTTAAAACACAGTAGCATAGTAATTGTTCCACTTTTACTTACAAGTATATTAATAGCTTATTCAACAATGTCCTAATCTTACAATGTTGATTGATAAATATAAAAGTCAACGGTGTATAGAAAAACATGAAGTTAAAGCACAAAATGGGAGTCAAATAAAAAAGCATATGTATATTGATTTCTATATCCAAACTACAAAAGTAATTTACCACAGCAGAAAAATGTATAATGCAGATTGATAGAAATATGCAAAACATGATAAATTATGACGCATTCCTGATTACATGCAGCAACTCATGCCTAACAACAACAAAAACAATACATCAAAATGAGCAAGTGAATATAGAGGATCACAAAAAGCTTCCAAGGTAGCTCCCATAAAACATGAAATAAATGAGTCAAGCAATGCATGTGAATATTATAGTATATGGACTACTCAACTATCTTTTGTAAAGTGTTTAACAAGCCCTTGATGCAATCTAGTTAAATGTCATACCCAAGAAATTTTTGGTGACATCCGTAAAACCAGCCTCAGAAAAAATTTCAGTCACAGCTTTTACTCTGGTTTCCCTAGGTATTGATAGATCCTTAATGAAGTTTGAGAACAAACGGCTCCTCTTGGAAGCTTCGACAACATCAAGTATCTCAGATTCAACCTTATCTAATAGGTTGGCTTTGGCAGCTGTAAGGAACAAAGCAGATGCGTAGTTTCCAGTACCCCCAAAGAGAGACAGGGGCAGCTGCAAATGCATCAAAACAATTTTTAAAAAATCAAACTAGAACAATAACACCAATAAATTTCAGAAGTTAAAGTCCAAAGAATAACATCAAAGGTTGTTTCATAAGGTGCTTCAAACTGGAAATATCTGCAGCTAAGCCAATTTCAAAAGTAAAATGCAGGCCTCTTTTAAAATTTGATCCCAAATTGATTTGCATTTGCAATCTTGACTCAGCACATAACTAACTAATGGATCGAGTTTTAGATCTAGAACTGACCAATGATTATGACAATTTGATTAGCATTACTGCAGACTATTCATTACATAAATATAATCAATTTATCATAATCAAACCTTATATAATTATTATCAAAAATCTAAATAATTTAGGGTATGTCCCCTTAATTATATTTTAAACTAATAAATTACATAGACAATACAGGTAATAATTTTTTAAACATAATGTTTTCCTTAAATTGAAGAAATTTTATTTTGAAAATATACCTACATATTCTTTAAAGATGCTTTTTTTCAAAGCTATAAAACTACTTTTAAATTAATATTTTTATTAAAATCTAATAAGTTAATATGATAATCCTTAGCTTAATTGGATCTTTAAAACAAGGCTACTCTTAGTGGTCTTGTCTTTTATCATATGAGAAAAATCCTGAGACCACACAGACTTAATCATACACTAAGTGTTGCGATAGGCACAACTATAAATATTTGCCAGTCCAGGGTAGGATACAGTTAAGATTTTTACCATGCAACTGTTGTGGTGTCCTATATTGTGTTGGCTACAAACTTTATGTTGTGCTTTGTGTTTGTGCACAAAAAGGTAAAGATATCGTTTTCTATAATTGTTACCATAAAGCCCAAAAGGGACAATATAAAAATAAATATGAACTATTTTTCTACAGGTTCTTGCTTGCTTATGTCCCTTAGTAAAATTATGGCCTAAGATACATACCGTTTGAAACAAAGATGTGTGTTAGCTAGATTATGTTTACTTATACTAATCATATGTTTTGTAGATGCGGCTTTGTACCTTTTTTTATATACACTTTTAGCCTAGGAAATCCATGTACTTGAACTAAATATAAGCATAAGTGTGATTGTACAGCTTTCTTAATAATGTACCCATCCCGAGTACCATCTTTAAAATTAAAATCAAAGGAGGCAACGATCAAGAGCAACATGACTCGTGGTTTATACTTTAAACCATATTTTGACATTCATGTATAGATTTAGGACAAGGTTGTGTTCATGTAGCGCACAACTACTTTAGTTTTTTTTTATATTAGGTGAATTGCATAACCCAGTGGCAACCGGTATTTCTTTATCAATTATTCTTTTATTTGGGATCATTTACCGCACCAGTGTGATTGTATAGCTTCCTTAATGATGTGTTGTTTGCATGAAATCCATCATCAAATGCTAAGCTCTGAGAGCATAATGTGTTTTTACAAAGCTAATCAAATTGATAAGCAACACCAAAACAATCATATGCAAAACCAATCTTCATTAAAAAAAATTACTATTGCATGATACTTGAGCAATTTTTTTGCAAAAAAATGAACAACATCACCTTGTATTTATGTGGATATATAAGTAAAAAATGACGCTTCTTATACCTTTTCAGAATGGAAAATCAATTATCAGCATGAATGAGGGTTGATTCACAAAAGCATATATATCCTAATCTATTAAGCATCTTAGTCGATTCTTCCCACTTAAGGGCAGATAATTTTGCATCATTCATGACTCATTAAGTATACTTGCTCCATTATACTCAAATAACTTCATGATTTAATTGAACTTGCTTATGTAGCAGCCTAAAATGATTTAGATAGTTTAGCGGCAGCAAAGATCCATAAAAGATTGTAGGCCGAGCAATTTTACTTGCATAGTCAATTTGTCTCTATCTTATTTTCATAAGTTTTTTCCTTATACTTCTAATAAGTGTAAGCCATATACTCTTTCCAGATCTATCGAGTAGAAATACTTATCTAGGAATATGTGCTTCTTTCCTTGATTTGAGAACATGGGACTCTGTTATGCAGCTGGACCGGTCCAGCCTGGACCGGTCCTGGTCTACTCCAGGCGCCAAAACACAAGGGGCGGGGGGGCGGACAAGGTGGGCCCCACTTGGGGCTGATTTGCTTATGTGGGAGGGAAAATTTTGAATGCAAAGGGCTATTTAGGTATTTTGTAGTAATCCTTTATTGTTAATTAGGGGGATTAGGAGGGAGAGTGGGTTATCTTGAATTTGAATGTATTTTTGAGATCTAGGGTTTCTTGCTTGGGCTCTTGGCGTTGCCGGAGATTAGGAGAGTTGTTATTCCTCTCGAATTGAAGAACATTGTATCTTCCTTTTGTTTTATGCTTCTACTAGTGAAATACAAGTGTTTGCTTTGAGTTTCCACCTAGTTTTCACTGTTTTCCTGCTGTAAACAGCAGATTTGGGCTGTTTTCCTGCTGTGAACAGCAGTTTTCCCGCTGTTTTTCCCTCCCGGATCGATAGGAATACTTGAATCCAAGTATTTCCTATCAAATTGGTATCAAAGCATCGTCGTGGGACCTTTGGTGGCTAAAAACAGAAATTTCAGCGGGTTTTGTGGGCTTTCGAAGGAAGTTTTCCGGTTTTGCGTGGAAGGAAGGATGGCCGGAAAGAAGGTGGAAGTATTGGAAGGCGAGTTCGGACAACTGAAATCAGATTTGGAGGGAAAGTTCCTTGAAATCTCCACCAACAATGAAAGGTTGGAAGGGAGGTTTTCTGCTATGGAGGAGATGATGAAGAAACTGCTTGAAATGAAGACCAATCCGGCGACATCGTAAGTAAGAGAGACCACCGACGGCCATGGCATAGGAGGAAATCCGAACCTGTCCCAGGGGAGGAGGATGCCAGAGGTGGAGATCCTTGAGGGAGAGAACGACATGCCTCCTCTAGAACCGCTTTCGAGAGAGGAGATGAGCATGGGATATGACAGAAGGGGTGCTGATTTTGGTGGGAGAAGGGAGGGATTTCACCGCCGAGGTGCTGATTTTGAAGGGAGAAGGGAGGAATTCCATCGCCGAGGCACTGATTTTGAAGGTAGAAGGGAGGACTACGATGATGGGTTCGGGTATCATCGCCGGAGGGATGATCGGGACACTTGGGGAGCACCTCCTCCTCGAGGATTGGGAGGATACGGGGGATACCGAGGATATGGAGGAGATCCCAAGGTGAGAAAACTGAAGATGCCCATCTTTGAGGGAGAGGATGGCCATGGATGGATATACAAGGTGGAACGATACTTTGCCGGCAACGGGTTGACGGAGGAGGAGAAGTTGACAGCGACAGGTCTGTGTTTGGAGGGAAAGGCGCTGGCATGGTATCAATGGCGGGACAGGAGGGAGCCTATCCGGAACTGGAGAGAGTTCAAAGAATGCTTACTAGAGCGTTTCCGAGCCGATGGGGGAGGAGACTTCTATGAGCAATTATTTGCCCTGACTCAGGAGGGGACCGTGGCGGATTACCACGACAGGTTTGAGTTTTTGGCCAGCCGGTTGGATCATATCTCGGAGTCAGCTTTGGAAGGGAACTTCATGAAAGGGCTGAAACCGGAGATACGATCAGCAGTCAGAGTGTTGGAGCCGAGGAATTTAGGGAAAGCTATGGAACTGGCACAACTGGAGGAAGATCAGAAGAAGTCAGAAAGGGGAGCCCGGGGAAATTACTCGGGGGGATCGTACAGAATGACAACCACCTTCTTACCTTCCAAGGGGCCAACCCCAGGGAGTTTGAAGGAAATGCAGAAGAAGAAGATGGGAGGAGGAGGAAATGGAGGACAGTTCAAGAAGCTGACTAAAAAGGAGTTACAGGAGAAGAGGGCAAAGGGGGTGTGCTTCCGATGTGATGAGAAGTACATGCCGGGTCATAGGTGCAAAGACCGCACTCTTCAGGTTCTCCTCGTTTGTGAAGATGAGGAAGACGAAGAGGGAGGTGGGAGCAGGTCAGAAGAGGAGGAGAAATTGCACCTAGATGTGGCAGAAGTTTCTCTGAACTCCGTAGTGGGATTCACTTCGAGTCACACTATGAAAGTTAAAGGGGTGATAGTTGGCCATGAAGTGGTAGTGTTGATAGATAGTGGGGCAACCCACAACTTCATTTCCACCCAACTTGTTGAGCTGCTTGGAATGGAGTTAGTGGATACAAGAGGTTATGGGGTGATGATGGGCACTAGAAAGATAGAAATGGGTAGAGGAGTTTGTATGGGAGTGGTGCTGACTATTCAGGGAATACAGGTGATGGAGGATTTTCTTCCCTTGGAATTGGGGAGTACATATGTGATTTTGGGGATGAAGTGGCTGCAAACTTTGGGGGAGACCAAGGAGAACTGCGGATGGAACTGGTAGTGGGGGGAGGAGAATGGTGATACAGGGAGATGTCGGCCTGTCTAGGACGGGGGTGTCTCTCAAGTCCATGATCCAACCATCCAGGAGGTTGGGGGTGGATACTTGGTGGAGCTGCAACGATTGGAGAAAATCAGTGTGGGGGAAGAGGGAGACATTCCTCTTGAAGTGCAACCGGTCATACAGCAGTTCAAGGAGGTTTTTCAACCTCCACAGGGTTTGTCACCGCAGAGGGAGCTGGAGCATGCCATCACTTTGAAGGAAGGGGAGACCCCGATCAGCGTCCGCCCTTACCATTATCCTCAGATCCAAAAAGATGAGATTGAAAGGCTGATCTGGGAGATGCTGGAGGCTGGGATCATAAGACCAAGTGTAAGTCCTTTCTCTAGTCCAGTCCTCCTGGTCAAGAAGAAGGATGGGAGTTGGAGATTCTGTGTGGATTACAGGGCTCTAAATAAGGGCATTGTACCAGACAAGTTCCCAATTCCAGTGATTGATGAACTATTGGATGAACTCTTTGGGGCAGTGGTATTTTCCAAGCTGGACTTAAAGTCTGGATACCACCAGATCAGAATGAAGGAAGCAGATGTTCCCAAGACAGCATTCAGAACACATGAAGGGCTTTATGAGTTTCTGGTAATGCCCTTTGGATTGACTAACGCTCCTGCTACTTTTCAGTCTTTGATGAACAGGGTATTCAAGCAGTCACTCAGAAAGTTTGTCCTAGTCTTCTTTGATGACATTCTGGTGTACAGCAAGACTATGGGGGAGCATTTGGAACACCTGAGGATGGTACTGGGAGTTCTTCAGGAGCATCAGTTGAGAGCCAACCTGAAGAAATGCAATTTTGCTTAGTCCAGTGTGGAGTACTTGGGGCATGTGGTATCCCAAGAAGGAGTGGCGGCGGACCAAACCAAAATTGATGCAATGTAGAAGTGGCCGTTGCCTAAAAACATAAGAAAATTGAGGGGTTTCCTAGGGTTGACTGGCTACTACATGAAGTTTGTGAAGGGGTATGGTGCCATTGCTTGGCCGTTGACGGAGCAGTTGAAAAAGGACAACTTTTCTTGGGGAGAGGCAGCAACACAAGCTTTTGAGAGGCTGAAGGAAGCCATGACGACAGTCCCAGTGTTAGCTCTTCCAGATTTTAACCAGGTCTTTGTAATGGAAACTGATGCGTCGGGATACGGGCTGGGGGCAGTGTTGATGCAGAACCACAGGCCAATTGCATACTTCAGTCAAGTGCTGTCAGCCAGGGCTAGATTGAAGTCGGTATATGAGAGAGAGCTAATGGCCATTGTCTTGGCTATTCAGAAGTGGCGGCCTTATCTGTTGGGAAGGCATTTTATTGTAAGGACTGATCAAAGAAGTTTAAAATATCTGCTAGAGCAAAGGATGGTGACCGAGGAGCATCAGAGGTGGTTATCCAAATTACTAGGCTATGATTTTGAGATCCAATACAAGCCTGGTTTGGAGAATAAACCAGTCGACGCCTTATCCAGATGTGATGGAGAGCTTCAGGAATTAGCCGTGTTAATTCCATTGATGGTAGATTGGGGGGCCATCAAGGAAGAAAGTAAACTGAGTGAAGAGTTGAGGAAGATCAGGGAGGATCTGGGGAAGGACAATAGTAGTCATCCGGGCTACTGCGAGGGGGAGAGACTATTGTATCAGGGGAGGTTTGTGATGCCACGGACTTCCATACACATTTCCCACTTGTTGCAGGAGTTTCATGGCAGCGTAGTTGGAGGTCATTCAGGAGTTTCATGGCAGCGTAGTTGGAGGTCATTCAGGAGTTTAGAAGACATACAGGAGGCTAGCATCCGAGCTCTACTGGAAGGGGATGCATAAAGATGTTGAGGAGATGGTGGCAAGGTGTGAAGTGTGCCAGAGAAATAAGTACATGGCCATGGCTCCGGGAGGACTATTACAACCATTGACACTTCCAAACAGAGTTTGGGAGGAAGTGTCCATGGACTTCATTGATGGCTTACCAAGATCGGAGGGGTTCACAGTCATCATGGTTATGATTGACAGACTTAGTAAGTATGCGCATTTCATCCTCTTAAGACATCCATACACCGCAGTGTCAGTAGCTGCAGCTTTTATCAGGGAGGTTGTGAGACTACATGGGGTTCCTGAAGCGATTGTGTCTGATAGAGACAAAGTGTTCCTCAGCCAGTTCTGGAGGGAGCTGTTTAGGATGCAGGGCACGGTTCTAAAGAGAAGTACCGCCTATCACCCATAGACAGACGGACAAACGGAGGTGGTAAACCGAAGTTTGGAGACCTATTTGAGGTGTTTTGTTTCTGAAACCCCACGGATGTGGGCAAAATGGCTGCCTTGGGCTGAGTATTGGTACAATACCTCTTATCATTCCGCCTCACAGATGACCCCGTTCAAAGTACTATATGGAAGGGACCCTCTACACCTAGTGCACTACGGGAAAGGTAGTACACCAGTATCGTCAGTAGAGCAGTACCTAGAGGAAAGGGACAAGATGCTAGAAGAACTGAAGAAACATCTGATGAGGGCACAACAGATCATGAAGAGGCAGGCAGACTCACACAGGAGAGACATGCAGTTTGAAGTGGGGGAGAAGGTGTTCCTGAAACTACGACCCTACAGGCAGAGAACAGTGGCTAGAAGGAGGAATGAGAAACTGGCACCGAGGTACTTTGGCCCCTATGAAGTGTTGGATAGGATTGGAGCAGTGGCATATAGATTAAAGTTACCCCCCTCAGCCACCATACATCCATTATTCCATGTGTCTCAGCTAAGAAGAGCAATAGGGGAACATGCAGTAAGTGCAGAACTACCAGCCACTATGACGGAAGATTTAGAGGTGGTTTTAGAACCACTAGAGCTTGCAGGAGTCCGACCAGATAAAATGGGCAACAAAGAAGTGCTGATCAAATGGAGAGGCCTCCCTGATTTCGATGCTACTTGGGAGCCGTTTGAAAGAGTGAAAGAGCAATTCCCCTCTTTCCACCTTGAGGACAAGGTGAGTTTTTGGGAGGAGAGTAATGTTACGCAAACGCCGGCCCAGGAGGGGCTGGCTGGACCGGTCCATCCTGGACCGGTCCTGGTCTACTCCAGGCGCCGAAACACAAGGGGGGGGGGACAAAGTGGGCCCCACTTGGGGCTGATTTGCTTATGTGGGAGGGAAAATTTTGAATGCAAAGGGCTGATTAGGTATTTTGTAGTAATCCTTTATTGTTAATTAGGGGGATTAGGAGGGAGAGAGGGTTATCTTGAATTTGAATGTATTTTTGAGATCTAGGGTTTCTTGCTTGGGCTCTTGGCGTTGCCGGAGATTAGGAGAGTTGTTCTTCCTCTCGAATTGAAGAACATTGTATCTTCCTTTTGTTTTATGCTTCTACTAGTGAAATACAAGTGTTTGCTTTGAGTTTCCACCTAGTTTTCATTGTTTTCCTGCTGTAAACAACAGATTTGGGCTGTTTTCCTGCTGTGAACAGCAGTTTTCCCGCTGTTTTCCCCTCCCGGATCGATAGGAATACTTGAATCCAAGTATTTCCTATCAGACTCCATACAATGTAATTCATGGTTCCTGACAAAGCACCTAAGGGATAGAATGGGTCGACTACCTTTACGAATTAGTAACTTTTAAGCCAGAAGACCAAGATGATGAATCCATAAAATCTTAATTAGGTCATATATACCTTTCCCTGATTCCTCACATGTACGTGTTACCCCATTTGAGCTCATTCATTCTTTTCATGGACCACTTGATAATCATCTTGTAGGATTTCCTCTAAAGAGACGTTATCTTTCACTTGGATACAGTAATTTACCCTCTACCTCATGGTTTAACTCTTGCCTTGAAGCATGGAATTACCCTATTAAAATAGTGACACTTAAAACATATTTTGCAAAAATTTTAAAACCAAATGCAGATGAAGTTGATTTTCTTTTAACATTCTTATTGACTATACTGTCATTAGTAAGTGAGCCGAGTCGACTTACAAGCCGGCTTGAGCTAGACTTGTTAATGAGCTCACGAGCCGAGCTTATTATGCCATAAGTTCAAGCTCAAACATATATTTGAACTCATATATTATACGAGCTCAAGCTTGTGCTCAGCCTGGCTCGGCTCGTAAGCTTGTCAAGCCGCTCATTTAAATCAAAATATGTTACAAAATTAATTTTAGAATAGTATAATAAAGCATATATTAAAATTTTTAATTATTTCTTGAGTCAAGCTAGAGCTTTCCAAACGAGCTCAAGTAATCGAGTTGAGCTCGAGCACAATAATTTTTGAATGAGCCAATTTAAGCTCAGCTTAGCTCGATTAGGCAGATACTTGACTCGTTTACACCCCTAGTCATTAGTCATAAATGTAGTAGGTGCAACATATTGAATATTGCTTTGGAAAAAACATAAACTATTAACTTTAACAAAAAAACAAAGTTAAAATTTTATTTAAAAACTAATGCAAGTGCAAAAGCATAATCAACCCTTTGACTGTGATGAGTGTTATCTCTTTCTTCATATTAGGTCTCAAACCATACCTAAATCTTGAGTGTGTGGTTTTTTATCATCAATGATCTCAAAAAACAACAAATTTTTTTCAAATTTGTTCATGAACTCAGTAACATTTTAGTTTGTTACTTTAGTAAACTATATTCAACAAGCAAACGATCATGATATTATAAACAAAAATATTTTTCATTCTAATCCATGTTTTAGGTTCTATGCAAATCTCTCTCTTTGTCTCTCAATAGTCATCAAATAAAATTTAACATGATTAATTAATTTTATTCTTGTAAATCACACTTATATTTCATTAGATATAGTTTTTCATTCAAAAAAACTATCTACATCAAATAGTCAGTAAAAATTGTATGATTGATCCATCATAGATAGACGTTTAAACTTTAACTTTTCAAGTTAAGTCATCATCAAATTAAAAATGTTAACATCAATTATTTTTATATGAATTATTGTTAAAAAACCCTAAATTACTCCTCAAATTGATCACTATTTCTCCTACCATAACTAACATTCAACTAAATTGGTCACTTGTTGATACTGGAATACAATGCACGTTCACATGCATGAACTTAACTGGCTTCCAAATTATCTTTTTTATTTTTTTAGCCAGACAAATGTTATTATGTATTTGAATTTGCTTGTTCAACAGCTCAATCAATTGATTTTGCAATGTTGCTAAAGTTCCACCTCTTTCACCATCTACTAACAACCCCAGTAATTAAATAACTAATGCTTTGCGATGCTTTAGAGGAGAATAAACAAGAATATTTCCATCAATTAATTAATAGTCTGCAGCATTAACTGAGGAGTGAAAGATCTCCATTACCTTGATACTTGCTTCACTCTCCTTTGCCTTGGTCGCAAAGCACCTCAAATGCTGCATCCAAAACAAACAAAGAATCTTACATGAATGGTCCAAAACGTAGAACTTCACAATAAAAATGAAAAGCCAATCATGGCCTTTATATGGAACGATATTCATTCAAATTTTCCAAAATCACAAATACATCAACTATTTTGTACAAATAAGCGCAAACCAACAGCGGTAAAACTGGAATTGATCCTTGAAAGCGAGTCAGGTATACGGCATACCTCAGATGCGGCAAGTTTAGGGCTTGCAAAGCTTGGATCGGCAATCGATCGCTGGGAGAAGGCAGCTCCTGTCCTCAGTAGGCTACGGAATAAGGGAAAGCCAGATCTAAGACGCCCGGATAATGCCATCGGAAACCCTAAAGTTTTGATATTTCGCAGGCAGCAGAGCGGCACGGTCGAGCAAGAAGCCGAAAAACCAATCAAAACATGAACTTGGAATCTGCTGATGCGTCGTTTAAGCGTGGAGGGTGGAGGCGAGGGGGTGTAAAACTCTCTGGTCGTTTGGGCATGGCTCGAGTTTGAGCTCAAACCCAACCGTAGCTGTGAAAGAGAAGTGATAAAAATCAACTCAATCAAAATTATAAGAATAAGAATAAGAATAATAATTTTTAGAACAAATAATAATAACATATTTCAAATAATAAAATGTATTTAATTTTAATTCTTTTAATGATTTTCTATTTAAAATCTTGAATTCAAATATATAATGTATTTTATATTGGCATTTTCTAAACAAATCAACTAAAAAATTAATGAATGGAGTAAGGACTTACTAGCTCAAATTTGAGTCTAAATTAGCTCGACCGTCAAAATGACTCGGTTAAACCCATATGACTTAAGACAGATAGTGAGGAGGGCGCATGTAAATTTAATGATGAGATGATCATATGCAATCGACAAAAGCTAACACCCTCGCCGCCCACGAATCTATCTTTATCGATCATTGCCTATGAAACAGCTCAAGAAAATGCAGGAAGGTTGTTGATATTTTCATTCCAAGAGATCTCATGTATCCTGCACATGAATAAAATTATGGCATAATCCGGGATGTCTGGATGTTTTATAATGAAATTATGGCATAATTTTCAGAGTTATTAAGATAATTAAGATTTCTCTTGTAGTATAATTATTTCAGTTAATTTTGTATTGTTCTTCTTATAACTGTTTTAAATTTGTTGGGCCATTTGAAACATATATATAGTATTATAAGATTTGTAATCATTAGTTTTTTTTTGATACTATACTTATCTGAGCTATTTTTCACCCTGTGATCCACCTTTTATATGATATGAATTTTGTGTTATTATTAAATTATTTCTGAAATATATAGATGAACGAAATGGAGATGTGATTTATTTTCTCCTGAATGTATATTTTGGAATGGAATTAATTTTTCACCATAACAATGCCAATGTAGGGAAAATTCTATTTCTTTTAAATTCATTTACGTTCCATCAACCAATGAAGCTTCACATTATCTCTTCTCATCATTGTCTTAGTCCTTTCAATATTATAGTTTCAAACGGCCGTGGTTATCAGAATATAAGCGAATAAGAATAGATTAAATAGATCACATGGCGTCTTCAAACTTGGCTGCTTCTTTTATCTTTGCAACTCGAAGAGAATAATCTGCACGTCAGGAGAGATAACAAATAAGTTTCGGTGGAGGTTTCGGTCCCTCCACCATTTAATAATAACACAAAAATTTATACCATATTATTATAAAAAGGGTTTGAATTTTCTTTCACAGTAAATCTTGGCCATCCAATTTTATTAATTTTAATTATTCAAATAAGATCTCAACTCTTAATTTTAATTATTATAATTATAATTCATACAATTAATATTAATACCCGTCTATAATAATGCCCGTTTCTAGTTAACGCTTCGTTCGCCGTTTTCGCCTTATATTTCGCGAAAATGCCCAGTTTCGATGGAGGTTTCGGTCGCTTCAATTTTCCCTCCTCTTTGCTTATCGGCTCTTCAGCTTGCCCCATTTCATTTCGCTCTCTTCACATTCATCCGGCAGTCCGACTCTTTAGCCGCATTTTGGTCTCTTCAACTTCCACCGGCTGCTCAGGTTTTGCGATTTGCCCACGTTTCTTCTTGCCGGCTCTTCAGCTTGCCCACCGCTAGCTTTCGCGTCTCTTCAGCTTACCCAGGATTCGCCATTTCATTTCGGTCTCTTCAACGTCCTCCGGCTCTTCAGCTCGCCACGGCGCCGAGGACAATATGTCGCAGAGCGAATCTCTCAAGAAAACCGCCGGCAACCACAGTGGCGCCCAAGAAGAATTTTGAGTTTTTAAAATAATAAAAAATTGATGAAATTTTTAATTTTCAAAAAAAAAATGTGTGAAGATCGAGAGAAAAAAAGTAATATATTAAAAAATAATTTTAAGATAGTTTAATAAAATTTATTTTTTATTAAAAATATTAATAGTGAACTTCACAATAAAAAAAGATAAAGTGAAAAATAAATAAAAAAATATTTAAAATTGTCCCACACTCCCACCCATAGTGGAGAGAGAGAGAGAAGGAAGACCGAGGAAACCAGGCATAAAAACTAAAATGAGATAGAGGGGTAGAAAAGAGATTAAAAGAGAGAGTAAGGTGTGAGTGGGAGAGAGAAAGGGCCCCACTAATGAAAAGAGAAAAGAGAAACTAATGAAAAGAGAAAAAAGATAGGAGAGAGATAAAAAGAGTGGTGGAGAAAGGACGGAGAATCGGAAAAAAGGTATAGAAAAAGATGAAATGCCGATGAAAGCAGAAACCATAATTCCTGATCCCAACCCCCCCCACCTATATAAATACTGAACAATCTCTGCCATCTCCATAAACCAAAACAAAATTTGTAGGCGCAGCAGCAAGCTTCCGTTGGTGGGAAGATGGCTGAATCTATTACTCAGAGCATTGGGAATGAAATTTCACAGTCTTCTGGATCCGATGAAATCATAATTCCTGTTGGGAATGAAATCTTACAATCTTCTGGATCGGGGACTAACAGCATGGCAGAGGATGAACAGCCTAATGCCGGAAGACAGCGCTGGGAGAAGCCGGCGAAGATTTTGATCGGCGTAGCCATGACCCTCTCTGGCCCAATTATCACTGCTGGCGTAGCTAACAATAACAAGTCGGGCGGCGGCGAGCTCATCCTCTTTAAAGCCAGCGTCGCCTTAGCTCTCATAAGTTTCTTCACTGGGCTCACCCTCTTGATCTCCGTCCTCCTGTATGAGAATGTGAGAAGGACCGTTCTGTTCGGGCTGATAAGTGTCGCAGTCTTCTCTGTTTTTGCCGGCGTCGTGGTCCTCGCCTTCAGCAATTTCATCTAGCTGCATCATGCTTGCTGCACTACCAATATTAGTTTTTCCAATAAAAGAGAGGGAATTTGTGCTGTCTATTATAGAATTTCTTTGGCTTGTCATCCACGTAGCTGTCTCATTAATCTAAGATTTCCCTCCTCGTGACGTTATGTTGAAGTTCATATCTATCTAAGTGTGATTTTTTTTTTGTTCTGGTTATGGCATTCTCAATAAAATTTCATTCTTGATGTAATGTTAACTAAATTTTCCTGGGAGCTTAGAAATTGCCCGCAGTTATCAATTCTCATACCATGGAATCCTTATCGTCTATTTAGAAGTGAAGAAATACTCTTACTTGGCTGTACAAAGCAGAGAGTGAGAAACATAGAGGAAAGGGAAACAGAGATATCATTAGCTTTCTCCAATACACATTCATAACTCCATATATAGGAAATGAAGCAGAGGAGGCATTTATAGCAAAAGCAATCCATACATGCATCCAACGATTACTATAGGGAGTGGCGGTTAGAAATGAGAGGCTCTGTTTGGAATATCTGCAGGATGAATAACAGAGAGCAGAGAAAGTGGAGAAAGACCTGTTACTTTATTGTTGCTATTTTTTTTTTTTGTGTGGAGAAATATATTATTCTTTTTTAATATTATTATTTTTATTATTGTTATTACTATTGTTTAAATTGCTTTTATTATTTAAATAATAATTATTATTTTTACTATTATTTTTATTATTATTATTACTATTATTATTTTAAAACCTTTATTATTATTATATTATTATTTTATAATGTTTATTCATTTTAAAAATTTAGATATTTTAATAATTAAATTATTTTTAATCTAATGATTATTTTAAATGTTAATTGTTTTAAATTATTTAGTCCAATTAAGGTAGACTCACACACACATCGCATGTTAGCACACTAACACCATATGAGTAGACCTCGGCCACAACCTCGCAGACTGCTACCAACGGACTGCATTCCTTGCATCACGTTCTCTACTCTCAGCTTCTATATATACACTCATATGTAATAGTGGCTTTAATGAAATATATAATCACTACTACAGTGAAACAACTATTTCTTGCTTCTTCCATTATTCTTTGTTTATTCTTCCTTGCAGGTGTTTCTTCTTGGTATCAGAGCATCGAGCCTCATCGCCAATGGTCGAACAAGATTCGTCTGCCGCGATGCACCTGGCTTCGTCAGCTGCAACACCACCTGCTTCTTCACTGTCTGCCTCCATGGTGAAATAACCTGCAGAACAGTTAGTAAAGCAGAAGCAGATAGAATGAGAGAACTGGAATTAATTCCTTTCCATTAAGGAAGATGATGCTGTAGCAATACAATGATGTGTATATATAATAGAGTGGATGTGTTGTGGAGACAGGAGCAGGCGTCGTTAGTGACAGACTACGGAAAGGAGGAGTGGAGCAGTATATGCTGAGTAGGTGTTATATGATAAGTGTGATGTACTACCGGTACATGGTGGTTGTTCTAATACCCCCCCTCAAATTGAGCCTTTGAAGGTCGAATGCTTAATTTGTCTCTGAGCTCAATGAAGCGATTTGGTGGCAGTGGTTTGGTAAAAAGGTCGGCGGGTTGGTCTACTGAGGTTATATGTTTGATTTGTACTGCTCCATTGGTAATGTGCTGGCGAATGAAATGGTAGTCTATCTCGATATGTTTGGCTCTAGCATGGAAGATCGAATTATGAGACAGTGCCATGGCAGAGGTGTTGTCACAATAGATTGGAGTGGGTGTGAAGATTGAGGCACTTGAAAGTCGACTAATAGTCGTCAAAGCTAGATGACATTTGATGTTGCTAAGGATAGAGCCCTGTATTCCGCCTCGGTGGATGATTTAGCAACGGTGACTTCTTTCTTGACACACCAAGAGATGAGACTTTTTCCAAGGAAGGTGCAGAATCCGGTGATTGACTTGCGATCCTGGGAGTCACCTGCCCAGTCGGCATCGGAGTGGGTGCTGAGCTGGAGCGGGCCATTTGTTAGTGGCAAGCTGAAGTGAATCGTTCCTTGGATGTAGCAAAGAAGTCTTTGAGGGCCATGTAGTTTGCAATAGTTGGACTGTGCATATGTTGGCAAATACTGTTGGCGGCATATGCAAGATCCGGACGGGTGATGGTGAGATAATTCAAGGAGCCTGCTAGGCGTCTGTACTGGTGAGGGTCATGGTAAGGTTGATTGGCATCTGGTCGAGTAGTGGGTTTGAGAGCCATAGGAGTGAGAACCGAATTGTTGTGCTGTAGTCCCGCCGAATGTAGGAGTTCAATGGCGTATTGAGTATGTTGCATAAACAGACCTTGCTTTGTGTAGGTGACCTGAATGCCCAGGAAGTTTGAGATTGGGCCTAGCTGTTTGAGGGAGAATGAGCGTTGTAGTTGTGTTATAAGCTGTTGTATAACAATCGGGTTGTTGCCGGTAATGAGTAGATCATCCACGTAAATGAGGAGAAATATCTGAGTGTCAGCGAGGATGTAGAGCATTAGAGACGGATCAGCCTTGTTGAAGGAGAACCCGAACTGAATTAGAACATATGTGAATTTGTTGTACCACTCCCGCGGGGCTTGTTTGAGGCCATAGATGGCTTTATGGAGCTTACACACGTGCTTGGGACGTTCCCTGTCGGTGAAACCTGGAGGTTGTTGCATGTATGTTTTGTCATGGAGATCTCCATGAAGAAAAGCATTGGAGATGTCGAATTGAAGAGTTGGACACTGACGATGTAGTGAGATGAGGAGAAGTAGCCTTATTGTTGGCATTTTAGCTACAGGACTGAATGTCTCCCCATAATTGATGCCAAATTCCTGATCAAAGCCTTGGGCTACGAGTCTCGCCTTGTGACGTTCCACTTGGCCATCCTTTGTGTATTTGTTTTGAAGGTCCATTTGCTGCCAAGAATTGTTGTGTTAGGTGGGGGAGGCACCAATGACCAGGTGCCTTGCTTTTGGAGAGTAAGGAACCCCTTGGACATGGCAGCCCGCTAGTGGGGAGATTTGCTGGCTTGGGTATAGGAAATGGGTGGGGGTTCGGTGGTGGAGAGGGCAAGTAGATCGAAGATACATTTGGGATAGTGAATTCCTGTTTTGAGTCTAGTTTGCAAGGGATGAATGGATGGAAGAGTGGGGAGTTGTGGTGGAGGGGATGGGTTGGTTTGAGGGGTTGATGTTGGGGATGGTGTTGGGGACAGGTGGGGAGGATGTGGATGTAGGGAGTGCTTTGTAGGGAGGATCGGGTGAGATGGTTTGCTGGGTGGGTGTTGGGAGGGTGGAGGTTGGTAGCAAGAGATATGGAGAGGAATGTGGTGGAGAGGTGGTGTTTGGTGATGTGGGGTCATGGGAGTGATTTGATTTGGAGAATGGGAAGATGTTTTTGTGAAAGATCACATGGCGAGGGATGTGGAGTTTATGTGTTTGGAGATTAAGACAGCGATAGCCTTTGTGGGAGGTAGAGTACCTGAGGAAGAGACAATCTTGGGAGCGAGGATGTAGTTTGGATGGGGTAGTTGGTTGTAACCAGGGATAGCAAAGGCAGCCAAAGGTTGTAAGATGAGAATAGGTGGGAGGTTGCTTGTGAAGGAGTTGATAGGGTATATGATTGGCACAAGCTATTGTGGGTAGTCGGTTGATGAGGTAGTTGGATGTAAGAAGAGCTTCGTCCCAAAACTGATGTGGTAGGCTAGCTTGGTGAAGTAAGGTTCTTATGGTTTCTAGGAGATGGCGATGTTTCCGTTCTGCGGTGCCGTTCTGCTCGGGGGTGTAGGGGAAACTGACTTGTTGGGTAATTCCATGTTGGCTTAGGTAGGATCGAAAGGCATTGCTTGTGAACTCTCCCTCGCCATCTGAACGGAGTGTTTGAAGTTTGGAATTGAATGTGTTGGTGATTAATTTGTGAAATTGCTGAAATTTGGAGAACGTATCTGCTTTGGTGTGCATTAAGTATAGCCAGGTAAATCTAGTGTAATCATAAATAAAAATGACGTAATAACGGAAGCCATTAATGGAAGAAATGGGTACTGGACCCCAAACATCGGAATGTATTAGCATAAATTGTTTGGTTACACGATGAGAAGTAGAATGAAAAGATAATTTGTGTGTTGACCCTGGTTTTCTCCCAGACCTGGTCAAAGCAGTTGACTTGGTCAAATTGACCAAGCCAGGGCCTAGGACCCTCTCCCCTGTGTTCGGTGGGTCAAACTAAGTCTGCTGAGCCCAGACCCAGGCCTTGGGTCAATCAGGGTTGACCCAAAGTGACACATATCCTTCTCCCTTGGCCTCAAACCCAATCCAGGGCTCTCCAAGCCCTATTCTCTCCTCCCTTGGGTTCAATGGGTCAAACCCAACCCATTGGGCCTAAACCCTGGTCCTGGGTCAACCTAGGTTGACCCATTAACCCCTTAATGGGTCAACTCAATTCAAAATCATTCCAAACCCCTTCTTGGATCAAATCCTCATCCCTTGAGCCTAGTTGACTTGTTTGACCAAGTCAAGCATTGACATGGTCAACCCTAGCTCTTAATGGGTCAAAATGACCTATTTAGGTCAAATTGAACCCTTTTAATGCATTCAATTCATTTCTATTGAACCCTAATGCGAACCACGGCCAAATCAAGATAGTATCTTTCCTATTTGACTCCCCTTTTGATCCTAGCCGTAGATCCATGCCCTTGAGTCTTTAAATACACGTTTTAGGGTTTAGAATAGGGACTTTTTGCATCTCGTTCTCTCTTAAAGCTACCTTAGGCCAAAATTTTTCGTGTGACAGTTCCCCCAGCCTCTCCTCACTCTTCCCAACCTAGATCCACCGTTGAAACCCCACCGACGACGAGATCTCTGGCGAACCAAAGCCATAGACGTTCCAAGGAAGATTCCGTTCGATCCGTAGCTTGATTGATCGCGACTTCAACTAGGAACTTATTCATGGACAATCTACAAGCTTAACAAGCCCTTACACTGTTTAAACTGTCCATTAACCACGGTGAAATATCTAACCCTAGTCTAGAATACGTAGGGTTAAATAACCTCGCATGCACAGCATTTTAGAACGCAATTATCATTCCACATGAATGTTCTTCACTGTCATTACTTAGGTTCAAAATTTCATCGAAATCCATCATACCGTTTGCGAGAACAGGATGAAAAATGCCCTCAAGCCTCGGTTTCACCCTAGCCCTCGATGTACGATATCTCCGTCGTTGATCATCTGATCAACGGTCGAGATCCTGTCGTTCCGCGGTCTCGTTCGAATCGCGGGATTGATCCCGCAGTCTCTCATTCCGTCTGGCTTAATCAAAACCATTGGTTCTAACCGCGCTCGATCGGACGGCGAGGGAGCAGCGCTGACGTGGCTAAGTAGACGCGCCATCCGCGTCAATTATTACCGCAGTCATTACGGCAATGATTGCCCTAGCGGCAATCATTGCCGCGGAGTACCGCGGGACCAATCCAGTCCTACCGCGTGGCCCGCATCGAGCTACCGCCGCAGATCTCTCTCCAATCATTGCCCGGGACCGCGGAGCCAGTCCTGAACCGGCACGTGTCCCTCTGCCGTCGATTTAAATTTTTTATTTATTTATTTTAAATTCTTTTTTATATAATATTATTTAAATAATTATAAAAAAATCAGAAAAAATTTATTACATTTTATAATTTTATAATTATTTGAAAATTATTATTATTATTATTATTGTTATTATTATCATTTTAAAATTAGTATTATTATTATTATTATTACTTTGAAACTATTATTATTATTAATATTATTATTTTCATATATTAATATTAATATTAATATTATTTTAAAATAATAATAATATTATTAATTATTACTTTCAAAAGGTTATTATTATTATTATTATTATTATTATTATTATCTTATTATTCTAAAATACTATTATTATTACTTTTAAATCACTATTATTATTACTATTATTATTAATTTCAAAAAAATATATTATTCTTTTTTAATATTATTATTTTTATTATTGTTATTACTATTGTTTAAATTGCTTTTATTATTTAAATAATAATTATTATTTTTACTATTATTATTATTATTACTATTATTGTTTTAAAACCTTTATTATTATTATATTATTATTTTATATTATATATTCATTTTAAAAATCTAGATATTTTAATAATTAAATTATTTGTAATCTAATGATTATTTTAAATGTTAATTGTTTGAAATTATTTAAAAATAGCCTTTAATTACCTTTAACTTCAATAATGCATAACTAATTCATTTTAAATCGGATTTTTGTGTATAATACCTTGAATCTTTTAGAAAAATGTGAATTTTAATTTAAAATTATTTTCAGGAGTTAATTCTGGCTTTTCTAACTTATCCCTGTATTATTTAATTACTTAATTATTTAAATATTATTTAAATAATTAATTTAACTAATTATTTTAAAATTAAAAGTTATTTTAAAATCTTTGTTGAGGTGGGTCAGTAGATCTCTCATTCCTATACATTGTTGACCTCAATTTTCATACGAGCACCCTCGAGCATGTTCGGTCAGCTTAATTGAACTTAGCCAGGTCTAATTTGAACTCGGGATGACTCAGATTGAGTCGAATTAGACCTGAAGAGGTTTAGTTATCCTTGATCGATACATTTGAGCCCCGTCGAGTCCAATTCGAGCTCGCATCAGCTCGAATTGAGTCGAATCAAGCCCAATTGTTTTATGTTAGGCTTGAGTAATTTATTTGAGCCTTGTCGAGCTCGATTTGAATAAAATCTGTATTAGTATTGGTTTAATTTCATCAATTAAATTTGGCCGAGCTGGATTATATCTTATGTGTTTTTTTTTTAACTTTTTTTTATTAATTCAATTTGTTTAATTTGATTCCGATTGAAGTTTAAATGGCTTCTAAATAATTGGAATAATTTCCTAAATAGAGATTTTTGCAGAGATGGCGCGGAGTAGCTCCCTATGGAAAATTTTCAAAATGAGCGAAGTGAGAGGAGAGATTGGCGAATTTTTCTCTCTCGTTTCGGCAAGGATTGACTGGAAGCATCCAGCCTAGATTGAAAGAGGCCCTCTCGGTTCTTCCCCTGGCTCTCTCCGGCGTTCGTGCGACCTCAATTGAGAAGAACTCCTCTCCCCGACTCCAGAAGCCACAGATGCTGCCAAGCCCTCTTCCTCTCGTCCCACGACCTAGTCAAGCCTGACGTCAGTCATTGACGTCTAGACCCAATTCATTCTGCTTCAGCCGGCCACATCCCTACAGCAGCCGGCCACATCCCTACAGCAGCCGGCCCTAGCTCCTGCTCCCTCTGAACTCCTGCCCTCTCTATCTCTCTTTGGCTCGTCTACAGCACTTCATGCAAAGCAAGAAATGAGATAGCTTGATGGTCCATTCCCTCCAAAGATGGTGTGAGAGCCATGACATTTGTTCCTTCAATAAAAAAAAAAAAAGAGAAGAGCTGCACTATCCATCCTTCCCATGAGAAGGGGGACCTCCAAGAAAAAATAAGAAGAACTGCAGCTGTCAATAATTCTTCCATTCCAACCCAGAGCCTGCATGCGAGAGAGATGGATAAGCTCGAGGAAATTGATGTAACTTCTGAAAAAAAAAAAAAGAGTTTACATCGTGCTCCCCTTTTAAAAGAAAAATTACACAAAGGTGCTATACATATTCTGCCTCTGTCATCTTTTCATTTAATTTATTATTACTTTTAACTAAATTTGATAACGCCTCTATAAGCTTGTTAGAGCCAAATTTGTGAAAATTACTTCTGATATGATTGATTTATTTTATTATTATTTTTAGCGAGCTAAACATACTCTGATTATCCATTCTAAAAAATAAGGGATACTGTTCATGCAAGTCTTTGTAATCTCTGGTGCTATATTCTATTTTTGATGCATATTTAGACCATTTATTCTTCTCTAGAATCATTTGCCTATTGGAATGACATGACAATTGTTCATATGTTAATTTCAGGAAAGCAAATCAACCCCAAATTTTCCCAAAAGTAAGTAACATTTTAACGAAATCTATGGTTTGCTTGCGAGGATTCTCAAGTGTTATTAAATGAAAACACACAGCTCATCACCTCCATGCCTTCCATTAACGAAGATTAAATTCACAAAAATATTTAATGTTGTAATCTCATGTTATATTTAATGTTGTAATCTTATAACATTTAAAAGTGCTTCCTATGAAATAACTATGGCACTTAATTTTTGATGTTGCGATTAGAAGTTGAATAAGTCACATTAATTCATTTCAATTGAGAAAAGTTGTCCTCGATCTTATGAATAGATTCCGGTGGAAGCATTCTAAGAGGGATTCATAATTAATCTAAGCAAAGTTTAGGTATAAAATTTGTATACATGATGGTCATCCACTGAGCCTTACTGTATTACGGAGGAGAGTTAAAACAAAAATTTAAATTTAAAGGTATATTAAAAAAAAAAAGGGAGAGAAAATGTGATTCAAATCACCCAATGTAATCCCCTGCTTTGTTATGTTAATCATTTTATTTATACACGTTAAATTTGTAGTTACAATTTGTTTATATTATTTATGAGAGGCGACGACAGTCACTTGGCGGTAAGTTTGTAGAATTCAATTATTTCCACAAAATAGGGTATAGTTTTACTTTTATTAAAATTTAATTATTATAAATTTCTTTTTAAAATAAGAAAATCTGATAAAAAGTTAATATAACCTTTTGCATACAATTATAGTTCAATCATTCATAGATTTCATATATTAATTTGTTTAAGTCAAATTTCATACAATAAAAAAAAAACATGCATCTAAGAGTGAAACCTCTACCTCCTCTCGGCAGTAAGCAAGTGCATAACTAATATTTCTTATCATGATTTTATTTCAGCTACAATGTAATCTTGGATGTTGATTTCATTTATCCATATAAAATCTTTTGTTTCTCTATTGTTATGTGATTTATACATACTATTAGATTTCCTTGCTTGAATGAAGGTGGTTCATATGTACTGTTGGGTTCTCCTTATTCTTCAAACAACACTTGGGAGAGATGCATACTTTTCTTATATTATGCAATTTAAAAGCGATGTTGTATTATTTAATTAAAGGAATTCTTTTATTTTGCCGATATAATTTCTTGAGTTTGGTATCTTTTTTTATTATTATTATTTTGGATTGTGTAGTTTTCTTTGACTGTAGCCTCTCTTTGTGCCCTATGCCATAAAATCCTATATTATTTTATATTCTGATAGTAGCATGCATATACTAGATGAATTTGAGTGTTGAATTGCTTCTTAGTTAAATTTTTATTTACTTGCATTTCTTTTTGAATAGCCTCTACGCTCACCACAACCTTCTTTTTTCTTTGTTCTCTTGCGAGGTACCTGTGGGAAAGCAAAGAGAAGGAGGTTTTAGGAGCACTAGACGAAGGATCTTGGACAATCGGATCCGAGCATCAGTCGTCCCCATTCGTTCTGGTGGGGGTGCTACGGGCGGAACCACTGGGTCATAGCCCCCGGTGTTGTGAGTTTTCTTAAAACTTAGATAGCCTCTAGGGAGCCCATCTGTATGTACGTTCCCCCACCTTTAGGGCCCTGTAGAAACTTCAATTCCTAAGCTATTTCTTTCTTTTACTTATTTTTAGATCCCTAAGCCCATTTACACATATATGAGTGCCTAAAGGGTTAGAAACAAATCTCCTTTCATCCCCTACAATACTAATGACACTTAAGGACAAAAATTAAGGACTGAGTCTTAGAAAACTTAGACTTAGGATGCATGCTCTCTTAGGATAGAGACATAAAACATAGAAAATTTAGTGACACATTATCCCAAGATTAATTAACTTTAATTCATGAATAATTAAGCAATAAAATCAGTTACAATCTAAATCAAATACATTTAAAATACTTAGTCCTTAACCAAACTACAACCAACATACATAATCACTAAGAGGTAAAACTTGAATATGAACTTGAATTAAATATAACTAATCTACTTATCACCCCTTAATTAAATGTTAACTAAATAAAATTCATTAAAACAAACTTAAATACAAGGAGTTATAAAATTGGAAATGATCTAACTCAAACCTAAAAAGACTCCTAATACCCAAACTTTTAAAAATCCATAGCTTTGCCTAGAGAACTCCAAGTTCAGTAAACTAACAGTCAAATTACTTATAATAAGGCCTAATATTTAATTAAAATGCTAGAACTCTAAGACCTAACCTATTTCTAATAGTGACCTTTCGGACCCCTTAGCTTAGTGTATAGGTGGACCCCGAACTTCCTAAAATTCACTAAACAACTTAAACTTCAAATATCATTGTCCTAAGCACTAAAATGGATCAACAAATTAAATCAACTAAAAATGGACATTAATCCATTAATATTTAAACTAATCAAATTCTCCTTTTGGCTTTTAACAAACTCGAATTGCAAATAGCTTAAACTAATTACCTAGCTTAGGATCTACCACAGCCACACAGGCCTCTACACACACTGTAGAGATGTTTGCTAGGGCACCACTTCTAGACTTAGGTTAGGTCGGTGTTTACTTTTCTGCTGCGTGCCGAGCTTTTCCGGATTTCAGTGCATGTTGTGATTGAACTATTGATGTGTTTGTTTACTTTTACTGCACTCTGGGAATTGATGAGATTGCACGATAGACTACCCATAGGTTAGGATCGATCTTGATACTAATGATACTTTCTATAGGTGGCCATGCTCATGCAGCACTGAATAAAAGGGGGGCAATAATTATCATTTAAATGCTAATGATGTTTCATGCAGATGCTCCAGAAATTGCTCAGCCCCCCTAAATAAATGAGGGCTAATTAAAAATCATTATAAATTGCCACAGGTGCTTCAGAATTGCTTAGCCCTCAAACAATTAAGAGCATGGCCAAGTGTGAATGTGATGAGTACTTTTATTCCTATATAAATTGCTTGGGATAATATAAACTGCTTGGGATGACTTTTATTAGGATAACCTTGCAGGGGAGTCTAGATTTACTGCTTTCGTTTAATGTAAATTATTTGTAACTTGGTATTGAGTTGTGAAAGTCTATTTTGAGTGGGGATACAAGAATCCAAAGGTTGGATTTCAAAGAGAAAAGGACACCCAATATGAGGATAGTCCTTTTCTATTTGGGAATCCAAATTTGGATCATTCTACTACCCGAGGAGTCCAACGAAGCTGAGATCTGAGGAGTCCAAGGAAGAGAAGATCAAGGAGATGAAGAGCAAGAGTATCCCACTCAAAATAACTTGCATTAGTCTTAGGATTAGAAATCCGGGTTGTTGGCAGTGGTGCCCGACCACTTTAATTTTCTGCAGACCCTGGGTTGTAATTAAGGGCAGTTGGCCTATGGATATTTATTAATTTGTTTAGATAATTTTAATGTGTTTTATTTATGATTGTGTGCCTCTAGGGTTGTTTGCTTTTCCTAGTTTCTTGACGTTTTGTATGTCGCTTTTATTTTAGCCTGGATTCCGTTAGGCTCTCTAAGGACTAAAACTTTCTCTACTCGCAACTAATATTTAAAATTCTAAGGTTTAAGAAATTTAGAAACTTAACGACCTAGGAAATTACTGGAATCGTCCGGGGTCGCATGCATATTAATGCATTTCTTCTCTCCTTCTATAAGACACTTCCCCGCCTGCGGGTAGAGTCCGGATAATCTGACTTATGAGGATGAGGTGCCGGACCTGGGGAAGCCCAGTCTAATTCTAAAAATTATTTTTATAAGCCTTTTTAAAATTCTGTGCATATCTGATTTAGATACTTTAACCAGCATGCATTGCATTAGAAATCAACTAAATCAAAATTTTAATTGCATTAGTCATAGGAGCATTCACCCAACATCAGTCCGGGGCCAATTAGGAAATCCTCTAGACGTCGGCCCTACTTCCAAGAGCTATAACCTACTAACCCATCTTTCATTAAATGACTGGACAGCATGGTTTTGAAGCGACTAGGTGGTTAGCTGGCTCCCCAATCTAGGCCGGGGTAAGTACAGACTTGGCATTGCATTAGTTAGGACACGGGTGTTAGTGTTGCGTAGAACACTAAACCCATTAGATTTAGGATTCAAGGCTACTATTGTTCCGTAGTACGCCTCATCAGTAGGTAGGTCTTCTATCTTCCAGAGACCATAAACCCTACATATCCGCGTCACACGGATGACGCCACCTCCATCCTTCTCTCCTGTATGCTCTGAGTGCATGATTTTTTTTTTAGTTTCTCCAGTTTCTTCTCACTACCTTAGCCCCTCCGGATGCTAATCTGAGCCGTGTATGTTGACTAAGCCTAGTTGAACCTTTCTTTTCTTTTGAGTAGGATTTCCTAGTCTTCTCCCTATGTGCCAATCCCAATTTGGAAAGAATAATATAGAATCCTTAATCGAGAGTATTCTCAGGCCTCGGCTTGAGATGTAATTAACCACGGGGGCTTGCGCTCGTGGGAAACCGAATCCCACTTTCAAATAAACCCCACTCGAGCTGATGTATCGGGTGGGGGAAACCCGTTACGATCAGATCGTACATATTATTATCCATCGGGGTGTGCTGGTGAGAGCCACTATCCTCAATGGTTAATCGTATGTGTGATCGAATCTGCCCTTCCATTGGCCAGATACTGTCTCCCCTCGCGGGGCGATGGTGTTTGTTAGTCCTTTCGGAGGTCCACATGCATTGAACTATTTTTAAATTATCTTATTTTTAAACTTACATAAACATATATTTTAATATTTATATATTTTAAAATTGTTTTAGAATTATATAAATTCTCTAATTTTGAGAGATCTACCTTTTAAAATTTTAAACATAGATCATGCTTATGAACAACATTCATATGGGGAGGATTGGTGGATGATTGAGTTACAATCATCCACTAATCACTTCGTTAGTCTTATTTTTCTTAGTGTTTCGTAGTCCTTGCATGTGTATGATGCACAAACACTTAGTTTAGGCTCTCCTAGATCTAAGGACATGGTGTGTTTATATTTGTATTACATTTTCTTTATGTTACCCCAAGGGTTAGTTTCAAACATTGATTCAAGACCTATCTAATGTAGTGACACCTTAAGGACAATAATTAATGACCATCTAGCGGACTTAGAGAAATTCTACAAGCTAGGATTTACCTCTGATTGACTTGAAACTTGAACCATATGAACTTAGTGACATCATAAACCCCATGGAATTTTCTAGGAATTTTTAGATCCCTTTAAACTCTTTAATTAACAAACCCTAATTTGCCCCTTAATTAGGACCCCATAACTTTAGAAAATTTTAATAAATTTAAATAAAATCAACAAAATTACCTATAATATATCAAACTCTTCACGATTCAGTTCCTAATCCATGAAAATTAAAATCACTTCAATTGGACTTCAATCTGAATCTTAATTTAATTTTAATTAAAAATTACTTTTTAATTAAATTAAATAATTTAAAATTATTAAAAATTCCAAAATTTTCTCTAACATTTGGGAACACCTCTTTAGGTCATTTCTGACCTTTGGGAGTGATTCCAAGCAGTTTGGAACTGATTTGGATCAAAATCCCTAAAATGTTTTTAATTAAATAATTTCGATAATTCATTAAATGACCCAAACTTTGAAAATTCATAACTAATTATGAAAAATTCTAATTGGGGGCAAACTCAAAGGCATTCAACTCACATTAGGGTTGCGTATTTATTAAAAATATTAAGATTCTAGAAATTAACTTAAATCAAAAAGTCAACAATCTGGTCAAACTTAGGTCAAAATAAGGCCAAAACTTCGAAAATTCATAACTTTGGATAGAAGAATCCAAATTGGGCATGCTTATAGTCTGACTGATCGACTTAAGGTTTATTATTTTATAAAAATATTAAGTATTCACAAACCTCCTTTAATCAAAAAGTCAGTTTTGGACTCCTTGACCTAATGGATAGGGTGACCCCGGACCTTCTAACAACCTACTGACTCAACTTAAAATTCATAAAACATTATCCTAAGCTTTTTGTTAACACCCTAACCTGATAATAAATCAATTAACATCACCCTTCTTTAACATCTATCCAATTAAATCAATTTAATCAACCCATGATTGCTACTGGGTAACCAAGGCCTACGAGGCTATTGACTTAGCCCCAAGGAAGGTGAAATAAACTTTACGGCCTCGGTGCGAAACAAAGGTAGTAATCATTGAGCCCTTAAAACATACCTAATTTGATCATTAACACATTAATATTTAAACTCAAACCTAAACCTCTCCTGGGGACCTTCAACAAACTTGGACACTAGATAACTTCAACTAATTACCCAGCTTATGATCTATCTCAGCTACACAGCCTTTTACACACACTTAGATGGTTTGCTAGGGCACCACTTCTAGACCTAGGATAGGTTGATGTTTACTTTACTATTGTGTGCTGAGTTTTTTGGGTTTTCACTGCATGTTGTGATTGGAATGTTGTTGATGTATTTGTTTACTTTTACTGTACTCTGGAAATTGATGTTATTACACGATAGATTACCCATAGGTTAGGATCGATTTTGATACTAATAATATTTTCTGTAGATGTCCATACTTATGCAGTGCTAAATAAAAAGGGGGTAATAATCATGATTTAAATGCTAACGTTGTTTCATGCAGGCGCTTTAGAAATTGCTCAGCCCCCTAGATAAATGAGGGCTAAAATAATAAATCATCATATAACTACTACAAGTGCTCCAAAACTGCTTAGCCCTGAAAATAAGTAAGAGCATGGCCAAACGTGGCTGTAATGAGTACTCTTATTTTTATATAAACTGCTTGGGATGTTATATTAACTATTTGGGATGATTTTATTAGGATAACCATGCAGGAGAGTCTAAATTTTTATTGCTTTCATTAATGTAAATTATTTGTAATATAGTGATGAGTTGTGAAAGTATACTTTGGGTGGGGATACATGGATCCAAAGGTTGGATTCCTAGAGAGGAAAGGACACCCATTATGAGGATAGTCCTTTTCTACTTGGGGAGTCCAAATTTGGATCATTCTACTAACAAGGTGGAAAGAATAACCTCCCCTTTGGGGGAGGGTTTTCTTCTCCACCCTAGGTATCCAGCTACGACAAATCCAAGGAGCTCGAAGGGGAGAAGATCCAGGAGTCTGAGAAAGAGAAGATTGAGAAACTGAAGACCAAAAGTATCCCACTCAAAATTACTTGCATCTATTCTATGATTAGAAATCCAGGTTGTTGGCAGTGGTGCCCGGTCACTTTAATTTTCTGCAGATCCTGGTTTGTAATTAAGGACAGTTGGCCTATAGATATTTATTAATTGGTTTGATTATCTTGATGTATTTTATTTGTGATTGTGTGCCTTTAGAGTTGTCTGATTTTCTTAGTTTATTGGCGATTGGCATGTCACTTTTGTTTTAGCCTGAACTTCGTTAGGCTCTCTAAGGACTAAAATATTTTCTACTCATAACTAATATTTAAAATTTTAAGGTTTAAATAACATAGATGTTGCGAATCTGGTTTCAAGGACTATAATTTTGATGATAGCAAATATTTCTATTTCTAGTTGATTGTCTAATCGTTCAGGTCACAAGATCAATTGCAAATTCAAGCCAGCCATAGATCGAGTCAGTCTATTTTATAATTCAGGTCCAATATACTCTTTTCATCTTTATTGAGTTAAATATAATGTAAAGGATCCCCTATCTAAGTAACATTGCACACACACACTCAGGGGGAGAGTTTTAGTGAATTAGAGTTTCTGTTCATTTTTTGTTCAGATCGTCCTAGATGATATTCATATTATCCTGGACGATCTAGTGAACACAGAAACCCTAATTAGGATGACCAAGTTAAGTCTGTATGATTAATTAAATCATCCTGGATGATCCTCTGATCGTATAGGTTGATATGCTCAAATCAAAAATTCTCAGCCTCTAGATTAAGTTAGACAAGTTTTTATTTTTAGAGACTTAGTCCGATCGTCCCGGACGATACGTGTACCGTCCTGAACGATCCTTTACAATCATGCCTAAATTAGTCTAGTAATTAAGGAAAGCAATTAATACCTGATTGATATGATCATATCGTCCTGGACGATCGTAATATCGTACGAGACGATACATATAAAATCTTGACCGTCCAGAGCATTTCACCTGGCCGAACCGAACTATCCTCTGGACAATATGCCCGATTTTAAACTAATCATGCGGGATGATAGAGATATCGTCCCGGACGATTAAGTCATTTTTAATCGTACAACACATTTTGTGCAGGCCGATCAGAACTATTCTCAGGACGATTTTGGCTGTTTTGAACTAAGCGTACGGGACGATAGAGATATCATCCTGGACGATCAAGTTATTGTGAGATCGTCTAGCATAAGTTGCCCTGGACAAACTATTCTCTGGATGAAATTCCTGATTCATACTAATTATCTCGGACGATCGTAGAATCGTATGGGACGATCTGAACAACTTTGTCTTCTAATTGTCCAGAGAAATCAAATCGTCTAGGCTAAAAAATGAGATTTTGCATTAATCGTACAAGATGATTCTTCGATCATCCTGGATGAAATTTGTCGACCAGTTGAGATTTAGGGCAATTTTTAAGCCCTCCCATAAAAGATATTTCTGTTCCAACAAAAAAAATCTTTTGCCACTTTCCTTTCCAGAGAAAACCTTGAGAGAGAGAGAGAGAGAGCTTGGGAGAGAGAGAGGATCTTATGAGAGGGAGTTTATGAGGGATTCACAAAGGTTGCTCCAAGAAAGGATCTGAGTCGTCTTCTCCGTTCGTCTTCTATTGTCTTATCGGTGTCTCTGTGGGAGGATCATTTGTAAGAAGATTCAGGTTCTCTGCCTGCTTCAGGAGGAAGCGAAAGGAGTCTAGGTTCTTTGCCTGCTTTAGGAGGAAGTGAAAGGAGTTTAGGTTCTCTGCCTACTTTAGAAGGAAGCAAAATGAGTTCAGGTTCTCTGCCTCACCGAGTTGGTGGGAAGGAGTTTTTATACAGACTTCTCCGCCTTACTGTGGGAGCAGAAGGAGAGTTACTTAGTGTTAGTGCAATACCCAGAGGGGAGGCTCCGGGGAGTGGACGTAGGTCAAGTTGACCGAACCACTATAAAATCTGGCGTGTTCTTTCCAATTATTTTCCACATTTATTTTCCTGTTGATGATTGTATGATTATGAATATTATTCTATTATTATTAAATATCTGCACAACATCATATAACTGTAAAAGTTTTAAAACATTCAAAAAGATTTTTTAAATTATTATTTTGCTCTCGAATTTTTAAAACTACCAATTCACCCCCCCCCCCGCTCTGCGATTGGCATGTCGCTTTTATTTTAGTCTGAATTTCGTTAGGCTCTCTAAGGACTAAAATATTTTCTACTAATAACTAATATTTAAAATTTTAAGGTTTAAATAATATAGAAACCTAACGACCTAGGGAACTACCAGAATCATCTAGGGTCGCATGTATATCAATTCATCTTCTCCCTCCTTATTATAAGACACTTCCCCGCCTGCGGGTAGTGTCCAGATAATCAGACCTATGAGGATGAGGTGCTGGATCTGGGGAAGTCTAGTCTTTTCTAAAAAATTATTTTTATAATCCTTTTTAAAATTTTATGCATATCTGATTTGAGATTGTTAACTAGCATGCATTGCATTAAAAATTAACTAAATTAAAATTTTAATTGCATTAGCTCTAGAAGCATTCACCCTACATAAGTTCAGGATCAATTAGGAATCTCTCTAGACGTCGGCCCTATTTCCAAGAACTATAACCTACCCACCCATATTTCATAAAAATAATTAGACTCATGATTTTGAAGCGACTAGGTGGTTAGCTGGCTCCCCAATCCAGGCCAGGATAAGTCCAGGTTTTGTATTGCATCAACTAGGACACGGGTGTTAGTGTTGCGTAGAACACTAGACCCACTTTAGATCTACGATTCAAGGCTACTATTGTTTCATAGTATGCATCATCAGTAGGTAAGTCCTCTATCATCTAGAGACTATAAACCCTACATATCCGCATCACACAGATGACGCCACCTCTTATCTTCTCTCCTGTATGATTTGAGTGCGTGATTTATTTTTTTTTCCAGTTTCTTCTCACTACCTTAGTCCCTCTGGATGCTGATCTGAGCCGTGCATATTGACTAAGCCTAGTTGAACATTTCTTCCCCTTTGAGTAGGACTTCATAGTTTCCCCCCTATGTGCCAATCTCAATTTGGGAAGAATAATGTATAATCCTTAATCAAGAGTGTTCTCACGCCCCGGCCTGAGACATAATTAACAACAAGGGCTTGCGCCCGTGGGAAACCGAATCCTACTATCAAATAAATCCCACTCGAGCTGATGTATTGGGTGGGGGAAACTCGTTGTTATGATCAGATTGTACATATTATTACCCATCAGGGTGTGCTGGCGAGAGCCACTATCCTCAATGTTTAATCGTATGTGTGATCGAATATGTCCTCCCATATGCGATACCGCCTCCCCCACGGGGCGGTGTTATTTTTGTCCTTTCAGAGGTCCACATTATAGCTTTTCGCCACGTTACATGAATTGCAGACATGAGATGAAGAGGGAGTACATATATATATATAACTAATTTAGCTAGTTCCTGATGTATCCGACTGTGGGGATGACTGAGCCTGGCGTGCTAGGTTGCTGAATTGGAGGTGGTAGAGTGGAGAAATGCCTGAGATGTGGTTGGCGGGTGAAGAATAATGTATAGACCGTTATGACAGTTTCCACGAATGAGGGTTCGGTTGTCCAGTAGGTCCTTAATTAAGAAGCAGTCGAGTCGAAGGATATGGAACAGTTATTATCAGTTGTTAGTTTGTGTATTAAGAGGAGATTGTGTGATAGTAATGGAACTTGAAGAAGATTACGTAGGTAGAGCTTACGGTTTGATTCAGGAAGAGGAAGTATTCCCTATCCGGTGTGATGTATCGGGAGAGAGCTGCCATTGGCCGTAGACATGGTTTCTGATCCAGTGTAAGGCACCGAATAGTGGAGATTGGCTACATCAGGCATGAGATGAGCGGAGGCCCCAAAGTCCAGAACCCACTCTTTGAGAGATGTGGGTTGAGAGTTGGTCAGAAGAGTTTTTGGCGAGGAGTTTAGTGATCCATTGTAATTGGAGTTGTATCTATACCAAGATGTGGAGGCCCCATGGCCTAATTTGCCACATATTTGACAGACCAGCCTGGTAGTGTCGTTGCGGGTGGTGGGAGTGTTTGGTCTGAAGGGAGCTCCACGGTCTCGTGATTCTCTGTAGCTAGAGCGACCACGATTTGAGTTGGAATGATTGGTGTATAGGGCTACATTGTTAGGGATCACATTAGTGTCCCACTGTATCTTCGTTTGAAGATGAATTTCCTCACTGCAGAGGAGGTTGTAAAGCACGTCTATGCTCATGGGGAGCTGGCTAGTTCGGATGGAGGTCTTGAAGGGATTATATGAAGGAGGCAGACCGTTCAAGATGTGAAGGATGATTCCTCGGGATCCAAAAGGGACCCAGCTGCAGCTATGTTATCCACCAGGGCTTTGATTTTCGCTAGGTACTGCATCATGGAGAGATCTTTCATCTGGACATGATACAGCTCATTTTTGAGCTGAATCACTCAGGATCGGTTCGTGGGTTGTAGACGCTGCTCAAGCGTAACCCATATGTCCCTCGCGGTGGTGAGGGTGATAATGTATGGTAGAACTGACAGGAAGATCGTGGAGTGTAGAGCATATACCAGGTTTTGATCGACTAGATTCCACAGTTGGTACTCAGAGGGATTGGTTTCTACGAGAGCAGATGGCGATTTGGGGCTACTGCCGGTCAGATGTCCCTCAAAGCCATTCGTAGAGAAAAGTTGAAAAATTTGTAATCTCCAAATCGAGTAGTTGCCACTTGTGAGCTGATTGATATGATAAGTTTGAGGTTAGTCATAAAAAACTTGAGAGGAGAGGGAATGGTGAGCTCTGTCATTGCCGTATATAGGGAGGAGACTGGATGCGCTGCTGGTAGTGAGGTAGGTTGGGTTGCTGATGAGGACTCCTGGTTCACCATGGACTAGGAGAAGGGTAGTAGTTCAGGTAAGCTCTGATACCATGAAATAACCTACAAAACAGTTAGTAAAGCAGAAGCAGATAGAATGAAAGAACTGGAATTAATTCATTTCCATTAAGGAAGATGATGTTGTAGCAATACAATGATGTGTATATATAATAGAGTGGATGTGTTGTGGAGACAGTTGCAGGCGTCGTTGGTGACAGACTGTGGAAAGGAGGAGTAGAGCAGTATATGCCGAGTAGGTGTTGTATGATAAGTGTGATGTACTGCTAGTATATGGTGGTTATTCTAACACATGGCTGGCTTCTTGATACCCGCTCCCCTCAAATTTTTGATGTCTAACCTTAATTCTATAGTCAATCTGCAACTCAATAACGAAAACTATGCTATGTGGAGTCTACAAATATACAAGTTGTTCGCAGTAAATGGATTTGAGGGATACCTCACCGAAAGCCAGATCCATCCCAACAAACCCGATGATCATGCCGATAGTCGGCTCTGGAGACTCATAGATCAGAACCTCGTCTCTGCATTGCTGTCCACCATCTCCCCATCAGTGCTGCCTTACATCCTTCATCTTTCCAACACCCACAAAATCTGGCTCACATTGGCTAACCGTCTTCAACCCACCAATCGATCAAGAGTGATACAACTGAAAAATGAACTCCATAATATCCAGATGAAAGATAACACCATGAATCAATACTTGGCTCAAATCAAAATGTTGGTGGATAACATCACCGCCGCCGGGTCGCATATAGTTTTTGAGGATATCCTTATGTACATCCTCAATGGATTGCCTCCCGCTTACAACGCTTTCAAGACTGCCATACGCACCTCCCAACTCCCCATCAATCTTGACGTCCTCTATTCGCTCTTATGTAGCGAAGAAATCAACATTCATAATAAACTACAGCTGGAGACAAACCCCTTGCCGGACCACTTGGCACTATACTCTAATCGACCTAGGTATTCCCGCGACAGAGCCAACTCCTTATATCGTGGGCGCGGTAACTCTCATCCACCTCTCTCCAACAGTCGACCACCCTCTCCCAGCAATGCCACACGTCCAACCTGTTAAATATGCGGGAAGTTTGGGCACACGGCTCTTACATGCTGGCATCGTTGCAACTTACAGTACTCAACACCTCCCTCCGATCAACCTAAGGCCTTATTCTCTCAGCCATAAGCAAATCCCACCATTGACTGGGTGCTCGATTCGGGGCTACATCTCATCTCATCGCCAATCCTTAAACACTCCAACAACCGACACCTTATTTCGACTCAGATTCAGTCTCAATAGCTAATGGTAGCTCTCTTCCCATACAACATCAAGGTCAAGGTGTGTTGCCTCTCCCAAACACACCACGTAAGCTCCTCCTTCAACACATTCTTCATGTACCATCTCTCTCACACAACTTGTTATGTATCCACAAACTAACCTCCGACAACAATTGCTCAGTTTCTTTCGATGCTCACGGTTTCATTATTCAGGATCTAGTGGACAACCAAATTCTACTTCGTGGACAAGCCCATGATGGACTGTACACAATCTCTACCGCAAATCCCTCCCTGATCACTCTTCATGTAAATTCTCAGTGGGTTGTTAAACCTAAGCAATTATCCCAAGGCTAACCAAGAGGGGAGGGTGAATTGATAATATTAAAAATCTCTTGGTAATTTTGAAACCGATTTAAATAATTTTGAGCACAACAATATATTTTTTAAAAATTATTTCTCAACCACAGAAAAATTAAAAATGCAAAAAATAGAAATACGATAAAAAGTAAAGAACAGAAAACACTAGATTTTATAGTGGTTCGGTCCAACAAGACCTACATCCACTCCTTGGAGACTCCTTTTTCAAGTATTGTACTAAACATTAGTGACTCTCCTTTAGCCCCCACAACAAGGCAGAGAAGCCCTTACAATAATCTTTCTTCCACCAACCCAGTGCAGCAGAGAACTGACGTCCTTTTTCACCCTCCTAGTGAAGGCAGAGAACCCACTGTCCTTTCTTACCCTCCTAGTGATGACAGAGTACCAACATCCTTTCTCACCTTCCTGGTGACGGCAGAGTATCAACATCCTTTCTCACCCTCCTGGTGATGGCAGAGTACCGACGTTCTTTTTCACCCTCCTGGTGATGGCAGAGTACCAGCTTTCATAACCCTCCTGGTGCTGGTAGAGTACTAGACCTTCTTTGAAATTCCTCTCTCAAGAGCCTTCAAGGAAGTTGGGAAGAATTTTGATGAACGAACAATAGATCCTCACTATTTAGTCACCTTTGTGAATCCCCTCACAAATCCCTCTCACAAGATCTCTCACTTTTTAATCTCCAAACACTCTCTCAAACTCACTCCTAAGGAACACTCAAGATAATTTCAAAGAAAGAAGTATAGGAAGTCAATTTTTAGGACCCTTATATACAAAGGATAAGAAAAATCATCCAAAAACTAAAAATTTTAAATTTGACGGAATGACATCGTATAGTACGATCGTACTTCATACGTACTAATAGTTCAAAAAATTCATGTATGACCCTGTACGAATCTAATTTCGTGCTCTGGAATGGTCTGTACGAAATGACATCATACTGTATGGACTGTTACAAAATGAACATGTTAGTCCGATATGATCTAGTATGAACCTAATTTCATACTTTGGAATGGTATGTATAAAATGACATTGTACTGTATAAACAGTTCAAAAATGAATAGGTTCGTCCGGTAAGATCTAGTACGAACCTGATTTCGTGCTCTGGAATGATCTGTATGAACTCAAATCGTCCCGTACGATAATAGATCGTATAGTATGATTAATTTTTAAAAAAATTTGTCTCACTCCCCTAGTGTGATTGTGCACGGTTACCCAATTACAATCACATTCTCTTATAAAATAAATAAAAAATTACATACTTCACTTACAAGGTATCCTAATCTAATTTGCCTTGAAGTCTTTGTCAGTCTAGAGTATAATTTTCCTGAAATGTTAGTACATAAAATTAACACAGACCAAATATATCCAATATATGTTAAGAGAAAATAATAATCAACATAATAATATTTTGGTATCATCAAAAACTCATATGATATACAATCATAGATTTGAAATCTAAGATGCAACCATCTCCCACTTTTTGATGATGACAAAACACTTATTGTTTGAGTTAACAGTTAAGCCAATTTTTCTCTTAAGCTCCCCCTAAATGAATGACCAATTTAAAACAAGGGATTCCAATAAAGTTCAAAAACAAAACAAGCAAAATTGAAAAACTACTAAGCTCCTCCTAAATGAATGACCAATTTAAAACAAGGGATTTCAATAAAGTTCAAAAACAAAAACAAGCAAAATCAAAAAACTAAAATAACACACTATACATAATACCATAATACTTAACACACTACACACAATACCACAACACTAAAGCAAAAATAATAACAAAATAAAAACAATAAATAATACATAATGGCTCCCCCTTTTGACAACAACAAAAAGGAAATAATAACCTTTTTGAATGAGTGGCTATGAATAAATCAATCGAGTTAATGAAGAAGAAGATTTTAAAGATTACAATACTCAACATTAATTTCTTAATGTTGAAAAGAAAATTTCAAATTTTAAATCAAAGAACAACTTGAAAAAGAAAAGTCAACTAGATTCATTGTTCGTTCTAGACATATCAAATAAAAATAGGTATTACAAAAATGATGAATTTAAAGATTAATTATTTTCCAATTCAATATTGAAAATTATTGCTGATTATTTAGATATGTAAGAGAGATAGATGATAAAGGAAAGATCAGTATCAGTTGGCGACATTGCGCATCTTTTTAATAGTTTGTGACACACTTTGTGTATCTTTTTAGTTTGGGCTAATTTTGTGCCTCTTTTGACTTTGGCGTACATTGCACTTCTTTTCAAATATGTGGCACACTTTATGCATCTTTTTAAGTTTAACACTTTGTGCATATTTTTACATTTTATATTTTCAAATATCAATAAATCTAAAATATTTATTCCAATAATTAACAAAAATAAACATATTAAAAAAAATGAAATAAAAATAAGACATCTATTTTACAATAATTATCACAAAGAAATATTTATCTATAAAAATATAAACTTGATCTTCTAATCTTCATTCAGTCATACTGTAATTTAAAATTTTGAGAGATTAAATTTTATAGGAAAATTAATTTGTAGAGTAATGAAATTTAAAATCCCATTCTAAAAATCAAACACTAAAGATTTAAATCCATAAACATAAACAATTCAAGAAGAAAAAATCCACACAATAACAAAACATAATTCCATCTTATCATTGAACATAGCCACATACAAACATAGCCATACACAAACATAATCATCCAAGAACTAGAGGAAAAATAACATCATGCAGAACTGACACTTGAAATCACTAAAATCATAAAACCACAACCTAACAAAAGAACAACTACTCGCAAACATCTCAAGTATAAGTGCATCACAGAAATAAAAACTAAAACATTAGAAGATCACCACTAAAACTTTGAAGGATCCTGGTTAGGAGGTGGCTGAGGGTTGAATGCAGTGAAGTAGCTACTGATGGTAGCTACACTAGTGTTAATATAGTCGAACTGGCCACGAATCCAACCCATGTCTTCTTGATACCTTGCATCCTGCTGATTTAAATGATTCTCAATTTAGTCAAAATGTTGATTACCGTGAGTTTCAAGTCTGTCAAAGTGCTGGACCATGTATTGATAGTAGTTCTGGTCGGGTCCAAGTGCAGGGGCTCCTTATCCCTCTGAATCATCTCCCTCTGATCCTTGATCTTGATTAAATAGTGATCGAAAAGAGGTATTGGTAAAATAAGTAGAAAGTTCAGTGGGAGGATTAAGATGAATCAAGTTGTATTTCTTCTCCAAAATGTAAGTGATTAAATGTTCTAGAGCCATATTTTTCTTTCTCTTACTCTGAGGATGTCCAATATCAGAAAGATTGTGAATATAGTTCATGAAAAGTTGGGCTTCATCAAAATGAGATTCGGTCATTATCAAGTAAGTAACAGCGGACAAAAGAAGAGTCATATTTATGTGATCACCAGCTTTGGAAATGATAGATGTTCTCAAAACATGCTGGATTATCCTGTCATTTTGATTCAGGGTATACACACGAGGTAGGTGACTGATTTGACGAACACCTCTAAGCTAGTTAACTTCAGTCCAATTAAAGTCATATCTAGAGGTCATCAAGTGTGCCCTAACCCCTTGAGTTCTAAGATGGAGGAAGTTCCCTAAATCTTCCTTAGTGATTTGGACTCTTTACTTAAGAACATAAGAAGACAACATAATGTGATCCTCATTTACTCTCATATTTACCAAAAATATTTGAAAGGTTTCTTTGTGATAGACATGGATTAGGGTCAGGATAAAGGATAATTGAGTCGAGGAGAATAAGGGCATGATAAAAAAGTTGATATCTCCTTGAATGAGAATTCGAGAAGGAGTGATTTTTGCTGCACAATATCTTTCATACGCTTCCTCATTTTTCTTGGACAAGGAGTTATCATCTCTATCACCTCAAGAGGAAGATCCCCTAGAAATTGGTGCGCATTTGCTACTACTGGCCATTGAACCGTTTGGACTTGAGAGGGTTTGAAGATTGAAAGTGATTGCGATTATAAACCATCAAATGCCTTGTTATTTAAAGAAATATGTTGATCGTACAATACGATCAATTTTTCATACGTACAATTTTAAAATCGTACAGGACGAATAATGTTTCATACAGATGAATAGAAACAGCAAAAAATAAAATGACTTTTTGTAAACTGCCATTCCTAAGGTGTCCTTTCGTACTGACTTTTTGACCAAGCAATTGTACAGACGAACACCTATTCGTACGGGACGATCGGTATATTAAAGATCATTTTACTAACGATTGGGTTCGTCCTTATCCAAATCGACAACATGGATCATACAGATGAAATATAATTTCGTACGTACGATCTGACAAAATAACTAACATGCCTGGAAAAAATCGTCCCCAATCGTACAGACGAAACTGCATATACCGTACAATACGATAACATCATCGTATAGTATGAAACCCTTTGAAAACTAAGTTTCATAACCTCAACTCTGAAAACTATCATGAACACGCTACAAAATTTGTATAGTACGAAATAATTTCGTACAGTACGAAAAGAACACTTAAAATAAAGCATGATGATCAGAAAAAGATAATTTTTAAAACCAACCACTTAAAATCCAATGACATGTAAATATGTTAAAACAAGACCAATAAAAAAATACTAAACAAAAAATAAACAAAAACAAAAAACACACACATAATCAAACATACAAATTACAACAAACCAACAATGAGAATAAACAAATACATAATTATAAAACAAATCAAGTTTACAGAATCAATTTAAGTATTAAGATCAATCACACCTAATATGGTCCTTAAAGTACTAAATGTGTCAAAAGCCAGTGGTTTTGTGAAAATATCTGCAAGTTAATTTTTCGTGGCAACATGATGCAATTCAATCTCTCCCTTAGCTACATGATCTCTAATGAAGTGATACCTTATGTCTATATGCTTGGTTCTAGAATGTTGAATAGGATTCTTTGAAATGCATATGACACTAGTATTATCACAGAAAATTAGAATTGTGCCAATAGAAAATCCTAAGTCAATCAACTGTTGTTTTAACCAAAAAACCTATGTCATACAACTACCAAAGGCAATATATTCTGCTTTAGCAATAGAAAGGGCTACTGAATTATGTTTCCTACTGGACCAAGAAACTAGAGAATTTTTAATGAATTGACAAGTTCCAAAAGTACTTTTTTGATCTACCTGCATCCTGCAAAATCTGAATCAGAATATCCAATTATTTTAAAAGAAGAGATGTGCTTAGGATACCAAATCCCTAAATTTTGAGTTCCCAAAAGATATCTCAATATTCTTTTAACTGCTATCAAATATGATTCCTTTAGATCAGATTAAAATATAGCACACAAATAAACACTAAACATGATATATGATCTGCTAGCCGTTAATTAAAGCAATGATCTAATTATTCCTCTAATTTTTTTTTGATCAACAGATTTTTCCTTAGGGTCCTTATTTAACTACACTGAGGAACTCATTGGTGTAGTTACTGGTTTAGCATTATCAATTTCATACTTTTTAAGGATGTCCTTAATATGTTTTGACTGGCTAAGAAATGCTCCTTCCTCACTTTACTTTATGCTAAAACCAAGAAAGTAACTCAACTCTCCCATTAAACTCATTTCGAATTCATTACTTATTATTTTTGAAAACTCATCACAAAGATTTTTATTGGTAGATTTAAATAAATGTCATCAATATATATTTGAACAATGAGTATATCTTCTCCTGTCCTTTTCGAAAAGGAAGTGGTGTCCATACTTCCTTTAACAAATGATCTCTCTAATAGGAAAGTGCTTAACCTCTCATACTAAGTCCTAGGTGCCTGTTTCAGTCTATATAATGTCTTTTTTAATTTAAAAATATGATTAGAGAATTTAAAATTTTTAAAACTTGAAGGTTGCTCAACATAAATATCCTCTTGTATCATCCCATTTAGAAAGGCACTCTTCACATCTATTTTATATAATTTAAAACCTTTAAAACAGATAAAGACTAACAAAACCCTAATTGCTTCAAGTCTGGCTACAGGAGCAAACATTTCTTCAAAATTAATCCCTTTTATTTGATTATACCCATTGTCCACTAATCTAATCTTGTTTCTAATCACAACTCCTGAATCATTCATTTTATTTTTGAACACCCACTTAGTTCCAACAATACTTTGATCCTTAGGCCTTTCAATCAACTCCCAAACATCATTTCTTACAAATTGATTCAATTCTTCTTGCATGGCCAACATTCAAAATTCATTCGAAAGTGCTTGATTTATATTAATGGGTTCAACCATCGATATAAAAGCAGAATGATTCACTTCTTTGCTAAGTCCATGCCTAGTCCTAATACCCTCACTAGGTTCACCTAAAATCAATTCCTTTGGGTGACTCTTAGAAAATTTCTATTCTCTAGGCAAAGGATTTTTCATTTCAGTATTTTCTTCCAACTTTATCTTTTCAATTTCTTGGGAGATATTTTCAATATGATCTTCTTCCAACCTAGGCTCTTCTGAAATTCTAAATTCATCAAAAACTACATGTGTGATCTCTTCAATTATCAACGTTCTCTTGTTAAATACTCTATAAGATTTTTCAACACTAGAATATAAAAAAAAAATTCCTTCATCAAATTTTGGATCAAATTTTTCTAAAAGAATTTCATCATTATTATGAATGAACACCTTGCACCTAAAAACATGCAAATGTGAAAGATTTGATGTTCTACCCTTAAGAAGTTCGTAGGATGTTTTGTTCAACTTGGATCTAATATTTATCCTATTCAGAATATAATAAGCTGTACTTACCACTTCGGCCCAAAAATATTTTAGATGTGAGTATTCTGCCAATATGGCTCTAGCGACTTCTATTAATGTTCTGTTCTTTCGTTTAACAACCCCATTCTGCTAAGGGGTTCTAGGAGCTGAAAAATTATGATCAACTCCTTATTCTCTAAAAAAATCTTCAAAATTTTCATTTTCAAATTCTCTTTCATGATCACTTTGAATTGAAATGATTTCACACCCTAACTTTCTTTAAATCCAAGTATAAAAATGTCTAAATTCGTCAAATGATTCACTCTTATGAGATAAAAATTTAACCCAAGTGAATCTTAAAAAGTCCTCGACTATCACAGATCCATATGAATGATTTTCAATGGTTTGCTAGTTCTAAGATCCTTAATGGAATGAAAAGAGGACTTCACCTATTTTTTTAATTGACATGCCTCACACAGGTGATCTTTAGTAAAGTCTAGTTTAGGTATTCCTCTAACTAATTTTTTTTGGATAATTTTCCTTAAATTTTTCATGCTTGCGTAACAAAGTCTCCTATGTCATAACCATGATTCATCAGTTATTATTTTGAGACAAAAAATATTAGAAGATTTAATAAAATTCAGATCAAGCATGTATACATTATTTACCCTTATTCCATGCAAAACATCAATTCTATTTTGGCTTATTATGCAGCTAGTAGGAAAAAAATTTACACTATACCCCTTATCACATAGCTGATTAATACTCAACAAGTTGTGCTTTAAAACTGGAACTTTTGAGTGTTTTTATGCTTTCTATTGAATTCAATGCATCAACAAAGTATTTAAGTGCAAAGTTATGTGGTTGTATTTTTTTTCTTATTTTATTTTTAGTTTAATTATGTAATATATTTGAGCTGTTGTGTTTTTCTTTTTCTCACATATATAACTCAAGTAGCATTATGTTTCATGGCATAAATTAATATTTGCAGTAGGGGTGTAAGAAAATTAACTCGATCCGTCAATCTGATATGAACATTTTGAATTTAGGTTAATTTTGGATTTTATGATCATTAAGGATTCTGACTTTTATTATATTGAAATGAAGTACTTTATTAGTGTCTGGTGAGTTGTTATTCACCTTTTATATTATATATAGATTTTTTTACTATTGTTAAATGATTCAAATCTAGAGGTAATATTATAATTTTTTTTAAACGCTAATGCCAGTCCCAAGCCTGGATGAAAAAGGTTGAGTATTTTTTTTACAATTAATTCGTTTTTGCTTAATGTGTCAATAAATTATAACAATATTTTGTAATATATTTTTCACATTTCATTATAGTATTACTCAAGGTTTCCTTGGCACGATTCAAAGTGTATCCCTTGTGGTAAGTTGTCTTAACTTTCCCTCACAATATAATTACTATGTTTGTGTGCTTTTTTATAATGAGATGATGAGCTCTTACCAAATTCTATATATCAAGTCTCACAAGTGAGTTTAGTACTATTATTTAATTTATTTGTTCTAATCACTTCTATTAATGACATAACGTGAGAGGTGTTTAAGACAAAAATTCTTGCTGCAAGTGGTTTTTATTTTATTTTTTTTTTAAAAACTTTGATTATCTTTGTTTGATTCTTCTATGACACGAGTGCACTATTTTCATTCATTTCTAACAACGTACACTTTGTGCACGTGCATTTATATGGATATCTTAAAATTCCATGTGTGAATGATATGATCAGCTGTGATCCATCATTTTCTTAATTCATGAATTTTCTTATAAATTCTTTTAGTTTTGCCATGCTTTAATTTAGAGCTTAAACATATCTTCAGATCATTATATGCATGCACAAAATATTTACATATTATATGTTTTTTATTTAATAATTATCAAAATTTATTTTGGGCTCTAATTTGCAGCCAACTATTTCCCATTTTTTTTCCTCTCTTGCTTTATTATCTTAATAATGTTTAGTTTATTGTGTATTTAGTTACCTAAATATCTTATGGTTTAGACTATTTAGACTATAATTTGATGATAATAAATAAAATTGGACATTATTTAGATATTTTATTTAATAATTATAAGGAATTAAGACAATATACAATTAAATAAGGAGATAATAAAATGAATAATATTTTATTAGTTTATTTAAAATTTTGTTTCATACTAATTTTAGCCTTAACTCTATTTTTTGTGTTTCTCTTCAACTTTATGGGTAGGATTATAGATGGGTTAAACAGGGGATGCTATTTCTATTCATAGAATATTTAGATAGGTTTGTGACCTGAGCTCTGAAACTATTGCATGGTTCTTCCTTCAGTAGTTATGTTTCGGACCTTCAGTTTCTTGTGGCAGGTTCCAAGGCCAGACACAGCTTTACGGAAGCAATCCCTTTGAATTTTGCTTGGCTATCGAGGAGGCTTTCTTAGCTGAGCATGATTTCCTAGGAGATGAGGTTGATGAAATAAGTTTGGGTAGACAAATGGAAAACAACCAATTCATACCCAGAGGGATCCAAGAAGCATAAATTTTATTAATTTTTTTCATATAATAATTTAATCTTCTTATATTTTTTTTTCTAAGTGTAATAAAACTAGTATTTAGAAAATTGCAGGAGAGCATGTTGGACCGGATATCTAAACTGATCGGGCGACACAACTGAAACCGCTATCAACTCTCCGACAAACCCTATCCATATCCATATCACGCCGACTCACAACGGCTATTAATCTCTTCCGGTCCGGCGACTCTCTTCTCTCTCCTTATCTCCCCCCTCTATCTCTCTCTAACCTCCAAGGAACCCTAGGACCCCAATTCCCGCTTCTCAAGCAACCCTAGCTCTCTCGCATGGCCGCGCTCCTCTCAGTTCCGAGACACTACTCCCCGGCGCCTTTCAGCACCTTCTCGTCGCCTTGGAGGTCGCCGAGGAGATCTGCTTGGGTTCCCCGCCTGGGGTTTCGGTGCTTCTCGTCGCGGCCTGCGCGGAGGGATGTTGGTGGTGAAGAGGTAAGCTCGATTGCGTATTTCTCATCTGTTTCTAAGTTGCGATGGGGTGGATTTGGTTAAGAAGTTGCAGTTTTGCTCATTGCTTGCAAATCTGAACGTCTAGAAGGAACCGGCAGTGCAAGGTGCAATCTCTGGCTTATGCTGTGTTTCTTTGAAAAGAAATGAAATCAATGCATTCAGAATGCTGCCTTGGAATATGTGTTAATATTGAGATAGTGCGCAACACTTTGAAGAGTATTGTTCTTTAGGTCCGAATTGCTATACTGGACAAGTTGGGTTAAGCTCTCCCATTTTGAAATTAATTCTGGCTAGATTTGGTTAAAAATAATTGACGTTTTGATCACTGATTGCAATTTTGAGCATTCTGGTGGTAGTTGGCAATGTTCGGCTCATATGATTTGTTGTTTTAGAACCTTGGAATAAAGCTAGACTGTTGATGGGATGATGTGGGTTTAGAATAAGATCACCCTTTTTTATGTTAATACGGGCTCATATGAAATTAATTCTCAAACCAACTCAAGCTGTAGGTATATATAAACTTAATTCCGTCTCTACCCATATGTGCAACATCTATTGAAAATAAGACTAGAAAATAGACTTTGATGATTTTAGATATGTGTAATGAAGGATAGAATGTACAACATTAGACTGAGAGATAAAATTAATGTCAAGGGATTAGGAAATAAAGGAAGGATAAAGTTATTTAAAAATATTTGTGCATAGTTGGCTTAACACCTCAGGCTACATGAGAACGAATGAAAAGTGAGAATTCCTAAGGTCTACTCCAAATAATTGCGATATGGATTGTGATGATGCTTTATGCTTTAGAAAAGTCTTGCTTTCGTTGATACATTGTTATTAAAGTTGTGCATCTTGTGGTTTTGTTTATACTCCATATTTGTGTTTTGAACAGAGAAAGAGTTCATTTGAGCTTAAGAAGTGCGCGTTGTCTGTAGCATTGGCATTTGAATTGGTATTAGGTGTTCCACAGTTTGGTTTTCCTGCATATGCAACTCCTTCAGGTCCTGTGTTGCCTGACCTTTCTGTGCTAATATCTGGACCACCTATTAAGGATCCTGGTGCATTGTTAAGAAATGCTCTGCCCATTGACAACAAAGCTATCAGGGAAGTTCAAAAGCCACTTGAAGATATAACTGACAGCCTCAAAATTGCTGGTGTCAAAGCATTGGATTCAGTTGAGCGGGTAAGTGTTGCCGCCCATCGATCCTTGAGGTTAAAAAGCTTTCCTTTGTTCCTTCTTAGTAGGGCCTTTATGCATAAATGCACTCTTTATCTGTTTTTTTTTTTTTTCATTGCTGATGTGCATGATATTCTATTACTATTAGCTAACTATATATTATAAAAAAGTCATTGGCTTTTGGGGGCAACAGACTACTAAAACTGCGTTCTTTCAAAATCAAAAGCATGTAGCTTTTGCTTCTCCAATTTATCAGTATTCTTTCTCAGGAAGTTGTAATAGTTGACAAATTGTGCTCCCTGTAGAAAACATCCAAATCTCACTAACCACTTTGTTCATTTTGGATGATAATTTATGTTTATTTGTCTTTATAAAGGGTTTTAATGATATCTGAAACATGCTTCTCTTTCTCAAGAATAGAATGTGAGGCAAGCTTCCCGTGCGCTCAACCAAGGAAGAAAATTTATTATTGCCGGTGTGGCTGAGTCAAAGAAAGCCCATGGAGAGGAATTGCTAAACAAAATAGCTGTTGGCATGGAGGAACTCCAACGTATTGTTGAGGAAAGGAATAGGGATGCGGTGGCGCCAAAGCAAAAGGAGTTGCTTAATTATGTTGGAGGGTCAGTTTCTATCCTTTTATGCTAGGAGTAGATGCAACTTTTTTTGAAGCTATGTTTTGACTCTGAGCTCTTGAATGTTAGCCACAATAGAGTAATGTTTGGGGTAAGTATCATTATGGTTCCTCGGATAGGGTTGTGCTTTACTTAATTCACAATTTAAATGCCCTCTACTTTGGTCCCTAGATTATTTTTGAGATTTTACTGTGACTCGTCAACTTGATTTTTGGTCTTTAAAGAGTTTTTTTTTTTGCTGATGACTTTAAATAATTCGTTATGTTAGTTGATGCAATATTTTTTACTTAAATTTGAATAAAATTAAATTTTTATGCCAAAAAGTCATCATCAATAAGATTTGTCTCCTATTCTAGGGTTAGATCATTTCCCAATGAGGTCGAAATCACTCACTCCGCCGACATTGGAGAAGAAGTGGAAGAAGAATATAAGGCACCCTTTAGTTTTTGTAATTGATTATCATGGCTTTAGATCATTTTTCAATAGGTGAAGCCCCTCACTCCACTAGCATTGAAGAAGCAAAGAAAAATAGGAGAGTTGAAGGTAGCAATAGAGGTCCTTCATCTAGCACCATTTGATTCGTAAGCATCATTTTTGAATATAAAATATCACCTAGAGAGGTGCAATCACTAGTGATTGTTTAGCCGACCCTAGGAAGGAAGAGGGAAGATTTATGTACTAGAAAAAGAAGACTGAGATAGGAAATGGAGGGAGAAGTGGAGCGGTATTTGTGTCTTACACTCAGTTGACAGTTCTGTTAACAGAAGGATGTAGGCGAAGGTTGTCACAAACAGTGAGGACCAAAGTGAATGATTTTTAAAATCGCGGATATTTAAAAGTGTGGCTTAAAATCAAGGGTTCCACACGACATTTATATCAATATTTATGTGCATAGTGGCTGGCATCTTACTTGTTAAACTATAATGCCCTTGGTATAAAGGTGCAAATGAGTCGAATTGAGCTTAAGATTCCACCAACATGATCTTGAGCTTAAGCTTGATTAATTCTTCAAGCACATGCTCAAGGCAATGAGTTCTAGCTGGCTTGTAATTCAGCTTTTTCTTTTTATGAAAGAGGGAAAATAAATGCTAATTTGAGGAGTCATGGCAATGAAACCATGTAAAAGACATGATATTAGTTGCAAAAGAATATGTAATTAGAAGTAAGAGAGGAGGGAATAGAGATTTCCAAATAACTTTGTGAATTAAATCGTAGTAGTCTAACACTTTTAAATATATTTGTATCAGTATTTTATAAACAAATCAGCTCATTAGTTGACAAGTCAAGTCAGCGATGGCTTTAGTTTAGTTCATTGGTTTGTGACCTATTTTTTGAATTGAGCTTGTGTTGGTTCACAAGGCGGCTTAGTTCTGTATCACCCCTAGTTTATTCTCACTCTTGGTGGTATTTAGAAGTCTTTTCTCTGCGGTTTCAAGTTTATTTCATACTTAACATCCTATTTATGACCTTCTTTTATCATCTATTCCTGCCAATGAGCAACACATATGTATAGAGGGGGGCAACCTTGGAGTAGTTATTAAGTTTCATCCATTGGACTAACAGAAACAATCTCTGCATTAACTCGAACCTAATTCCTGCATTGTTAGGAGCTTCATGCTCTAGGTTACGTTGAGCACCCTATATGTGGGTGAAAAGCTTGATCTAATGGCTGGTTGGTTTTAAGCTGGATAAAATTTGTAAGTTTCACTAGTGTTGCTAGGTTTCTGCACCAAGAAATCTTGCCATGTGACACTAAGTTGACATAGAACTAGCAAGGCACCCTCTCTATTGACACAATTCTCATATACACCCTTGGTCATTGACTGCAGCTGAGATTCTCCTGGGCCATTGGGTTTCTGCAGTGTTGAAGAGGATATGGTGGATGGTTTCCCATATGAAGTGCCCGAGGAGTACAAAAACATGCCCCTTTTGAAAGGGAGAGCAACGGTAGATATGAAGGTTAAGGTTAAAGACAATCCCAATGTGCAAGATTGCGTCTTTCGGATTGTTCTGGATGGTTACAATGCTCCTGTTACAGCAGGCAATTTTATTGACTTGGTGGAAAGGCACTTCTATGATGGAATGGAGATTCAGAGAGGTATAACTAAAGCTTAATTTTTTAATTAATTTCTTTTGTTACTATTGCATGAAGAACACAATATTTTAATTAATGAATGTTTGTTTCTGTAGCCGATGGTTTTGTAGTTCAGACTGGAGATCCTGAAGGCCCGGCAGAAGGTTTTATTGATCCAAGCACCGAAAAAGTTAGAACCATTCCTTTAGAAATCATGGTCATTGGTGATAAAACGCCTGTGTATGGTGCGACCTTGGAAGTAAGTTTTCATTGTTTTCCAGGTGGAAACCTTTTCGGTTTTCTGTAATGTTAATTCTGCTGCATGAGAGCTCATTTACATATTAGATTTCTTCTTCATATCTTCATTTTTGGCTTTGCCTATCATTATAAACTTTATACCAACTACTGGTTCCAGCTTTATAATTACTCATTTTTCATTCATTCATGATGAGTGTTATGTGAGTTTTTATATCTGTTCTCCACCAATATTTGAAATATTATTTTCTTATTTTTCTGAATTCAAGTTCCTACAAATGCATCAGGAACTTGGTCTTTACAAAGCCCAAACAAGACTTCCTTTCAATGCATTTGGAACAATGGCAATGGCTAGAGAAGTAAGTTCTTTTAGTGAATTCCTCCCATTAGATAGATGCTAATATCAGTTATCTAATTAGCAAGTGATCAAAATTATCTATAGACTTTTTTTCGGTATGTTCAATTTTAGGATAAATTTTTTCTAGTGTTCAATTTAGTCCTTTATTTTAAAATTGGTCCCGGGAAGCTCTCTATCACTATATTTTAAATTTTTAAGATCTATCATATCAATTATTGGTCGTATTAAGTACTGAGATTGATCCTAAAACTGTCAAAATATCCTAATGAAAAGCTTCAAAAGCAGTAAGAAGATTAGAAATTTTTGTACTAGAAAATTGTTTTAAAAAGCTGTAAGAAAGTAGTACTAAGCGAAGATTAAATTGAACACTGGAAAAAATTCTGAGATTAACATGAGCATGCCTAATCAGTCTAGAGACCAATAATATTCGTTTCCTTACCATAGTGGAAAGCTGATTGATATCCTTCTTCCTGGCTTTATTTCTATCCATAGGAATTTGAGAACAATTCAGCTTCCAGCCAAGTATTTTGGCTTCTCAAAGAGAGTGAATTGACTCCAAGCAATGCAAATATTCTGGATGGAAGATATGCAGTTTTTGGTTATGTTACAGAGAATGAGGATTACCTTGCTGATCTGAAGGTCGGCGATGTCATCGAATCCATTCAAGTTGTTTCAGGCCTTGATAATCTTGTCAATCCAAGCTATAAGATTGCAGGCTAACAAAATCTCCTTTTATGATTTGTAATAAGTTATATTTGACAATTTTTCTTTCTCATCATTCAACAATTCCCGTCATTGAGATGTTCTTTTATGTACTACTGTATTCCAATGGCTTTTTCAATGAATTCTTTCTTCTTGACAACTAAAGATACTGTACTGCACATCAGCTGCGAACTCTTAAATTTATTTTGGTGGAATAGAACCTATGGATAGAAATTTGATAAGATGAATCTATCAAAATCATAAGTGATTCTATCCAACTTATATAAGCTCAAATCTAACACCTGAAAGACTGAACCATAATTTAGGACTTTGAGATTTAAATTGGAGGATCAAACAATTGAGATTAGATAATTATTTTCAACTATGTGTTATCTTATCTTCTTTATTATAGGGAAGAGAAAATTCTCGTGCTTGTAATTATTTAGTAGATTATTTCATGAATTGCTATAATCATACAACTATAAATGATTTTTATCAAATGAAAAAAAAAATTCTTCTTGTTTATTTCTCCCGCCCGTAATTACCAAAGCATCCTCAGGCCACACTCACCTCCTCTGTTCTCTTTCGGATCACCTCACCGGAAGATGGCCGGCAAGCCTCTCAAGATGGACGGGAGCCAGATACCGCCGGATAACGAAGCCCCCGTGCCGCCGTTGGAGTTGGAGCAGAAGGTGGTGGTCTCCACCTCGCCTGTTCCATACTCCGCCCCCCGTGCCTGAGTCGTCGCCATTGCCAATCGAGCGAATACTCACCAATAATCAGCTTGAGAAGAAGATTCCTCGATTGGTCAAGCATCTTGAATCGGATATTGCAAAGAATCTGCGCGATAAAGGGCTTCAGGCGAACCTCCAGGATTGTCAGAAAGAGCTTGACCGGAGGAAACTCCCCCGAATCGAGGAAGTATGCTTTAGACCTAGATAATTAAGTTAAAGCTCTTATGATCAGAACATATACATTTTATACTTTTAAATAAAATTTTAAGTACTTTTTTTATGTTGTGAATAATATTTATTTTTTTAAGTTAATAGTTTTTAATCAATTAATTTATTTAAATACATAGTATAAAATATTATTTTGTATATATTTATTAATTATAAATGATATAATGTGAAATGATATATAGCTACAAATTTATAATATAAATTTAATATAAAATATGTTGGTATAAATTATATATAATATAAATTAATAATAATTTATATTAAATTTATAACTTTAAATGTGAATTAAAATTATATTAAATATGAATTAAATTTAAAAATAGAAGATACTTAGATTTAAAACTATTGGAGATATTATTTATTTAAAAGTTCTATTATTTTTAGTTATAAATTTATATTATCAAATCATTATTAGATATTTAAATCTTATTAAAATAATTTTAATATTTATGATATTATCTAATTCACCTCTGATTTAACTCACATCTAAGCATTAAATTTTGAACCTTTCATTTTTTTTCTATTTTATGTGTTATTTTGATTTTCATAATCTTGTTAATAATAGTTTTAATTTGGTTTAAATGTTGTTAATAGAAAGATTTAAAAATTATATATTTAAATATATGAAATTTTATAATTTGTAACAAATCCCTCGTAAAAGTTTACAGATTCTCTAGAATATTTCCTTTTCAAAAGAATTTTTTGTGAATATCCGATTAAATTTTTCATACACATAAAATTTTAAAATTTTAAATTTACTTTAAAACATGTGCATTTCCAACTTAATTATTTTTTTAGGGGCTCTTTGGTTTGTAAAGTGCGAAAACTTTAATTTTTTTTAAGAATTTTTTTGACATAAACAATAATTATTCTATGGGTCATTATAAGTCTAAATAACAAACCGTCTTCGTCGTACCATAGATATTATTGTGTTATAGCTTTCCTAATATTTTTATAATTTTTAGGCACCAATGAAATTCCTTAATAAATTGACACCTATACAAGTGGGGTTTTTGAAACCAATATATGTCCATTTTACAAACCAATTTCACTAGAGTATTTTAAACATGCTTAGTTAATTTATGAATAGTTTTCTATAATTTCTGAATTTCTGAATTTGAAGATATAAAAGAATTTTGGACTAAATTCGAATAAATTAAATAATTATATTAATATTATATTACTATTTTAATATAAATATCTTTAACCATTATAAACTTTCATTAAATCCATTTTTTCCTTTTGATTTTCATTAAGAGAGGGTTTGGAAAAAAAAAAGAGAAAGAGATGAGAGAGAGAAGGGGAAAAACTTGATTTTGGGGAACTTCGAGCCATTTTTGTCCATCAGTCCAATTGGGAAACTTGTTCATCTCGAGATTAGTTACATTATTCTTATTTCAATTTTTAAAAATAAAAATTTTTATCTAATTTTCTGATCAAATTTCTATTTCCGTCAGTGAAAAATATGGATAGCTTTTCTGGTAAAACTTTCACTGCGTAAATTTTTATATGTTATAGAGATTACAATATGCACATTTTGAATATTTTGTTAAAAGTTTTATAATGGGTTTTTTTAAATTTGTGGAGTTTTTATTGAATAAAAAATTATATGTATGTTGAAAAAGTGTTGTAGTATGATAAAAATCTTAAAATATTATTTTACACTATCCATGTTTGATTTTTTTTGAAAATATGTATTTTTGCTTAGTAGGGTTCTCTATTGTTTACCGTTATAAAAAACTATGCAATTTTAAAATATGCTCAATTACTCTTTAATTGTTATAATATGATGAAATATGTGCACATGTGATTAAATTATATCTACTAGGAGACATAATGGGTCAGAATTCTTTGAGATTTGATTTGTGTCAGGGAATATTCTGGTGCCTACAAGGCATATTCTGGTGGCTATAAGCTATATTCTGGTATCTACGGGCATGTTCTGGTGCTATAAGCACAAAAGGAAATCATAAAGGGCCAGAATCCTTTAAGATTATGTCTAGGTCTAAGTAAGGTGATATGAACTGTTCTATGATATGCAGTGTAATTTATTTATCTGATCAATATTATTATTTAAATAATTGGATAAATGTTATACTCCTATTATACTTCTTAATACAGTGATTTATTAGCCTACATTTAACTGCTTTTAAAAATTCAACAAATTTTAATAAAAGAATTTGAAATTTTAAATTTGGCTTGTGTGGCCTACCGAGCTGTTATAGCTCATTGTGATTTTGCTTATGGTTTTCAGGATCTGGGAAGGGAAAAGAAACTGTTGATTAGCAGTTCAGGATCCGATATGTGGTTATAGGTATTTCTCTATTTTAATTTTTGTATAATCATGACTATTTTATTATTCAGTTTTATAGCTTGTGCATGTAATCATATAATATAATGTAGATGCATTTTGATAAAATGAAAGAAATATTATGGACGAGTTTATTTTCAATGTTTAGATGTGTTAGTATCTCTATAATCTGTAGTTATTTAAAATGAACATTATAAGAGAATCTGAACATTCTAAAACTAGATCTTGAGATTTCTCTCTCACAGCTCAATATGATAGAATCTGTCCTAGTTGGGTTGGGTTGTGACATAAAGTATATCAAATACTTGGGTTTTAACTTTTTATATGTTTGGTTTGATACATTGTAAATTAAAATAAAATTCTAATGTATTCAAAACTCCCCGTTTCAGTTCATTTTCTGCACAAAGCTAAATTGTTCAAATTTGAGAGAAAAAGGATTTTACGAGATGTAGGTCATATAGAGAAGTTCGTTCATGAGTTCGCACTAGTGAGAGATCATCGTTTCTTCTTCCAAGTTGAGAGCTCCATTCAGAAAGCTTTTCATCTTCTCTATTTCATCGTGATTGTTAGACTTTGTTGCTTCACGTGAGGTAGAGTTTTGCACAAGTTGCTTCTTTGGCTCCTTCGTTGATGTTCGACTTTGCTCCTTCAATAATATTCCCTTCCTGTCAGATCTAGAGGCACGACATTTATTGAAAGCAACTACGGGAGCTCACTCGCTATGTAGGTAACTATCTTTCTCCCTTTCGCTTGCTTCTTCTGCCAAATCCTGTAAATTCGCAAAATTTCTAGCGGGATTTACAGTCCAAAGGTGGAGACAGAGGGTTTATTTCGTCGTGAGGTTTAGCGGGTGCTCAACTTTCGTTTGGCAAGGTTTGGCATAAATATTGCTCAAAATTGGCATAACTCTTGTTAAGCCCTGCATCTATACATCCCTTAAAAGTTTAAATTTTCAAGGCTTTTATATGTATTTTTCGATTATGCTATTTAATGTCTATATATTCTTTTGTAGTCAAATACCCTATTGAAGACATTCTTTTGATCGCTTTAAGCACAACTTTACATAAATTTTGATATCTTCAAACCTGATTATTCTCACTCTCTGCTCAGTTTCTTGTTTTCTTCGAATTTTTTGGGCTTCCTATGTTTTATGATAGATTTTTAAGGCATAATCGATCATTGGTGATTTCAAAATCTATTATTTTTTAAAGTCGATTATGATCACTACAATAACGGTATAAAAAAGATGACAATGTTAATAAATACATTATAGAAAGTATACATATGACATTTGTTTAGAATAAGCTCATAGAAACTAGTGTTTTAGCATGTAAAATAAAAGAACTAAAGGAGACCTCTAATGGTTGTTACTTCCTATTGGAATATAAATTTTAAGTAAAGGAGCAAACTAAAACACAAGCAGAGGTTGCTAAGGACTTCTCTACACTTGAATTAACACTCTATCTACATAGTTGTTAATAAGATTGTATTAAGGAAAATTAAAATTTTGGGCCAAGGTCATAGATCTATTGTTGTCCACAATGATACATTCTATAGATCATCTAACACTTGTATAGAAGTTGAGTAGAAAATCTGCGAAATTAGCATAATACCAAGCTTAGGTTTTCATGGATAAAACAACATTTCCGATGAAAGCAATATGAAGACAAATTTATAATATTACTTAGTTCGATGAAGGATTTCGCAACTACTAAAGCCCATTAAACAAAGGCTTGAAGTTGGATAAGACAAAAGGGGAGACTTTGTTTTAGCATAGTTTAATTTGAGTGTTTTTAGGTTATGCCTTATTGTGAATTAGTGTTAATTAATGATTCAAACTATAGAAAGATGTAAGGGTTCAAAGCATGATCCTTATAAAATATTTATTTATTTGTTTTATGTTATCTTTTTATATAACTTTAAGTAGTTTGATTTGAGAAACACAAATATTGCTTAATGCTTTTTTTCTCAATTGCTAAATGCACTAAAGACATATTTTTTGTTTTTTTGTGCATATATACTTTTGTAAATGCATTAAAGACATTGTTGTAAATATATTTTCTTTGCTGGAATCTATCATATTCTTCTTCATTGGCACACTAATGAAGTTTTTTCAAAATTTGTTTCCAAACTAAATAGTTATTTACATAATTAATGGAGTCACAAGGTCCATCTAATGCATCAAGTGTCAAATCTAAGAAGAGAACAAAAGTTTGTATGGAGTCTAAAACCTGAATAAATATCTGGGTTATTATAGATAATGTATGAGTATGTCGATGCTAAAATGAGAAGTGGTCAAGGCTTCAAAGATACTGTCTATCAGGGTGCTGCTTAAAAATTAAAAGGGAATTTTGGTATTGAGGTCACAAATGAGCAATGCAAGAATCAAATTAGATATTAAATAAGTGCTTGAAATTACATCCAAGAATTAAGAAAGAAGTTTGAAGTGTTTTGGGATGATAGTACAGAGGCTATATTGTTAGGTTAAGAGGAGTTTCTATCACATATCCAGGTGTAATATTTCAAATTTAGATGAATTTTCACAAATGCAAAGATGTAATCTATCTCTGGCTAATCTGAATAATTAGATGCTTTTCTCAAAGATGCAATATATCTGAATATTCCTCTCCCGAATTATACGAAATTAGAGAAAGTTGTTTTGATTTGAGTGAATTGTTTTGTTCATGAGAATTCTAATCCAAGTTTATGTTTTTGATGATTACAAAAGTTTATTGTTTGTCTAATTCATCTTCTAACATATATATTTGAGTTTTTGTTTGTCTGTGTGTACTAAAGTATTTTTCAGGAAATTCACACTCAAGACTGTTGAAGACTTCAAGTTCACTTGTTCACTGTAAATGAAGTCTGTAATTTTTCTTTTCTTTTTTTTTTCTTGAGTCTGAGAGAGTGTGATTGTAAGTTGGATAACTGTGCACACACACACAATGGGGGAGTAAAAAGTTTAAATGTTTTTAAACTGATCGTACAGTACGAATTGATTTCGTACAGTACGATATGAAGAATATGTCCTCCAGGGAGAACCCATCAGACTAGAAAATTTTTCTAAGACATGTTCGTACAGTACGAATAACATTTGTACATGAGTTTTTGCTGTACGAACAGCTCAAAATTGGGTTCGTCCAGAGGTTCGTACGGGACGAATGTATCGGACGATGCTCACTATTCGATTCGTCCAAGCGTTCGTATGGGATGAATGTATCGGACGATGCTCATTGTTCGATTCGTCCAAGCGTTCGTACGGGACGAAGCGTTCGGACGATGCTCACTGTTCGATTCGTCCAAGCGTTCGTACGGGACGAAGCGTTCGGACGATGCTTACTGACATGATCGTCTGAGTGTTCGTACGGGACAAACTATGTGTACGAACGACTCTGTTGTGTTCGTCTGATGAGTCGTACAGGATGAATTGTTCAAACTTTTGAACTATTCGTACAGTACGATTGACGATCGTACGGGACGATCGGTACGGACTTAACTTGAAAATTCAGTTTTTGGACGGTTTTTCCTGTCCTTAGTATAAAAATGACTCAAAACTGTTTTGAAAAGAGATCCTTCTGCAAAAATTCTTTTGGGAAGTGAGAGGAGAGTGATTGGGAGAGTATTTGAGAGTGAGTTTTGAGAGATCTTTCAAGAGAAAATTGTGAGGAGATTCACAAGGTTATCCAATTGAGAGGATTTCTTTTACTTGTTCTTCAAGCATCTTCCTAGTTCCTTGGAGACTTTTGCAAGAGTATTGTTCGAAAGGATTCCAGTTCTCTGCCGCACTTGGAGAGTGAAAAGGACGACGGTTCTCTGCCACACTTGGAGAGTGAAAAGGACGACAGTTCTCTGCCGCACTTGGAGAGTGAAAAGGATGACGATTCTCTGCCACACTTGGAGAGTGAAAAGGACGACGGTTCTCTGCCGCACTTGGAGGGTGAAAAGGACGACGGTACTCTGCCGCACCGGGGTTGGTGGAAGAGAGTTTGTAAAGGCTTCTCCGCCTTGCTGTGGGAGCAAAATGAGAGACACTTGGTTTTAGTGCAATACCTAGAGAAGGGATCTCTAGGGAGTGGATGTAGGTCGAGTTTGACCGAACCACTATAAATTCTGGTGTTTTCTGTTCTCTATTTATTTTTCTGCATTTCTATTTTCTGCAGTTTATTCTCGTTGTGGTTGAATTTCTGTTTTAAAAGAAAGAGCAAAAATTATCTCTGTTCGTACTATACGAAGGTATATCGTACTGTACGATTAGCTTTTAAATTTTTCAAATTATCAAGAGTAATTTTAAAAGGAACCAATTCACCCCCCTCTTGGTTAGCCTATGGACATTGAGCAATAGGTCTAACAACCTGTTTGCACAATCAAGAGTTTGTTGTGAAAACCATGCAACTGGAGATTGGGCTAGGTCAGGAATTTGCAAAGCTCCATTTGATACTCAACATATTAACTTTAATGATGAGGAGACTGTTGGTTTTATGGAGACTCCTGTAGATACATTAGTAGATGTTGACTGTCCGGAACAAAATGTTAGAGGTAGGAGTGACAAAGCGAGCAACGCCGTCATCTTCTAAGGGATCCATCCCAAGGAAAAAGAGTAAAAAGCCTTTTGACGATCATAGTATCCATAATTATATTGTAATGATGGCTAACTATGTATTCAAGTTGCTAATGCAATTCAAGCAACAACAAGAGATTCCGATGAAAGAAAAATATTTAATGAACTCATAACTGAGTTATCTAACATTTTAGGATTTTCAAAGTAAGAGATTGATACTATATATAATAACTTGTCTAAGAGCACAACAATTATTCATTCCATCCTCTTCAAACCTAAGGAATCAAATGCTCGATGGATTTGAAAGGAGTTAAGCAAATGATTCATTTGCATAAGAAGAAAGAAATTGGTATGGTGTGGCTTTGGCACTTTGTATTGGATTTCATTCTTTAACAATTTCATCAGTTTGATTATTATTTTATAATTGTACATATTTTTGCCATGAGGGCTTAGGTGGTTGATGATAGCATATAAAAGGAGAATTACTGAAGAATGTATCTTTTGAATGTCAATAATACTATTATAGTTTTTGTAAAGTATGTTGAGTGTTGAGACTTTAGTTTGATATTGTTAATATTTTAAGATTTTTAGTTGTAGCTTTTAATTAAACTCTATTGAGCTTCATTAAAATGAAATAATTGGCGTGCTATAGATTTCATCTAGTAATATTTTTTCAGTGATATGTTATTAGTTTGCTAAAAAGTATAGAGTCGTGTGTCATGCCCAAAATTAAATTTGAAAGAATTTTTTTTTTATTTTTTAATATTACAACAACGACCACCAAAGCTATTTAATTTTCTTTTATTTTTTTTTATTTTTTAATATTACAACAACGACCACCAAAGCTATTTAATTTTCTTTTATCAATAGTATAAACTAGCAGCAAAATCATTCTATTGATCAAAATATCGATATATATCTATTTTTATATTCCCAAAACTCATATACAATAGTAACAGAGTTATACAATCACATCATACAATCTATTTGCTTTTGACTATATAAGAATAACTGAACATAATAAAATAATAGAAAAGCTTGGAGGATCCTGTAATTGATCAATCTCATACTCCTGATCTTCTTTCTTGACCTGAAATCATTTAAACCGTATATAATTAGCTAAAAAGTCTAGTAAGTCACTAAATCTTATAGCTGAACTCAAAGAACAAAAAAGAAGCAGAATGCATGTCATAAATCAACTCGTAATAGTAACAGTCAATATGATCATGAATCTATATAGAAATAGTAAATCACATGTAGTAGCAATAAAATTTACAATACAGTTGAACAGTACGGTATATGAGCCAGTAAAATAATGCGGTACATAAATAGCAGAATAAGGAAACCATTATACATATATAAAAACAAGTGTGTTGCACTGCAGTGCTGTATGCAGAATCCAAAATTACTATAGAACAGAAGCGTTAATGCCACGACGACAACTTCTGATGCTACTGCACCCGAAGGCCCAATGCTATAGTGTCTTCAGCTCAATGCCACAACGCTCTAATATAAACAAAATTTCAGATTTTTCATTTTAAATTTATTTTCAAAAAAACAAGGTTGTTACATTGTGATAGTTTATCTAACAAAGTATTTTATTAATGTATATAAATTTTTTTAAAATCTTATAAAATTAGAATTATTAATGTGAATTCAAAATATTTAATTAAATTAGGATATTTTTATTTTACTCTATAGACACTCAACCAAATAATTTTTAAGCATGCAGAATGCACCAATTTTATTTTATTCAGTATACATCAGTAAAACCGTCTCAAAATACAGGTAAAGAGCCCCTTAGGGCATCTCCAATGGAACGCCATATATTTGTTTGTCGTTCTCCCGTCGCTCCAACCGATCGGCATCTTTGCCGCTATTTGATTGCGGGTGAACAGTGTGACGCCAATATTGGCGTCACACTTTTCGCCCACTATTTATTTATTTTTAATTCAAAAATTAATTATTAGTTTTAAATATTCAAGTTTAGAAATTTTTTATTAATAACTAAGAAATAATAAATTAGAAATATCTTATTTTTTAGAAATTTAAATATTTTTATATAATTAATTAATTTAAGATATAACATTAAGATAGAAATTAAGGACATATTAATATTCCAAATTATTTTATGAAGCAAATTTTTTTTTAATAATTATAATAGATTTAATTCAAAAAATTCGATAAATTAAATTTATGATTAAAAATATATAAAATAAAGTATGAAAAAGAATATATTAAAAATATTTTTTTTTTAATGTTGAAAAATAAAGTTTGATTATAAATAAATTAATATATATTGATGTATTATTATTTTGGAGTGAAAAAAGAGTTTTTTTGGTTGGAGTTGCCCTTAATGAAATCCTAAACCCAAAGCATCGAAAACCCTGCAACTTCGTTCAGGCCACACTCGCCTGCTTTGTCCTCTTCTACCATCGCAATCTCTCTTGAATCACCTGTGGAGAAGATGGCAGGTACGCCTCTGAAGATAGACTGGAGCCAGATGCTTCCTGAGAAGGAAGCCTCTACGCCGCCGTTGGAGTTGGAGGTGGAACCCACCTCGCCGGTACCCTCCTCCATCTCGGTGCTCGAGTCGTCGTCATGGCCGATCGAGCAAAAAGTCACCGATGGTCAGATTGAGGAAAAGATACTTAGATTAACCATGCATCTCGGATCGGATATTGCAAAGAATCTGAGCGATAAGGGGAAGAAGCTTCAGGCGAACCTCCAGGCGTGGCAGAAAGAGCTTGAACGGAGGAAACTCACCCGAATCAAGACGGTATGCCTTAGATATATTGATTGATGTATTGGGAATGGAGTTTGGAAATAGGCGTATTTCTTGGGGAGCTCGACGCGAAGAAAAAAATGCTTGGGTTCTTGGTCCCAGAGGAGAGTTTCCAGAGAGTTTTCTGTTTTATATGAAAAAAAAAAAAAACTATATCGGACATACAAGCAGAAGTTTGGGTTGTGAAATCTATTATCAAGGCATTGATGGGTTACGTGTCATCAAGAATGCATTTGCTGCATTGCTAATAATGCCGTGACTTTTTTCCTTCATTAATAGTTATGAGAAGTTTGTTTTTCATCTATCATCGTTGACACAGTTGGTTTTACTTCTATCAGATTGATGAAAAATGCGAGGCAGCTACTGAGTCCAAAGCTGCAGAACCTAGTGGCAAGTTTTGATCCTCATTTCTTTTACTAGATTGTAATATATTAGCCTGGATACTGTGATTATCTGTTTCAACTATGTTTGATGTGTAGCCCTTCCTCCTTTTTGAGCTGAATTATTATTTTTCTCTTTTGAAGATGCTCTGCATAGAGCGTGACCTGTTGTGGATATGTAAGTTCTGAAGCTACCATTGTAATTAGGCGGTGCCATAATACTTATCCTAACCACGCATTTCATTGTGTTAGACTTGGACTAATTCACATGTAACTAGGATGGTTTTCTACAAGTCAATTGCACATGGCTTGTTTCCAGTTTTCCTAAGCATGATTGGTATTAGCATTTGGGTGTTACCCAGCTGCCATAGTAAATGTGGAAAATTGCACTCCGAGTTCTTGTAGTATTGTTTCAATGCTGACTCCGCACGCCTTTTGTAGTTCCATCTAAAAATTAGAGTGCAAGAAGTGTCGACCTAACTTCCTTAGCTAGAAGATGATGTTGTAGATTAGCTATATTTGAATTTTCATCAAGCCTACTTTTTATTGCAATGAAAGATTCATAATTTTTACCTAATTGCATCCCCATCGCCAGTTAAGTTGAGTCCAATCAACATGTAAGTTAATATAATGTTTTCCATTTCATGACTACATCTTCAAGCTTTCTCTTGTATTCATTTTCATGAAGAATATTATGGGTGTTTTACATTTAAATTAAAAATGTGCATAGCAAATTGTACGATTTTGCTTCCTTAATTGCTTTTTGCTTCATATTGCTAGGGAAGTTTCCTATAACAGTAGATTCCCTTGCAAACTATATGGAGTCTCTCGTAAACTTTATGAATTTAATAAAGCTTATGGCTCCAATGCATGATTAATAACTGATCTTCATTTGTAGCTGTGAGATAGTGTGATTTGTAGTAAAAATAAGACCACTGCTTCTCTCAATAGATGGTTGAGTTGCTCTACATGTGCGTTTCCCAAGATTGTGAAGCCTAAGGGATGCACGCATGGGGTAAGGCTTTGATTTATGTGTTTCTATCATGTCAATATTTTGGAATTGTGTGTTTTCGTTTTGGAAAACATTGCAAACACAATGCATTGCTAAAAAAAACCTTAACGTTTTATCAAGTTGCAAATTAGTCCCATCAAACATTCATTTCGTTCCTTAATTTGGAGATGTATGCCTTATCGTAGCTAACAACAGCTTTTGTATTGTTTGACCAATCATCCATACATTTTTTATTAAATGATGGATTATCAGTGCTCTGATTACATTTGATGTAAAATCAATCACCTTGATATTGCCAGAAGCAAGATTCAATGCAATTTAAGAATGTGAAAAGCTTGAAAGGATTGAAGTTTGGGAATAGAGTAAAATCAGAAAGAAATTCATGGATACCTAGAGAGAAAAAAAATCCTCTTGGAAGAAAAAGATGTCCTTATGAAATTTTATTTATTCTATTTTCAGGTTGATCATGTTGACGTGAGCTTTACAATCACGTGCTTTGTACATGAATGTATAATTCCCATGATAAAAATGTGCACAAGCTGCAAGACATGGTCTGTCATCTTTACCCTGTTAAGAAAAATTACTATAAGACGGATCAAGAGTAGTGCAATTATGGACAACCCTGATTGGGAGGGCGGTGTGATGAGGGGTCACAATGGTGATCACTAGTATGTTAGTTGAAACAAATGCAGAGCGATGTATAGCTTGGGTTGCAATTGGACCCTTATACAAACTAATGCATGTCCAACAAAGTTTTAATATCATGTGATGCGGATCAATTGCTCTTGAATCACTTGATGTAGAACTTTGCATAATTTCAAGAAATGGAAAAGCAGGATATAACCCTTGGAGTGTGGTAAAGATGGAAGAGAATTTCTCAGAGCTATAGAGAGAAATATTTAGATAAAATATCATGGAAAAAATAGATAGCCACATGCAATTCAGTTATTTAATATTTAGGTGCTCATGCTGACATCAGCCTTTGGAACTTGTGCTCTTCAAAGCCATTCATAGTTCCTGTTAAAAAAAAAATTTCATGATTAGCAACGGATGCAACACTCCACCCTTATGCTTCCTTGAATTGTTCAGGATGGGGATGCCGCATCATCTATTTGTGGCACAGCAGAGTTTTGTTGCTTCACCAACATCTCAATATCAAATTTTCTTACTGAAACGGTGAAACCTAAGTTGGTATTTTCTGACCTTTATCTCTATTTCCAACTTAATGCCAGTAAAGCGCTGTAAAACCCTAGAACAAACTAGCAGGCACGTTGAATAAGATTCACATTTTTAACATGATAAGATGATTTTTCATCCACAAGGAAGATGGTTTTGCAGCAAATTTTAACTGGAGAAACTTGAAATAACATAATTCCTTACTGCAAGTAGATGTGCAGAACATGACCTTTTTTTTTCTTCTGCACATATTTTGCTTGCTGATTGGAATTATCTTGTTTGCTGTTCCCTGAGCAAATTGCAAATATATCTATCATTTTTATAGAGATATGTAATCAGGTTTCTTTGTTTCTCAAATTGCTTATTAAGTCCAACCCTTTTTGGTAAAAGACATTAAGTACGTCTCATATAAGATTGGGCTATTAAATTTCATTGGTAAGGTATTTCTTGTTTAAGGATTTATATGGATCCTTGTTTACTGCATATTTGAAACTAAATGTTCATGTAGGTTTCTTTTCTCTTTTTCCATATTTTTTCCCTCTTGTTCCCTCTTTGGTGGCAATATAGAGATAAGCATGTGTGTTGTTGGCAACAAACAAGACCTACTCGCCTAAACAAGAAAACAAATTAAGAAATATTATAATTAGTACATGGAGGTTTGCATATGAAGTTGCCAGAGCTAATAATCATATTTGCCTCTTCATCCCTTTATAGTTATAAGATGGTGATGGAGGATGTGCATATTATTTGTGGCTATCTGTGCTCCACCATATGGTGTGCTCCACCATATGGAGAGATGAGGTAGGTGCTTCTGTGTTGACCTCTAATAAACCACCGCCAAATCGACCCACAAATCGTCAACCCATGACCCCACGTCGTCTCATTCCCACATTGAAGCAACCGCTGCCTCAGTCGTATAAATAGAATGGAGAAACGATCGAATTGGGTACGCTCACTTACGATCAGTTTTGGATTGACATCCTGCCGATCTTGTGCGATCTCCCTTTTCCTCCTACAACCGTCAACTCGGCTCGCCACTTCGACCTCCATGGGCGAACCCCGAAGCCTCGTCCATCAGCTTTGCCTCACTCGAACGACCCAACCATTCAGCTCCTGTAGACGCGCGAAGCCCGCGTGCCTGCACCTCCGATCTCGCCTTCCAACCCAGTCGCGCCTCCAAACTCTAGTGCGAGCGACCCCTTACCGCGCCTTCGTAGGGGTATCAAAATTTAACCCGACCCAGACCCAACCTGAAAAATTACAGGTTCGGGTAAACTCATTTGCCATACCGGTTGGGTTCGGGTTTGACCTTCCGACCCGTTTATAGAATCGGTTCGGGTTGATCTGGAAACCCGAAATGATCCGGAGGCACCCGGACTTTGCCCTCTTCAGCGCGATCGTGCGCTCGCAGTCGCGAGTTGCGCCCGCCCACAGGCCGCAACCCTTGATCCTGCACCCGGACTTCGCCCTCCAGCCCCTCCGCACCGCACCCGGAATCCGTCCTCCGCACCATAGCGCCAGCCGCCAGGCGCTAGCGAACCCTCCCCACCAGACCCACGCTCGCGTCCGAACTCCACATCAGCGCACTCGGACTCGCGCTCACATCTGGACTCCATTATCTGTGTTTCGGGTTCGTGGGTCGAGTTGGGTCAACCGCGCGGTTCGGGTCCGGGTCTGAATTTTCGACCCGTTTAAAGAACTGGGTCAGGTTCGGGTCAACCCGTTTGAACCCGAGTCAATTTCGGGTTCAACCCAAACCCGACCCGAAAACCCATTTTGACACCCCTACGCCTTCGGTGTTCGACCCAGATCACGATCGAACGGCCCCCCGCACCTCCAAGCCGCACTGATCTCCCAAACCACTCGTCCGCCTTCCACACCTTTTATACGCGAACGAATGGCTGATCTGTCGAGCCCAGACATCCTGAACTGCTAGTCCACCTCCTATACGTAAATAGTCACCAGCCGTGAACCATATCTCCCGACCCGAGCCTGTGCACACGCCTAAGCAAGCCCGATTCCACTCTCTTCTTTCTGAATTTGTGAGTGAGGAAGAAGGGTGATTTGTTATATTAATGATTATTATAATTAATAATAATAATAATAATAATTAATGATAACTAATAAATAATAGTTATTATTACTAATGATAAAGAGAAGACCAGGAAATGCCGCAATCGCCAGAGTCAAAGACATTATGGGGTTGATTTTAATCCCTAGAAGCCCTTAGCTGTTGATTCGATATGATCGAGCAGACCTAAAAGGGCAAGTGCCCTCCCCAACCTCCCCTCGCAGGGAGGGGTCGTCGAAAGGCTGCCAAAACATCGGGAAAACTTCAAATTACAAATAGGTGCTAGAAGACTGATTCTGGGTCTATTTTAATGCCCCAAAGCACTTGGCCATTGATTCGATCCGGCCGAGCGGACCCAAAAGAGCAAGTGCTCTGCTGACCTCCCCTTGCGGGGAGGGGACGTCTGGAGATTGCCGATAATGCCCTGGAAGGCTGTCGAATATCCTTTGGAGAGTACTTGGATAAATTTCATAATAAAAAATAATTGATTCAATTTATTTAATAATAACCAATTTAATAAATTCATTAAATTTAAAATATAATTATTTAATTGAGCAATTTAATTAATTTAAGAATTAAACTTAAAAATAAATTAATCAAACAAATTATAAATTTTCATTTAATTAAATTAAATGACTAATCGATTCAAAATAAAATCCAATTCAATTAATTAACTTAAAATATAATGAGTTAATTGAATGATAATAAATCAATTGTTTAATTAATATTAAAATTCTTTTTAAAACTAAAAATCTTTAAATAAATGAAATAATTGTATTTAAATCTTTAAAATTAATTAAATTAATTGAGCAACCAATTTAATCTAAATAATTAAGTAATTTTAAAATACATTTAAAAGTTCAAAATTTAATTTAACGAGTCAAACAATTAATTTTAAATTAAATTTAAACTTTAATTAAAAAAATTAATTAATTAATCAAATTAAAGCAATTAAGTCAAAATAAAATAAAAGAACAGAAAATAAATGTTCACACTAATAAACTTAAGTATAACTCACACCAACTAAAAAATCCGAACTCCTAAAATTAAAATAACAAAATGAAGAAAGCTTCAAAAACTCGAAGCAAACCTAAACCTAGTTCCGTGCAAGCTCAGCTCCTGACAAACCCTGCACTTGCAAGCTTCAGCAACTGCAACTCCTAGCCACGAACACTTGCAAACAAGTAAACAAAAGTCAGTGCAGGGTGGTAAAAAAACTAGTACTAAAAGAGTCAAACGAGTGCTGAAAAAAGATAAAATAAAATTAGTACTGAAAAGAAAGCTACAGGCACTACTAGCACTTATACAAGCAAAATTACAGTAAATTGCTGAAAGCTAGGGTAGAAAGCACTGGTGTTGGGCGGTTGGGTGTGTAACTGCTCTAAAACTAGCCTAATAGGCAACTACTAGCTAAAACGGGATAAATCCTAATTGAATTAATGCATACAACCTTCTAAGGGGAGCTACAAACACTACCAAGGGGAGTTATAAACCCTCCCAAGGGGAACAGTAAAACCTATATAAACTAACTCGCTGAGGTTTCTCCCAAGGGAAAGAGAAATAATTCATTTATCATACTATTGGCAACCTCTAATAGAGGCCGTAAGACCTGTCGTACGGGCCACCTCTAATAGAGAATGTAAGTCCCACTTTAATTAGGGTGTTAGGAAAAACTTTCCTAGAATAAATAACATATTTCTGATAACCTTGACAGCCTCTAATAGAGGCCGTTAGACCTGCTATATGTGCTACTTCTAATAGAAGCAGTAAGACCCATACGTTAGGGGAAATCTCTAGGTAAAAGTAACCTAACCCTAAATCCCAATTACGGGCTACTTCCAAGCGAATCAGTAAGACCTGCATGCTTGGGAAACTTCTAGGTGAACAACCCTAAACCTAAACCTATGGGCCACTTCAATGGCAGTTGTAAGACCCGCATGCTAGGAAAACTTCTAGGTGAACAACCCTAAACCCAAACCTTTAGGCTACTTCTAAACGAAGTCGTAAGATCCGCTATACGGGCTACTTTCAATGAAATCTGTAAGCCCTGACCCCAAATCCAAATCAAATTACGGGTAACTTCCAAACAAAAGCCTTAAGCCCCGAACCAATTCAAACAACTCGGTAACTTCTAAATGAAGTCATAAATCCCAAACTAAATTAAATACTGAGTATTCTAACAGATGTCAACCCCAAACCATAATAAAATTAAAACCCACACATATCCACTTCATTTTACTTGGGATCCCTGAGAGGAGGCAACCCATGACTGCTAATCATAATCCCTGGACACTATAATCAACCGTTATTAGTTTTGATAGGATAAAACCTTCAGTATACCAGGGATGACAGAATCATGGGATCTTGATCGGATTTACCTCAATCACCTACAACCAAAATTAAAACTGTTGCAAGTTTAAACATCGATTCATCATTAATCGAGAGTTCTCTTTTACGCGTTAGGAGTGGTAATTAACTATGAAGGCTTGCGCTCATAGGAAGTGAGACCCTAGAACTAAATAAACCATGATGCTGATCATCAGGGGAAATCTGGTTAATTTAAATTCTAATCTACCATGGGAAAAATGGGACCTAAAGCTTACGAAAGCGGGGTTTGTGCCTAAGCGCCATCTTTTCATGAGTGAACATTCTATTAAGTCATCAGCTCCTAAGTCATAGGGGAGAGAAGAGGATAAGTTTTGGAAGTGCTTTTGATCAAACCTTAATTAGATTGAGAGAGAAGAGAGGAGGAGAGAGTGTGTGTGTGAGTGGGAGGAGAGAGGATAGAGAGGAAAGGAGGGAGACCTTTGCCATTTGTATTGTTTTTCACATAAAAGTGCATGTCTAAAATGTAATAGTCAAGCATGATGTTATCATTTTAATTTCTCTTAGTTGCAAAGAAATGCGAAAACATTAGTCAAGAACTCATTCAACACACGTGTAGCTTCACTTAGATATAAGTTAATTATTCTAATTATTATGAATAAACAAAGCTATTTATTAAGTAAACATAACTTATTTGTAGTTGAATCTAATTATATTTTGTTAAATCATCATGTTTTTTATTGGAATACTTTATATTTACATAAGTCTTAATAAATAATGTATATATCAAATATGAGATTGCACAAATATGAAGAGATATACAAAATTAATTGTGGTATTTGTTGCCACATTGTTAGTGGCTTCACACCAATTCTATTAGGTTTGTTTCGGGGGTGAAATTTAATTTGTTTGACTGGAGAGAACTTAGTTATGCATTTCACCAAGCATGAGAAACCAATTTGCTACTTTGTGTTTATGCTTTTGTTGATTATCATGCTTGAATTTGGTGTTAGAATTTCTCTTTTGGGGGTTGATTGAAGTAGGCCACCCATTCCTCTCCTACTCTCTATCCATAGAAAATGGTGGTGGTTGGCATGATGATTTTAGATGTCCATCTTTTCTTTCTCTATCTCTTTCACATAGAGAGATGCTAAGGTGTGCCATAAGAAAGAGATTGTGAGTATGGTATGCCCATATCTCTAGAGAGAAATGGCAGTGGCTTAGAAAAACAACTCTTAAATATCAAGTGTCTCTCCATGCAATCCTCTCTAGTTTACTATTCACATAGAAGAGTACCTTAATAAGTAATGGATATATTGATTAAAGGGATATTATAATTGTAAATCTTTCCACCCACTTACTACTTTTTCACATGAGGGATACCATCCATTTTCAAGTTTGTATTTTTATCAGGTTTGCTTTCTTGGCTCAAAGTTTATCTAATGTTGATGATGCACTTGTTTGCAGTCGCACCAAGAAATTCCCTCAATGCTATTGCCACATCAGAGTGTGATCCACCGTCTTCTTTTTTCTCCCTGTTTAATCAGAAGTTGGATGAAAGGGTAATTCACCAATAATCTCATTAAACTCTCAGAGTTTTGACCTCTTTGGAATGACTTTCATTTTGTTTTGATCAGGCAGGTTCTGCATCTACAAGCAAGATTTCAAGTGCCAATCCGTGCCAGATTAATGAAGGAACGAATTTGTGTCATATGTCTTCTCAAGCTACTTTACCATCAACTTGCATGGAATCCTCTAAGGAGAAAAAAAGACATTTCAATGCAATTTGCAGTAGTATCCAAACTTCCAGTTTTTATGCCCCATGCACAGGAAGAAGATTTTCTAAGAGGTAACTATTTACTTTATAACCATCATTTAGCAACTTCTTGTTTTCTTGCCAATAAACCAATGACAAGTGCTTTAACTGCACAAGTTTGCATGTATATCATGAGTGTATATTTCTCAATTTTATACTGCTATAATAGTTTTATTCATTAACTAAATTCAACATCAATTAGATGAAAATTAAGTGAAATTTAGCAATGCTTCCAAAGCGTTCAAATCAAGGTTGATTTTTTACTGTTTTTTAACTTAATAATATGTTAGAAATATGTGTTGAGTCAATGTAACTAGATGGCTTTGCTCATAAAATGAAAACCTTATGGCTTTTGAATTAAAATGGTGTAGAGTTTGATTTGTTTTAACTTTGTTGGCACTTTTTCACAACAAAGGAGAGGCATGGTCCCTTTTAATGGAGGCCAGATATCCCTCCCGCATATGGTGAAATGCTTTCCACCAATTAGGAAGAAAAACCACCATTTTCTTCATCTCTCTCTCTCTCTAAACCACTCATGGGGAGGTTTTGGAGAAAAATGGGAAGATGATGTTGAAGCACTCTTTAACAATGTTGCATTGACAAAGTTGTTACGCCTATGCCTAAGGTATTACCTCAGCATCCTAAACCACCAATTTGGAGGGCTCTTAGTTTTCACATAGCCCATGCCTACCATTCTTAGGGTGGAGAAGGAGTCCATTCTACATCGATGTTTTGATGCCACTGCCTATTGTTTGTAGGTATTTCTTAGTCCTTGTAGAGCTTAGACCAATGCTGCATTCATGCCCATCATTATGGTGTGGATGGGAGGCCACCCATGCTTAGGTGCCACATCATCATGCTGGTGTATTTAACACCACATTATCAATAAATTGGTCAATCAAAACACGTGGGTCCCACTTGACATGTGGCTTCTTGTGGAGGTCCAATTTCATCAATCGATGCCATGGCGTCAGGATCATTGGTTGTCTTAAAAATCCATACAATATCTCCCTTTTTTTTAACAAAACTGATTTTTTAAAAACACAAAAAAAAAAAAAAATCCCAACAGCAAAGTTTTATTCATATTTAAGTCGTACACAAATTAGTTCCATTTCATGTGTCTCAACAGATTAACTAAAATAAAGTACATATGTTCTTTGATACCTTTTTTCATTACCTTCTCTTCTATTGTATTGTACACAAATCCTTCTTTATCGTCCATTTAAAAGTTTCTGTTGAAAATGAAAATTTGATAATGGGTTAAATACACAACAATTTAGTAGCTAATTACAATTCTATAATATTGTAATTTCAAAAATAGAATAAAATATATACAGATCATCATAAGTAATGATATATATATATATATATATGTATAAAGCATTTTTTTAATGTTCTGAGCTGGGGTGGCTGTCCTTGTATTTATGTGGTTTTGAACTGCATTGATTTTTCCTTACATCATCTCCAAAATCATCATTGGTCTAGCTTAGGATAAATTCTTAAGATGCAATTTGTTATTTTTTCTAGATTGAAGCTTTCTGAAGGAAGGGATGCATTGATTTGGAGGGCAAAGAAAGTAAGGCTTTTTATCTTCTATTCTCTGCTTTCTATTATTTAAGTTTTAGGTTATTTCAGTGTCGATTAACTAGAAGCTCTCTTGCCCGTGCTTCTGAAATTACTCAAATAACACAGAACTTCTTAATCATGGTTAGAGTCATAGTAGAGTAATATGGTTATTATATATTAAACATTTCTCAGTTTCTTTTATAAAGTGCTTGTTTTTCTCACATGATGACAGGCTTTTGAACTGAACAGCACCATGTTATCGTAATGTTCTTATTTGCAAGTGGCCTTGTTTGTTTGAACTCATGCTGCATTTATATCATGCATGCTTAACATATTAGCCTATCCTAATGTCTTTCTCAATTTTAACCTGTTTCACCCTTTAGTGTTCTTAGGATTTTCTTTGAGAGTGCTCCAATATCACATAAAATTTGGTCAAATAGTTTCCATGTGGATTGTTTGTGTCTCCTTGTTGGAATTTTTTCATTCATTGTACACCTTGCGTTCTCTTTAGGCTGTGAAATAGCTAAGACGCTCTACAAGAAGGAACTCTTCATAAAATTTAGTTTTGGAACCTGTTCTATATTTAAAATAACATATTCATGTCATGCTCTACTTGAGGGAGAATGTTCCACTTTCACAAAAATGGTTTGCATGATTCATGATGATTGATTAGTTAATAGAATAAAGTATGATTAGCTTTGATGAGGACATCCAACCATGGAGAGTCTGCCAGAGAAGGGGCCGTCGATCTACGGTCACGATTGCACCACTTTATTTTTGAGTTATTAGTTGTATTTGATTTATTGTTGTTTATTTTTCGATTTTACTCTCACTTGAGGGAGCAGGTGCTTGTGACCCCAGGGGGCATTTTTGTCTTTTATTTTATTATTGTACTTTGGGCTATTTATAGCCTCCTCTTATTCTTGTGATGGTTAATGATGAATATTATTATAAAATTTTCCTGTATTGTGTCTTGGAGAGTTGAGAGCGTTTGAGTGTGTTTGAAGTCCCTAGGTGAGGGCAACGCATCACCCACCAATCGCAGGACGCGTCCGGGTTCATGGTTCCTCCCCTAGCCGCCGGCCCTAAGGTCTTTTCCTCCTCCATAGCTGCCGGCCAAGAACCCCAAATCCCTCCCCTAGCCGCCGGTTCTAAGCCCTCCTTCCCCCACCATAGATGCCGGCCCTAAAGCATCCCTCCCCTCCCTAGCTGTCGGCCAAACCCGACAATCCCTCCATTGGCCGCCGCCCCCAAGTCTTCTTCCTCCTCCCTAGCCGCCGGCCACCTTCCTTTCCTTTTGCTCCCAAATTATCAAAGTAATTATTCAATACCTTTGTTATTTGAAATATCTTAAGTTAGGAAGTTTTCAAATTCAGATTTAAGTCTATTTGAATTTTGAACTTCTTTCCTAATATAAGAAAATTTATATTAGGAAGCTTTCCCCAATTATCCCAATCTGAATTTAATTAGAGTCTTGTTCTAATTCAATATTTTCTTATTTAAATTCTATGTTTGGTAACAAACTTAAATCCCCAAATCAATTTCCCCTTCCCATGCAAGCCGTCGGCCTCCTCTCTCCTCCCTTCCCCTTTTGGTTCCATCTCCTTTATTACTTCCCCAATTATTCTCTCTTCAAATAAAAAATATTTTCTCTTTCTCATAACCGACCTCATCAAGCCCTTGGCGCCTAGATCCATTCATAACTGCTGTCCAGATTTTTGTAATCGGAAAAGTGCTGTCCAGAATTTCTGTGTGTTGATTTCTCTCTGCTGTCTCGAAACTTCAGTATGAATACTTGCCGTCCTGCTTGCTGGAAGGCCTTTTCTTTGCTGTCCAAAAGTTTCCTGCATCCCCGACTTGCTGCCCCTTTATGTATGACGGATACAGAGTTTGACCACGGGTTTGTGTACAACGATCAAGGTCAAATTGACATCCTCCAGTCGTCATTCTTCGACATCAACTTGGAGATCGACCGAACCGTTGAAGATTACGTCGAAAGGATTATATTCTCCCTCGCCGCCGCTATCGACGAACAACTTTCTCCCATTCAGTGGCAAATCATTTCCAAAGCTTGATAAAGGTGAGCCTCTTTCCCAAGTCTTTGCCTTTATAAGTTTTCCCTTTAATTGTGGCATCATGAAAATTCGTGTAAGCTTTCTCCGTTCTCACAAATTATAAGAGAGTTGAGTGAGGGATTGTCATAGTGACTAGTCTAAGTGTTAACATTGGGATTTCCTTTGAAAACTTCCATGTATTGCAAAGTTGATTGAATTGGTTAACATTTTGATCCTAAACGATTATCGTGTAGTTTGGCCTAAGCTACAATCACCCCTCTTATTGTATCCAATTTCTGTTTAATTCGCTAAAAGTTAGAATAATTACTGTTGCTCTATTCTAAGGCATTTAATTTTAGCATTGAATACTTACATACGCATCTAGTATTGCATCATTTTGGTATCATAGCATGATTGCATTTAGGTGCCTGTTAGGGAAATTTTATTTCTTGTCTTAAACATCTAAATCACACCCTACATGCATCATTTTAATTGCTTGTGATATCATGTAACTTTCTTCTTGTTTTCATAAATCTACCCTCTTCAGTTAGGAAATATTTCCTAGAACATCTCATAAATCTGCCCTCTTGAATTCAGTTGATGAGTAAGCAACTCCTATTTTTCCTACACTTGATTACTGATGACAAATCTCTAACTTAGGACCCAACTTTGTAAGTTGGAGTTCACACCTAAGCATTAAGACTCTTGCACAAGCGTTGACCAAAAGTAGTTAGTTTACAACAGTTATGCTATCAAAGCATAAAAGGAATATCTTTCATATTCCCATAAAAATAATGTGTATTCATAATATGAAGCAACACATTTGATGTGTATTTATTTATTCTATTTCTCAGGCCTCAACATATATTCTTTCGAGAGTATGAAATGAAGAAAAAAATTGAAGGAGTTTCAAAAAGAAACCCAACATGTAATGCTTCCCCAGATATTTGTATGAAACAGAAAACCAATGCACATCATTTGAAGGAAACTCATATATTAATAACTGAATTAGGATGCACGATTAGGGAGTAGAACGTAATATCAGCAATGGCGAGTTTTCTCCCAAGTAAGACTATTACAGGAGCTGAGAAAGCATATTCATTACATGACATAGCATCTTCTACCCTTTGGTTGTTGTTTGTCAACTCTCTAACTTGGATCGGGTGACCTCTGGGTTGAAGCCATAGACGATTAAAATGTTAATCAGTAGAGATCTCTCCAAATAAAACATATCTCAAACACGAATATTGCGTTAAAATTATAGAATAATTCATAATCATCAATCATGTCATGCCTTTAATCTTCTCTAGTTCATATTATAACATAGTAGCGAACCAATCTTTTTAATTGATTGGCTAATTTGTTGCAAAGAACCTGGACTCGATTCTAGCAATGAGCTCTTATTTTATAATTACCTATTCTCTTGTAGTGTTATTTACTAGGAAATGCATATTAATTGGAAGTAGGGTACCGCCAATTTCCACGTTCTTCATAAAATTATGAGTGAATGAAGATTTTTACTGACACCACCAAAAGGTTGGCGTCACTTGTTTTTGTCCATATATAAGTTCAATTGAATACAAATTGTTATAGTCCAGAATATATATTTAGCTGGAAAGATAGAATGATATTTCAAAACATAAGGACTTTCTTTGATGTCAGCCATAATAATCTCAGGGGAGCGCTCATGTCCAATTAGCATACAGGTACAAAATTTATCATGCAAGGTAATTCTGTTTAACCTTTGATCCTTGATTCCTTTCCAACGTGATAATCATTTATTTGGTCTCACATTTTTCAGATTAAAGTAAACAAATTGATTCCTTTTCTAGGATAATCGTGATCTTGTTTAAATAACCAAAATGAACCTAGATGATGCATGCTTTTTTCCTACTAAAATGTCGCGAGGAATTTAGATTATAACGTGTTTCTCATATGTACTGCACTAATAAAAAGAGTAACACACCTGCCAGGCTTGTCCTATACTCTTGGCACAAAATCCTCCACCATAGTCTGTTTTTTCTAAAAAAGGACTATGTCCCATTTTCTAGATTACAATTTTTCAGCAGGGTTCTCCAACCGGTGGCATAAATTTTTTTTATCAGCTTAATTCATTCATTGTTTAATGTAATGAAGAGTAAATGTCTAACCATCATTAGGAGCTATTTCCATCATTATTTGCCTCTCAAAAAATATAATGCATTAACTTTCTTCAGATAATTTCCAACTGAAAATCTGGGCCCCAGTTCTAAAATTTCTAGACAATTATGGATTTACATTTCCAATTATCAATGACTATAAGTTTAAATCAGACAATCATGGTTTTACTTTCGAGTCTAGGTCTATTTGCCAAAGAAACTCGTACTAACATTTCCAAAAATTATAAGGATAAATTGAGTCATTGAAGCATCTAAAGTTAGACAAAATGATGTCTAACATGTTCTCTTTCACATATGAATATTCCTTCAAAAAAATCTACATTCATAATATCTTTAGGACCAACTTATCAATAAAAATGATGTGGGCTCCAAAAATTCATGCCTGGCTAATCCGCGCCTCTTTATTGACGGAGAAAGTTTTAACAGTTTTAAGTTCCGGGGTAATTTTTTAAGAAGGCATATTAGGTTTAGATAAAACACTACGTAGAGATTTCGTCTTCATTTTGCGAGAACTTTATGATCTGAGTTTTGGTTTCCCACAGGCGCAATCTCCTATGATTAATTATCCCTCTCGATAACAAGAGAGAACTTTCGATTAAGGCTAATCTTTAAATAAGTCACAATAATTATATAGCATACAATAGCAACAATTTTAGGGTTTGAATTTGGATTTAAGGTTTTTAAAGATTTTAAATTTACACCATACACTAAAAGCGGGTGATGGGAAAATGATGACGGGCCTGATCAAGATCCTATGGTTCCGTCGTCCTGGGCTATTATGTTTCTTGGTCTACTTATTCAAAGGAGGTAATCGACCCAACCTAACAGAATAAACCTTGTCGACAGTCATGAGTTACTTCGTCCAAAAATACCTTGTTGACTCGGGGTAAATTTAAGTCAACCTTAGCTAACAGAGAGTTGTATATTTTATTAAGCCTACCCTATAATTCATTACTCTAGGGGCTTTTAACCATTAGGGAACATACGGGCTTTGGCTGTGACCGTAATATAGTGGTGCCATTTTGTAGCAAAATAATTTGATCTAAGGGCACATACCACACCCTTGCTGACGAGAAATTAATTGAGAATGAATTTTAATAATACATTCAACAAGACATCTGCTCTTTGTAAGTTGAAGTTATTCTTCAATTCATCATTCTTGCCAAACCATTGCAAAGTGTGGATGAATTTTGGTTTTAAGTTTTTGGTGACGGATTTCATTTTAAAGACTTAAACTTTTAGTAATATTTGAATTCAGGTTTTGAACGATTGACTTCAAAATTTTGAGGGCATTTTGAAAATTTTACAGCTCTTTCCGGTTAAGATTTTCCATCAACACGACTATTGTCGGAGTGTTTTTTCTTAGGTAGATTGAGTTTAGGTTTTGATTATATGATTTTAGAGTTTCGAGGGCATTTTGAAAATTACATTAGCTCTCTTTCCGGTTAAAGAGAGCTATGTATGATATTTATTGATTTAGAAAAAGCATATGATAAAGTTCCAAGAGAAGTGCTATGGAGAGTTCTTGAAAAGAAAGGAGTTAATAACGCTTATATTCAAATCATTAAAGATATGGATGCAGGAGCTATTACTTGTGCTCAAATACAAGGTGGTTTGACCAAGTATTTCCCTATTTCGGTTGGATTACATCAAGGATCAGCCTTAAGCCCATATCTTTTTGCTTTAGTCATGGATGTTCTCACTAGACATTTGCAAGACGATGTACCTTGGTGCATGCTTTTTGCTGATGATATTCTTCTTGTTGATAAGACTAGAGAGGGAGTTGAAGGTAAACTAGAATTGTGGAGGTCAACCTTAGAGTCTAAAGGTTTTCGCTTGAGTAGATCTAAAACGGAATATATGGAGTGTAATTTTAGTAATAATAGACCTAGTGAGTGGATTGTGACTTTGGGCGATCAAGTCATTAATAAGAGTACACGTTTTTGATATCTTTGATCTATTGTTGAGAGTAATGGTGAAATAGATGGGGATATTATCAGCAGAATCCAAGTTGGATGGTTGAAGTGGAGGAATGCATCGGGCTTATTGTGTGATAGAAAAGTACCCCTCAAACTTAAAGGAAAATGCTATAAGATGGTGGTGAGACCTGCAATGCTTTATGGTGCCGAATGTTGGCCATTAAAAGAGAAGCATAATTCTAAGTTAAGTGTTGCAGAGATGAGGATGCTCAGGTGGATGAGTGGCTTTACCCTTAGAGATAGGATACGAAATGAGCATATTCGTGAAAAGATTGGAGTAGCTCCAGTGGAAGATAAGATTAGAGAGAGTCGCCTTAGATGGTTTGGTCACATAAAACGGCGGCCTCCCGATGACCCGGTTAGGAAAGTAGAGGTCTTAGATTTGACTTATGTTAAGAAAGGTAGAGGTAGATCTAAAAAGACTTGGTTAGAAAATATTAGAAATGATCTTTTTTTATTAGATTTAAATGAGAATTTGACTTTTAACAGGACACAATGGAGAAAAAGGATTCATGTAGCCGATCCCACATAATGGGATAAAGGCTTGATGTTGTTGTTGTTGTATCAATGTATGTCTGTCTGATTGATCATCATTAACCATATATTGACCGAGGCAAACCCTTCATCACACATTCCTATCATAATGCACAGGTCAGTGGGTTTCTACTTTTCCAGTTTATTCAACACTGTGGAAGCATACTTGTAGACTATTTGCTTGCATTGCTTCTCATTATCTTCTTCCTCTTCACAATAGTTTACAAGGGCCTCAATTACCTATGTCTTCATCTTAGGTTGTTTCTTCTTCATGAGTAGGTCTTTCACAGCCCTTCAACGTGCCATACAACCTCTTTTGTCTTCCAACTCCATAGATACTTTGTTCTCCACAAAGTCTTCAATTTCATCTTGTGTCCTGTGCTGGTTAATGCATAAGCCTGTGATGTTACAAAGGGTTTTTCTTATGAAAAAGTTCTTGCAATGATAGTTTGATATGGTGAATTTGCGTCTTTGATTTTTTCATAGACCGAATTTCAAAGTTTTCTAGCAAGACATGACATTCTTCACTTGAAAGCATATGGGTTCATGTCTTTTAATGTTCTTTCAACTTTCCTTGAAGCTTCCAAGCATAAATTGCATCTTCCATCTCTATTAGCTTTTGAAGGGTGATGCTTTTGAACCTTATAAGTGATAGATTTTATGGAATTTGCATTTTCAACTAGAGGTTTAATGCATTTATTCTTCTGGAAGCGTGAGCCTCAAATTCTTAAAATGGGTAACATAGCTTATTATTATTTTTTATTTTGTATTTTTGTCGAATTGTGTAGTCCTCTTTTTTTTTATCAATTGAAAAACTCATAAGCAATTATGTATATTTATTAAATCATTTAAAATGATAAATTTTGTTTGAAATTAATTGTGTGAGGGTTTTCTGTCATTTAAAAATTTCGGCAGACTCCCTACGTCCCACCCCCCATGTAAGTGGTGTCGGAGAGACACGTGCCTTTCAGTCTTTCCCGGTCAGATAAAAAATACGACGGCGCGAGGTCTTCATATAATTAATTTCTCTTAGATGGATCAAAGATATGACAGCCAAGATTGTGAAAATCGATCGGACAATGAATCGGAAGGAGAGGTTCACGGTTTGATCGATTTCACCGGGGTGGAACTTGATGATGTAATAAATAATAATATTATTATAAATTAATAAAACTAACATAATAATATCACAATTTAACCTTAAAAATTTTATAATTCTAAGAATTTAGACTCATAATAATATGAAAGTGTAACTAAACTGGATGATGTAATAAATATAAAAATTATTTAAATAATGTCTAAATGATATAATCATATAAATGTGATTAAAAAATAAAGAGAATTCATATATAATATATTTTTTTATAATTTTAAATTTAGAGATTTTTCATATTTTAATTTTATTTTTAATCTAAATTTAATTACATATAAGTATATAATTTAATATAAATTATTACTAATTTATGTTAAATATTTTGATATAAATTATACATGTAAATCATATAACTAATTTATACTTAATTTTAAATTTAAATATTTTCTAAATGAACTAATAATGGTATACTTATCATGCAAAAATATAAATTTATTACTTTAGTTTCTATAATTTTAAATTTAAACCAATTTTTAAATTTTATTAATATTTAATATAAATTTAATTCACATATAAATTTATTAATTTAATATAAATTATTATTAGTTTATGTTATGTACTTATATATAATTTATATTTATATGTTATATACCAAATTTATTTAAATATTATATACAATTTTTTTTCAAAAAATTCTCTTGGAAGTAATCCATCAAGCACACACTGTAGAAATTTTAACTAGTTGTTTAGTTACACATCACTTGAGAGGTTTTTCTTATGTTGTTTATATAGCTTTTTTTTTTCGTTTTCTGAGTAAAGAGCTCACATGGAATGTTGAAATTATGTGGGTATGATTAGTTAATGCTTAGTACATAATAATTTAAATTTTATATAGTATTAATTATATTGTGTTATATTTAAATTAATTTAATATTTAATAAAATATTTTATATTAAATTAAACTATTTAAATAAATTATGCATTGAACCGATCAGTTCTTAAAAATCGGGACCGATTGAACCGGCGGATGATGCAAGTCTTATTTAGTTCTTCTCCTGACTGAATCAAAGATACAACGACGGGTCTTTGACACCTATTATTTAAGCAAGTAAGAAAGAAAATAAATTTATACATTTTATTTTAGTGGATGGTGACAGATCGATCAAATCGGGTCGTAGGAGATTTGGTCGGTTGGGTGAGGCGTCGGGTCAGGTCAGTTGGTTTTGTCGAGCGATAGTGAAGACGAGGGAGAGAGGGATCGGGACGTTCGGTTGAAGGAGACGGGTCCCGGGTTGTGGCTGGAATCGGGCCTTTGGACTGGCAGGCGGATCGGGTCGGATCGCGGGAGCGGGAGGTGCAGGTGATGGCTTAGATCTCCGTGCGATTCAGAGAGGACGGGAGGGCTCAGCTGTGGGTTGCTCGCGTGCGGCAGAGAGAAATCAAGCGGGTTGGGGATGTCGGCTCCTGCTCCTGCGAGCTGCTGATGGAGATTAGAGAGAGCGTGGGTTCAATTCTTGCTTGCGTATGGAGAAAACGAGAGAGCGAGCAAGCAGTCCCGTCCTACGTGAGAGTCGAATTTCTTTTTTTTTTTTAACCGTTCCTGCGTGCAGTTTTGAGGAAATGAAAGGGAGCGGTTGTGTCGGTTGGGGGCGAAGAGTTTTATCGTTTGGGGAGAAGATCGTGCGTGGGGCTGTGAGTTGGTTAGTGGTCAACAAATGAATGGAGGAGGATTCATAAAACTGACTTAAAAATTTGAATAATGTTAATTAGAATGTTGATTATGAATGTTAATAATATTAATATCATCATAGTTACCTTTACAACCTTCTCCTCATGACTCATTGTCTTTCTTCTCCTTTCTTCTTCATCATTTGCTCGAGCAGGTGTCAATGAGCGCAAACCCATGTAATATGACATAAATATGAGACATAGCTAGTCATGAAAATAATAGGAGATCACAAATTTGGCACATCATAATAATAATAATGAGATGATGATGATGATCCTCCTAATTTTAATAAAAGCATTTTAAAATGCTATTGAGCTTTGACTAGTAAGATAAATGATATGATCTTTATCATTCAAATAAAAAGGTTTGATGTTGTATTCAAACAAAAAGGTGTTGTTTAAATTACCCAACAAATGCTTAAAATGACAATCATGTCATGGCTGTCTTGTTGTGTTAAATTTACATGTCAAAAATAAATTTTATTTTCAATATCTGTTATGACTTCATTTGTTGGTGCAATATCCAATTATCTCTATGCCCGACACATGTTTGACATTACATTCCCTTGTAATTTAAATTATTTGTGCATTCGGGGCAAACTACCTCACGTTTTCTCTCTCATGAATCATGGACTTCGAACGCCATGTATGTTGCGATCTTACATGATTGTAAAAAGTATGACATGTCATGGAATAAATGGGGTCCCTTTTATAAATCATTAATAAAATGTCTAGAGTAAAAAAACATGGTACTCGTATTTTCCATTAAATATATTACACACTGAAATATGATATCATCACCAAATGTATTAGTAACTAATTATGAAGTAGACCTTATATTATGCAAAAAATAATTTAAGATTAGTAGATTACCAATGAATAAAATTCTGAAATTTTTAATAAGCAGCATGATTTTTTTTTGAGAAAATCTAAAATATCAAAGTAAAATCTTACAACAACAACAACATCTAGCCTTTTATCCCACTACATGGGGTCGGCAAAGTAAAATCTTAAAGATTAAATAATTTTTACTCTGGTGAGAGGAGTACAAAAAATCAAGAAAAAACATAAATTTGAAATTAGGGTTAGAGGAGGAAAGTTAAAGTCATTAGCATTTAATCATAATGCTCATTTAGAGAAGAGATAAAAAGATCTGGATGCTCATCGGAGAAGGAAGGCTTGATGCTTCTTATGCTGGGCGTGTGAAAGCTTGACACTCAAGTAGGTGAGAAATACATTGCTGCGAACACTAAAAGAAACCTTAGCTAGGCCTGTGGTTTGTGAATGCTGAATAGTAACCAACAGGTTGATGGAATTGTTGAGGGCCAAAGTCAAGTGGGAGAGGGCTATAGGACTCATCTGTAATCTCAGTACTCTCCAAATCCTCTGTTGTGTTCATCTTGCCTGAGACATGAACAAGCGAGGGCACCAGCTTTCTGGCTCATTGCCTAATATGCAAAGAGGAATTATCGACCAACATAGGGATAGCCTTTTCAATGACCACTCCCATGATACTAGTTGTCATTAGCCATAGAGATGATTCATGTAGATGCTTCCTGAGTTTCTGAAGAATCTGCACAAGTTAAGCTCCACAAATTCTTTACTAGTTTGTCATTTGGACCAGATTTTCGCCCAATACAGCTAAAAATCAGCTCAGCAAGTGCTTCTGCAGCTTTTTTTTAGTTGTAATATTTTCTTTTTCTTTTACTCTTTCTTTACAGCAGCCATCAAAGGTAAAATGATTGGATTACGCTTGGCAGGTAGAGCTGAGTAACCTCATCAATTCCATCAGCAAACTGGATGGTGAACAGAATCCGGAAGCCATTGTAGAAATGTAGGAATTTCTATGATGGGCTCCACTTCTCCTTTTCTGTCCAATGTTTGCATCTTCTTTTGGAATTGGGTTAGATATTCTTGTTACATCCATATTTGCTCCTTCTATTGTGTGAGGGATAGAGTTTCTTGACGCGCCAATATGTGCATCTGCTGTTGGTTTCGTGATGGAGTTTATAGGCGCATCAAGAGAACTAGAAACAGGTTTTGAAACAATAATCTCACCTTCATTCCTTATGCCCAAGTAATATGAATGATTAGAGGTATGAAATTGCTTTTGGTTATGAAAAGATAGCTTACAATCCTTAACAGAGCTGTTATTTTTGTTATCCTTTGGTGACGTCTATATGCTCCCAATAACCTGAGTTCCTATTCCAATGATGAATTCAACATTCGAGTCAAGGAAAGAACTAAGGACATTCTGATCAGCATTGTAGAGTTTAATTCTGCTTATGTTTTTGGATCTAAGAAGGCTAGCTACTTGTGTAGGTGAAGAAAGGTTATTAGCAATCTGCCCATAGTTGATTCCAGCTCCAATGCTAGTTGTTAAGTGCACTAAACCTTAAGATCAGAAGACAGAGAAAGAGGAGATAGTGAGAACAGAAACAATCCACTGCATCCTTCTCCTCTCTCTCTCTAAGCTTTGCTCAGCCATGTGAACTGGATGAATATAATGAAATCTGACCTTAGGTGGCAGTGTTTCCTGTTATAAATGTGGAATTAAAGTTTCTGAACATTCTTGGAGATACTTTTCTTGAGTATATCAGAAATTCTAGTTGGAATTCCTGCACTTCTCATGAGGATGTATCTACAATTTGGCAGATGGAGATGAACTAGGAACGGTTGACTTACTTGGTTATGAGAGATTTGCCTAGGATGAAGTCGTTGAAGTGAGCTTCCATGTCACCATCGAGGATGATATTATTGGATTTAATGTCTCGGTGTTCATAGTCTCTCGGTTAGTGAGATTTGTTGCTGAAGATAAATCCACACAAGATGCAGAGGCAGAGCACGATGCTATTAAACTAACTGCAAACACGATTGGAAAGGATTCTAGTTCTGAAGTGTATCTTTGCTGACGTGATTATCATGAGTGCAGTCATCAACTATGAACTAGGAAACTTTGTTGGAGACCCTTGAATTTCTCATCCTGGTAGTCGCAAAGGCTAAACATGAACTTATCCCCTGAGGTTCTATGCTGCTTGAAGATGGATCAGAAGTGGAGAATGGTGATTTTAGAGCGGAGGTTGGAGCAAGAGTTGGGTATAATGAGATTGGGATGAGGCGGGAGCAGAAACTCATCCTCAGATCGTAGCTCTTCATCCCTTATTTATAGGCATAGAATGTGAAGTCTTCGGCTTGTTAAGAGAAGCAAAGTAGGGGTGTCAATTCAGGTCAACAGATCGGGTTCGGGTCGAACCCGACTTGACCCGGGCATAAACAGGTTGACTCGAATCCGACCCGTTTAGCTAAATGGGTCAGGATTTCTAACCCGGACCCGACCTACACAGGTTGCCGGGTTGACTCGACCCGACCCGCAAACCCGCGAGCGCAGTTGCTGACGCGTAGGGCTTGCTGACGGAGTTGAGTGAGGCGGAGTCGGCGAATGGCAGAGTCGAGTGAGGCGGAGTTAGCGGATGGCGGAGTCGAGTGAGGTGGAGTCGGCGGATGGCGGAGTCGGCAAACGTTGGAGTCGAGTGAGACAGAGTCGACGGACGGTGGAGTCGAGTGAGGCGGGGCTTGACCAGGGATTCACGCGGTCCGGCGGAGGCGGCGGACGGTGAAGTCGGAGTGAGGCGGAGCTCCAGTGCGAGACTTGAGAGGCGAGGGGCTTGACCAGGGATTCACGCGGAGTCGCAAACCAGTTGCGCGGGATTCGGGTTAAACGGGTCGACCTGCGGGTTGTCTGGTCAACCCGAACCCGACTCGTTTTTCGAACGGGTCAGAAATCCGAACCCAAACTCGACCCGTTTCACAAACAGGTTGACCCGAACCCAAATTTTTTTGGGTCAAGTCCGGGTCGAGTTTCGGGTCGTGTCAATTTTTGACACCCCTAAAGCAAAGCAATTATAACCGATCTTTTTTTCTTTTTTTTGTGATAATGTAGACCAATAAGAAAAGAGAGTGTTATGAAATTTTTTTAAGTGTGAGGAATTAATTGGATGGTTTGTTGTAGAGAGAGAAAGTCTTCTTGATTTTTAAATTAAAAAAATGAAGGGAAATTTATTTAATTTTGTTTCTTAAATTTTCTTTCTTTCTTTTATTATTATTATTTTTATTTAAATTCTTTTATTATTATTATTATTTTCAATAATCATTTTACTATTTTTATTATTCTTTTTAAAATTTTTTAATAAAATTCATATATATTTCTTTTCTTTTATTTCATTTCATTTTGTAATGATTTTATAATTCATGATTATAATTTTAAATTTTTTTATTATAATTCTTTTTTTTTGTGATTTTAAACTTTTAATTTCCAAATTTGTGCAATTATCTTTTTTTTTTTGACGTTGGCGCATTTCAAACAGTGTCTGATTCGAGCGCAAATGGGCCCATTGAATCTTCTCGATGATTCGGAGGCAAAATTGCAATCAATTTCACAAGATGTGACTCTTATTGAGAAATTTTACCTGAGAGATAGTCTTGCGCATTAAATCTTTAAACGTATGGATTTATATAAATTTTTTGATAAATCATCCGTTCTCATCACATTTATCTCCAAACATAGCGATGAATAAAATACGATCAACAAAATCAAGAGGTAAACGATGAATCGATATGGTAGTGAGTGACTTGACTTGTCATTAGGGGTGTTAAAATGGGTTTTATCAGTCGAGTTTGGGTTCGACCCGAAATTGACCCAACCTGAACCTGACCCATTTAATAAGCCGTACAAAAAAATCAATCGAACCCGACTTGCTAGTAACCCGAATGACCCGAATCAAATTCGTTAAACTATTTTGGTTAAATTATTTTTTATAACTTAGTAACTATAAAATTTATGATATTTGATAAAAAATAAGAAGATTATACCAAGAAGTAAAAAAGTTTAGTAAAAAAGATATTAAACGGGTTATTTTCAGGTCAAAAATGGGTTTGTTGGTCAACCTGAACCAGTCATGTATAATAAAAGGGTTGGAAAGTCCAAAAACCGACCCGTTTATTATACGAATCAACCCGAACCTGAATTTTTTAGGTCGGGTTCACGTGTTGGGTCATTATTGACACGGCTACTTGTCGTCGCATACTATCATGCTAAATATGCAATATATGGACTTTATTGAAGGCTATGCAAGCCAACAACAATTAAGTCCTAGAAATGGACCAACTTATAACTTATAAGACATGCAGGAAAACCAATGAAAAGTGATCGACGTAAAAAGGAGGTTAAAATTTACAACATTTTTTTTTTCATGTAATAAATCTTGGATCTTTGCTATTTGTTTTGTAGCATATTGACAATTTAGAACTCTACTTAAAAGGCTTCATCGAAACATTCAACTGAAAATTTAATGGAGTCTACATCCATTTTAACTACACACACCTTTAGAAGTTTAAGTTGATCTATAGCACCCAATTTACCTGGTGGTCATGGTATAGCTCAAGATAGAATTAAACAAAATTAATACATCAAACATTACCACATCATTCTGTTTCTGATGATTAATATTACCTATCTATTACTGTTCTTCAACAAAGGAGAACAAAATTTGAGAAGAACGTGCAACTTGTATATTGTTTTTTAGTCAAGCGTGCTAATTAGCCAGAGTTTCTACAACAGTAATCCAGAAAACTGTTGTTTGGTTGCTTATATTAATGAAAACATGCGAAGGAGAACCAATACGTTTACACCTTTGTTTATTTGTGCTTGTTAATGATTTGTATTCCCTTATTTTTTTCCCTATCACGTTTCATGAAATTGCTTAATAACTTTTGTCGAATAAAATGACAAATTTTGCTGTGCTTGATGCTGGAATTTTTGTAGTGGTTCTGTTTTAAACGTTGATAATTGTTCATACAGGATCCTGCAACGAGGCAGCTTTGGGATGTGGTTCTTCTGGACGAAGAAGAAGTACAACCTAAGGATCCAATCAGATATGCTTCTGATGAAAGGTATTCTATTTTCCTATGAATAATAGTAATGTGTTCTAACTATTCAAGCTTTCCAGTTTGTCAGTTGCTTCAGAATGGTCCTTTGTTTTGGCCTGCAATTAGTTTAATGGTTTCTCTTTCAGGAAGGGAGCTAAGATGTATTATCCGTCAAGGTGTATCTCATAGACAAGCATTCAGCACCTCATGCAGAATCATGGCATAGAAAATAGCCTGGAAACTGATCTTTTGTTTGATGGATTTTTTTTTTCTTGTACTCTGTTCTTGAAGGGATCATCCTGAGGCTGTTGAGCTTTTTTACTCAGACATGAAATGCCTGGAACCTGAACAGTATATATCATCACCTATACTGGACTTCTACATTAGGTGAGCAATCATCAATTTTTGGTTACCAGTCCATCTACGTTGTGGAGTCACTTATTTAATTTAAAAGTATAGTCACTTGTTTTATTTTAAAGTATAGATTTACGCAAGCATCTCGAGCAGTGCTTATTGTGATTTAAAGTCTCTAGTTTGAGCCATGAAAACAGGTTCGTCTCTATTGTAGGGGAAGGCCACCATCAAAGTCCCTAGTACCAATCCCATGCACTAAGTTTGCCCTTTATAGGATCATGTTGCATATTGTATTGGAAACGTTCTTCATAAAGCTGAATACCATCACAAGATTATTTGTGGGCATTTAGGTAAAATTACTTGTTACATGCTTTCTCGCCTTCCCGCTATAAGCCCTGGCGATTGAATTGTGCGAGGGAGAAGCTGCGAACAAGGCGACGTGAGCGAGCAGTCAGCAAGCGAGACGCATTGCGGCGTGCTTCGATTCACATTCTGGATTCGTGTGCAGCTGCAAGACACATGACACATCGCCAGCGAGACACCTTGCAGGGCTATTTGGATACAGGAAGAAAGATGGCTACCTTCACAACGAGCAAGCTCCCATTGTTACTTCTGATCCTACATAACGGCGAGGAGGTGTTACTTCAGATCCGACATGAAGTAACTTTGTCAAAGGAGGCGAGAAGTTATTTAGTGACTCGTTCAAAACTCTACCTCTCAGGTGAAGCAGACAAAGTCAAAGAGTAACGAACAGCTGGAGAAGAGGAAAAACAAACCCGTGACTATAGCCAAACAGCATAATAGGCATTGCTAGAGAAATATAACATAGGAACAAATTAATTTAGTTTAACTATTTTACTTAAAATTAATTAAGAATATGATGTAATTAATAAATAATTAATTACTTAGATTAATTGATAATTAACTTAGATTTTAATTATTTTATTTATAATGGTTAGTTAATAATGATATTTAAAATTAATAATTAATAATTATCTCATAAATAATTAAAATAAAATCAAAATTATAATTAATAAGTTATGTCATAATTAAATTATTTTCTGATTATATTATTTTTGTAATTATAATTTATTGACAATAATTAAAATTAGAATTAATAAGTAACTTTTATTTAAAATATAAATTAAAATTAAAATACAAATTAAATTTGATTTGTTAATGAACTGAATGATATGAAATTGACTTGTGATATTTTTATTATATTTAAATAATATGAAATTATAATTTTTATCATGTTAGATTTTGCTTTAAAAAAATATAATTTTTTTCACTATTTATTCTCTCTTATTATTATGTAGTAGATTAAATATGTACTATAATTTATTAAATAATAAAATTGAGCAATATAAGTAATGTTATTTCATATCCACTTGCAATACTTAAAATACCCTTTATATTTAACTTTGGAGTTAACTTTAACTCTTATTTTAGGTTTTGGGACTAAATTGACTCAATTTATAAGTTGAGGGGCTAAATTGGAGCAATGCGAAACTCTGTGATTAAATTAGATATTTATCAATAGTCCGGGTACTATTTTGAGCTTTCATCAATGCTTGAATTTGGGACCTATCCACCTAACGTCCTGCCATTAGTTCTTCTTGTTAAAATTACAGATTGTCTAAGCTAAGATATGACTAAATTAAATGTAAAATTTAACCAAAGCACTAACTTAAAAAACAGCACATTAGTTGCTCTTATTAATAAATAAATGTTATTTAAAGCTAAGATGCAATATATCTGTTTTAACTTTGATGTTAGCTTCTATTTTGCTTGGATATTATGCCTGATTTAACAAACCACCTGAACTTTTTAAACTCTAATTGGGTCTGTGCAAGGGCATGTTATGGAGTACTTGTTTGTGGCTTTCTAGAACTGAGAAAGGTTGGTTTGATGCAATTTCTACTTGAAGCATGTTACCATGCTTACTCAACCTCTGATTTACCGTTATTGAGAGTTCCTTCTAAACATATGTAAATATCTTAACATTGACTTATAGTACTGTATGCTCATATATGTTTATGTAGGTATTTCAGTTTTTAATAAAAGAACTCGGGAGTAATCACATTGCCCGCCAAAGGCATTTGCCAACAGAGAACGTGAGTCATCTTGATCGATCTGATCAAGAAGTCACCCGAGGTATGCATGTCAGGGGACTCATGTAACTTGTCCAACCCTTATGAAATTATCTAGCTTAGTAGAAATTGTTCTTCATAGGTCAGTCACCATCATTTTGGCTATCAAGCAATTACTTATATGCCCCGATCCATAATTATGAACCTTCAGATTCGATCAATCCTTAGTTTGTCGTTATCATCACCCAGGGGACTCGCCTGTTGCACTCAGAGGTTCATACACTATTTTCAAGGACTCGCTACAACATCTAGAGGACTTACCCACATAGACTCATCTTGTATGCTGTATCTTGAGGATTCACCCATGAAAACTCGCCCTAGAATAGAGGGCCATGTCAGAGGCAGAGAGCCATGTGAGAGCTTACCAACCTAGCCATGTGTCTAATCTAGTCTGTAATGGCTCATAATGAACATTGTACTTTTTGTTATTTTTGTGTAACATTCTCTATAGCTCTCTAAACCCTATAAATAAAGGGTGAAGAGGCACATTTTTGGATCTTTTAGAATTCTTTGATCTTTTAGAACTTGGATACTTTCAACTACACTACTCATTGTGTTTTGATAGAGATGGAAGAAAGACCCACCAAGATAATTCTAGACACACTAAGAGGTCTATGAAGAAACGCTCTAATGGTGAGCACTCTATAATGATCCTTTGACTACGTTTTCTGCCATTAAAGATTGGAAACCAGGCACTTCGACGCCCAACGTTGATCCCACTTGCAGACTCATCAGTGATGAAGAGTGCAACCCTCTTCTTTAGCTAGTGAGAAGGATAGAACTCTGGTTAATCAACAGATTCTCCAGGGAGATAATAGAGGCAAGCCTCGCCTCCCAAGTTCAAATTGCCTACTTTAGAGTCTTACAAGGGAAGGACTAGCCCCTCCGACCATGTCGCCTATTTCAAGTTGGCGACGTCATTGTTCGATGTCGACGATGTTTTATATACCGTGTTCAAGGAATTTGTACTCTTGTGGTTGACTCGCTTGCCGCTTGGCGTTATCACCTCTTTTTCGGAGTTCAAAAGGATGTTTGTTGCTATATTCGTCACTGTTTTGGTCACTAATTACTAGATCAATAACATTCTCATTTATCCAGGGAGCTTTGTAGACATCTTTTTTAAATCTTTTTATAAAAAATGAACATGCTTACTTCTCAACTTAATCCTACATCAGGTCCCCTCTACAGCTTTGGCGAGTGCAGGGAGATTGATGGTGTGATTGCCCTTCTTATTACTTGGGGTGAGTGCGACCACAAATACATCACCATGACCTACAATAATCGTGGATTTGTTGGCCTCCTATAATGTAATATTAGGGCAACCTTTTTTAAATACATTCAGAGCAGTCGTTTCGACATGCTACCCCCCGCAGGCGGTTGGGAGATCGTGGTGAGAGGCAACCTCACCCATTTGCGAGCATGCTACATAAAGGCTATAGGGAAAGTGACAACTTTCCTAGAATAGGTGTTGTAGCTAGAGGTAGAGTGAGGATCATGGATGGAGACTACTGAAGCAGTAGAGGAAATGCTGAGAGTAAGCACATCATATAGCTTGGCACATCAAGATGAGATTGTCCAAGCCCTTAGGGACGATCTCGATATTTTTTGCGTGGATAATTGCATAAATATCAGGTAAAAACATAGAAATCATTTATCATAGACTGAAAATGAAGCGAGAGGCCCGACCCATCAAGCAAAAGATATTGTAGACCGCTATTATGCTAGGCGACAATCAAGTAGGAAGTTGGCAAATTGTCGATGCCGACTTCATATGAGAGGTGTAGTCCGCGGGTTAGATCTCTAATGTTGTCATGGTGTAGAAAGCAAATTGAAAAAAAAAATGGAGAATGTGTGTCGACTTCAACAACTTCAACTCAGCATACCCAAAAGATGGGTACCCACTCATAATCGACTCACTGGTAGACTCAGCAACCGGATTCCCAGTGATGAGTTTCCTAGACGCTTTATCAGCTTATCATCAAATTAAGATGTACTCGGGTGGCTGTTAGAAATTTTTTTTTATCATAAGGAAGTCAACACATGCTGGACTTAAAGGAGACGTTTGCCACACAAAAGGGAGAAATTGTTGAGTGGAGTGGAATCTCCTCACTTTAGGGACGCTTGTAGGCCCCTTCTCCTTCTTTGGGGGAGACCTCAGCTTGGCAGCCTCCATATCTCTCTTCTGCTTCTTGGGAGGTGCCTCTTTTGGACTCATCAATTGCTCCTCCTATGCCTCCTTGGCCTTCTTCTCTCCCTCAGTGGGAGGATCCTCATTGAGGAATTCAAGCACCTTTGGGTCATTGGGTTATTGACAGCTCGGCATGCCACCTACAGAAAGTGCCAATCAGTATTAAGGCGAGCAAATTTTTTTGATAATTTTTAGGAAAAAATAAGAAAGCATTGCTTATCATAAAATGTGTCTTATATATGCCAAGGACCCAGGTGGTGTCTGATTATTAACGTCTTTCCTGTTAAAGGCACAAAAGCCTTGGCATTGTCCTTGTTCAACTTGGGCAGTGATAGAAAACTCTTGTAGAATTCAAGAGTAAACCTAACAATGATTGATTTAAGCGATTTGCCAACACAATTTTGGAAGAAGAACCAAAGGAAGTAGCACAAACGACGTAGTATTAGATGAACTCTCAAAGAACAGAACAAGATATAGTTGATTCGAGAGGAGGATCTATCTCTCCTACTTCTCAAGAAGTCGCTAGAGCCTAAGCACACAAAAACACAAGAACAAACTCAGCACAATAACATGATACCCTAACCCTAACCCCTCTCCTCTATTTATAGCATAAAAAAATAATCTCAATTACTAATTAGCCCTTCTCCTAACTCAGATCATACCTAAAACAACCACCAATCACCAATCAGCCCCCCCCCCCCCTCTCTCTTTTTGGTCCACTCCCCCCCCCCCCCCTCTCTCTTTTTGGTCCACTCTTGCCTAAATTCCCTCTTCTTCTTTAAGCAATGGGCCCCACCAATTAGCGCCCCCTCCCCTAATCAGAGCTTGCCAAAAATCAATGTTCCTCTTTCAAACAATGGGCCCCACAGGGAGCCGGCAGCAGGTTAGGCGGAACAGCAAGCCTCCGCCTGCTATAGACCAAGGGACGGCCCAATTGGGCCGGCTGGACCGATCTATTAGGCTGTTTCGCAAAAGATGATCTTTAGAGGTCTCTCATCATCATTTAGGTTACCACTGACATCACTTGATCCAACTATAGGAAGCACACACCCCAAAGGTTCATAATTACAATTCTTTAGACTTGATCAATCCTTAATTTGCGGTCATCATCATCCAAGGGGACTTGCCCCTTGCACTCAAAGATCCATACACTATCTCCAAGGAGTCATCGTTTCATCCAGAGGAATCAACCACACATACTCGTCTTGCATGCTATATCTAGAGGACTTGCCCTATACACTCACCAATGAAGACTTGCTCAGGGGACTCACCTGGCAAAAGAGAGTCACGTTTGAGGCTGAGAGCCATGTGGTAGCCTACCAGCCTAGCCATGTCCGCTACATGTAATGGGTTATAATGAATATTTTACTTTTTGCTTTTTTGATGTATAATTTCCTGTAATTCTCTAAACTCTATAAATAAATGGTGTGAAATTTGACTTAAATTCTTCTTGCATGTAGACGTTATCAATAAGAATCACTTTTTATACTGAAATAGTTCAGTTTTAGGTTTTCTTATTAGTAACAGAAAGTAGAAGATTGTTCACCAGTTTATTTTGCTTTTATTTTCCGTTTCCTTTTCTGTTTAGTTTTTTCCTTTCTCAAAATTGGACAAGCTCGTTTGCTGGTTATTTGGGATTGAATGATTTATTGCTGAGAAGATCTTTTGCAGGTTTTATGGCTGTGATTATTTAACCATGCTTGCTTTGGTAGGTACCTTCAGAGGTCACTTTCTTATGTTTACAAAAACAAAGGCGAATACTATTTCTTTAACACTTACTTCTTTGGAAAACTTGAGCAGGCATTGTCATCAAAGGTAGGCCTCATTGTTGAAGTTTTTAAAGAAATTAGAGTTTCTTTCATATTAAGCTCAAAAGTGTCGATGCCATTGTAAAAACTTTGTAAGATTTATTCCGTATTTTTAGGTGCTAATCAATTCTGTTACATAATTCCTAGGGTGATAGATCTTTACAGTTCTCCAAATTGAGACGGTGGTGGAAAGGGATAAATATATTTGAGAAGGCATATATCTTTTTGCCAATCCATAAAGAGTAAGCTGCCTTTGATGTTCTATAAGTGAATCACACATACTGAATTATCTCCTAAAGCATGTCTACAGGAATGTGTTATTGTTTTCAGTTTAGCATATTAATGCATAATTTTATAGTAGATATCAAAACATTCATCTGCTTTGCTTTTGTGTGTGTTTATGTGGTGGGGTTAGGGGTTTATTGATGAATATATGGTATCTTGGTGATTGTACCATGTAAATGATGATGTTTCACACTTCGCTTTAGTTTTTTAAACTTGCTGTTCATATCACCTTACTTCAATAGTATTGCCTATGGCGCTTCTACTGCAGTTATGAAATGAGCTACTTTTATAACTCAAACCCCCTATTAACTTTTTGTAGCCACAGTTCTAGCAGCAACAAAAGCTGCTGAGAGTTTTAATATGGATGTACTGTGTGTGCTGTAGAACTGGAAAGATATTTGAGTAGCATGAAGTAGTGGGGAATATTTTAAGGTGGTTTGATTGTATAAAAGGTGGAAGACTCATTTGCAAGTGGGGATGGGTGATTTAATCAGGAAAGTTTTCGGGAAGAGTAGTATGCCAAATTTGATATAAAAGGGCTTAATTTAAGTAACATCAATCCAGTTTTTTATATGATGAAGATGGTCAGATTATGTCTATAATAAATAGTAGGGATATGGATAATGATCATTAGGAAAGCTTAGGAGCTGCCGCTCTCTGCTTATAAGCAGTAACTTAATGAACTTTTTTTTTTTTTCAATTTGTTTTGCTATTTTTGAAGGTTGTCTGTATTTTAATTAAAAGGTCCTTCATTCATATGGGATGAGCATATTTGTTTTCTTTTTCACCGATTTTTCTGCACTAACAACTATATTTAAGAAACTGGAATAGTGACAGAAATAGTGAACAAGAAAATATTACAAGAACTTTTTACAAAAATAAACAATGTCAAGGACTTTTTCTGGCAAGTGATTTCTGATGGTGAAATTTCTGCACCTGAGACCAGCTGCAGTTTAACCTCTTTGCTTATCTTGAAGAATTGCCGTGGATCTTTCTCTCCTGCTCAGGATCCATCTTTACCCCTCTAATTTCCCACAATTGGAGAACTTTGCATAGTCTTTCTTAGCACAAAATGTTTTGCAGAACATATGATATATTCCTACAAATTCTTAGGTTTCATAAGAACAACATTGAGATCCTTTTAATATGTGATTTGTTGGTTCTTTGGCTATTCTTAATATGGATCAACCTTGATGCAGTACAAGTAACGCGAGTTTAGGGCAAATAAAACCAGGCCAAGTAAAAGAAATCAAATTGGGCTACTTTGGAGTTGATTAAGAGTAGTTCTCAAGCTTCTGTGGACACATGTATATTTATGGTTCCCTTATTTTAACTTTAATTTATTTTACTAGGTTCAATTATTTTCCTTTGGATTGCATTAGATTTAAATTTAATTTTGAATATTCTTAAATTTAAATTTTGAATTTACATTGTTTGATTTTATACTTGTAGTCCCATTTCTATAAATGGATCTTGATTCCTTGTAATTGAATAGACTCTTAATGATTGGATGAATGCTAAATATTTTGTGAGATCAATCATTCACTCTCCCTCTTGATCGAAGTTATGTTCATGGATTGCTCCAAGTTGTGTATTTGGAGTCCTTTTTCTTTCCCTCCATAAATTTTGATATTAGAGGGAGATTTTATCTTCTTTTATTGAATTAATTAAATGTTTAATTCCCTCACCCCATGTCCTTCTATGCAAATCAAATATTGTTTGCTTGTGCTACTACTGATTAGCATCAACTAACTACCCCCTTCCCTTGTGTGCTTCTTGCCTATATTTTAGCATTCTTCTCCCAAACCCTCATCGATCCTACATAACTGAATGCTTTTTAGCCTCACATTTGCATGGGAATTTCTGTGTTGGATATCTTGATTTCATCCTCATCATATTGCCTACTCTCTCAATATTGTAAGCCAGTTAATCATTAGAACTTGTTCTCCATGTATTGCATTTCACATCCCCTAAGGACTTGGCTAGATTTGGCAGCCTAACTCAATTCACTTGGACACATAACGCTTCGTTGATCTTGCCTGAGCAATCGTAAACTTGCCCACAAAGAGGTATGTTAGACCGGTCCAACCGGCCCTTGGCAAGGGGCTTGTTCAGATTTGCAAGTTTGGTCGGCCCTCGCCAATGCTAGGGGTGTGGCCTACTAGGAGTAATTAGGAAGGAAGGAGAGGGCGGGTGGGGGGGCTAGGGTGGCTTGGGTTTATGCTTTAAATAGGAGAAGATTAGGAGGATTAGCGCATGCAAATTATTGTGGCTATTTATGTTCTTGGAGTTTGGTGTCTTGGGCTCTAGCGGCGTCTAGGGATTGGGAGAGATAGATCCTCTTCTCGAATTGAGGATCAATTGTATCTTGCTATTTTTCTTCCGTTTGTTTGATTATTGCAATAAAAACTATTGTTTTCTGGTTTCTTCCATTAGTTGTGTGGATCGTTCTCGCTATTTTTGCTTTTATTGTTAGGGTTTACTTGAAATCTTCAAGTATTTCCTAAAAAATTGGTATCGGAGCTGATTTTGGGACCGTTTGTGAGCTTTTTCTCTGAAAATCAGCAGCTATTTTTTGGTTGGGGAGGGGGGGGGGGGCGGCGCTAGGGTGGCTTGGATTTATGCTTTAAATAGGAGAAGATTAGGAGGATTAGGGCATGCAAATTATTGTGACTGTTCTTGTTCTTGGAGTTTGGTGTCTTGGGCTCTAGCGGCGTCTAGGGATTGGGAGAGATAGATCCTCCTCTCAAATTGAGGATCAATTGTATCTTGCTATTTTCTTCCGTTAGTTTGATTATTGCAATAAAAACTATTGTTTCTGGTTTCTTTCGTTGGTTTTGTAGATCGTTCTCGCTGTTTTTGCTTTTATTGTTAGGGTTTACTTGAAATCTTCAAGCATTTCCTAAAAAATTGGTATCAGAGCTTATTTTGGGACTGTTTGTGAGCTTTTTCTCTGAAAATCAGCAGCTATTTTTTGGTCGGAGGAAGGGATATTTGTTGTCTTTTGGGTCAAGATCCAGATTTTTTTGAACCTAAAAAAATTCGGGTATTGATGGCTGCCAAGAAAGTGGATGCGTTGGAAGAACGCCTTGAAGGAGAGATGAATCAAATAAAGCAATGGTGGAGGAGATAATATTATCGGTGAAAGACAGTTTCAGATCTTCATGAGATGGTGAAGAAAATATTGGAAAATCAAAATCAAACGGCGACATCAGAGACAAAGGGGCCGATAATAAGAAATGCGAATTCTGAAATTCGTAGGAGGAAAAATGATGTGAAAATCATTGAGGAGAGAGATGGAAGGTTTGGAGAGAGGCGTGGTTATGGGGGGCATGAACTATGGGGTGCTAGTTGGGAGAGAAAAGAGGGGATTATGGTAGAAAGGGTGTTGATTTTGAAGAAAGGAGAGGAGCAAGCAAAGAGGGGTTTGGGTATGAGCGTGGAAGGGAAGATCGAGAGATTTTGGGAGAGCCAAACACTCGGGAAAGTGAAATTATGGAGGAATACAAGGAAACGGGGGAGATCCGAAGGTGCAGAAGCTGAAGATGCCCATTTTGAAGGGGAGGATGACACGGGTGGATTTACAAGGTGGAGAGGTATTTCACCGTCAATGAGTTGACGGAGGAAGAAAAATTGATGGCAGCAGTCTTATTTTTGGAAGGGAAGGCATTGTCTTGGTACCAATGGAGAGACAGAGGAAACCAATACAGAGTTGGAGAAAGTTCAAGGAATACTTATTGGAACGTTCCGAACCGGCAGGGGAGGGGACTTCTATGAGCAGTTCTTTGCACGAGTACAGGAAGGATCAGTGGCAGATTACCGCGAGAGATTTGAGCACTTGGCCAATCGAGTGGAGCGACTATCGGAGACTGCTTTGGAGGGTAATTTCATGAATGGACTCAAATCAAGGATCAAAGCCGCAGTAAGGGTCATGAGCCTTGTGACTTGGGAGAGGCAATGAAGCTGGCACGGCTAGTGGATGATCAGAAGTACCTAGAGAGAGAAGCCAGTGGTAGCAGTTCAGGTGGTTCTTACAGGATGACCACCACTCTTTGAGCACCCAAGGGTCCTGCAGCAGGCAATCTTCGTGAGACTCCCAGGAAGAAGCCAGTAGGGGGAGGAAGTGGGGGCAACTTCAAAAGACTGATGGAGAGGGAGATGCAGGAGAAGAGGGCAAAGGGACTATACTTCAGATGTGATGAGAATTATACTCCAGGCACACGTGTAGGACCGAACTCTTCAGGTTCTCACCGTCTATGATGACCAGGAAGCTGAGGAGGGAGGTGAGGGAGAGATGGAGGACAAGTTGCATTTGGATGTAGCGGAGGTATCCTGAATTTCAGTGGTAAGATTCACTCCGAATTATACCATGAAAGTGAAAAGGAGAAATAGCAGACATGGAGGTGGTGGAAGGTTATCTGGTGGAACTATACAGGCTGGAGGAGATCATATTGGAGGAAGGAGGGGACATTCATCTTTCAGTGTATCCCTTGATTTAGCAATGAGGTTTTTCAGCCACCTCAAGGATTACCACCACCAAGAGAGCAGGAGCATGCTATCACCTTGAGGAAATGTGTCACCCACCAGTGTCAGGCCCTACCGCTATCCTCAATTTTAGAAGGATGAGATTGAGAAGTTGATTAGAGAGATGCTAGAAGCAGGGATTATTAGGCCCAGTGTTAGCCCTTTTTTTAGCCCAATTTTACTGGTTAAGAAAAAAGGATGAGAGTTGGAGGTTTTTTGTGGACTACAGGGCAATGAATAAGGAAACTGTGCCAAATAAGTTTTTCATTCCAGTGATAGATGACCTGTTGGATGAGTTGAGTGGGGCAGTTATTTTCACCAAGATCGATCTGAAGTCAAGGTATCATCAGATTAGGATGAAAAGGGAGGATGTGCCAAAAATTGCTTTCAGAACTCATGAAGGGCATCATGAATTTCTAGTGAGACCTTTTGGCCTCACTAACGTCCCAGGCACTTTCCAGTCTCTCCTGAATAAGTTCTTCAGACCCTATCTCAGACGATTTGTGTTGGTGTGTTTTTGATGATATCCTAGTTTACAATAGGTTAGAGGAGGAGCACTGGGAGCACTTGAGGAGGGTTTTAGAGGTATTACTGGAGCACCAGCTAAGGTCCAATCTAAAAAAATGTTGTTTTACCTAGTCTAGTGTGGAGTACTTAGGGCATATAGTCTCTAAGGAGGGGGTGGCAGCAGATTAAGACAAAAATGAAGCTATGTTGAGATGGCCAGTGCCCAGGAATCTCAAGGAGTTGAGGGGATTTCTAAGACTGACAGGCTACTACAGGAGGTTCTTGAAGGGGTACAACACCATTGCATGGTCACTGACGGAACAGTTGAAGACTGATGGTTTCTTATGGGGGGAGGCGGCCACAACAGCTTTTGAGAGCTTGAAGAAGGCCTTGACCACTGTGCCAATCTTGGCCCTACCAGATTTTACTCAGATATTCATAGTGGAGATAGATGCCTCAAGGTATGGATTGGGAAAAGTACTCATGCAGAGCCATCGACTCATCACCTATTTCATTCATGTGTTGACAGCTAGGGCCAGGCTGAAATTAGTTTATAAGAGGGAATTGATGGACCTCGTGTTAGCCATCCAGAAGTGGTGACCCTACTTGTTAGGCCAGCATTTCATTGTCAGGACGGACCAGTGGAGTTTGAAGTACTTGTTGGAGCAGAGAGTGGTTACAGAGGAGCATCAGAGATGACTGTCGAAGTTGTTGGGTTATGATTTTGAAATTTAGTATTGGTCAGGGATGGAGAACAAAGCACCAGATGCCTTGTCCAGATGTATGGGGGAGTTATAGGTAGCAGCAGTATCGATACCACTGATGCTGGATTGGGAGGCCATTAAGGAGGGGAGTGCGAGGGATAAGGAGTTGGGAAGGATCAGAGCTTATTTATTGAAGGATGGGAGTAGCCACCCTGGGTACTCTCTAGAAGGTGAGATGCTTCTGTACCAGGGGAGATTCGTGATGCCGAGGACATCAGTCCATATTCTACACCTGCTCCAAGATTCCATGGGAGCATTGTTGGGGGTCATTCAGGGGTGCAGAAGATATACAGGAGACTCGCCTCAGAGTTGTATTGGAAGGGAATGCATAAGGATGTGGAAGAGATGGCAGCAAGATGTGAATTCTGTTAGAGGAATAAGTACATGGCCATATCTCCTGGTGGATTACTACAGCCTTTAGCTCTACCAGGTCAGGTGTGGGAGGAGGTATCCATGGATTTCATAGATGGATTATCCCAATCAGAAGGGTTCATAGTGATTCTGGTTCATAGTGATTCTGGTGGTAGTGGACAGATTGAGTAAATATGCCTATTTCATTCCCCTAAGACATCCATACACAGAGTAACAGTGGTATCAGCCTTCATCAGGGAGGTGGTCAGACTGCACGGAGTACCCGGAGTCTATAATATCTGATAGGGATAAGGTGCTCCTCAGCCATTTTTGGAGGTAGTTATTCAGACTACAGGAGACAGTATTGAAGAGGAGCACTGCTTACCACCCGCAGATAGATGGACAAACAGAGGTGGTCAATAGAAGCTTGGAGACATACCTACGATGTTTTGTGTCAGAGACACCCAGACTATGGGCTAAGTGGTTAGCCTGGGCAGTGTACTGGTACAACACTTCATATCATTCTGTGATAGGAAATACTTAGATCCAAGTATTCCTATCGCTCCGGAAGAGGCAAAACTGCAGAAAACTGCTGTTTTCAGCAGTGGACAGCAGCCAAACGCAGGAAAACAGAGAAAACAGATGAAAATCTGAAGGGAAAACCACACCAATGCTTGTATTTCACTAGTAGATGCAAGAAAACAATAAAAGATACAATGTTCTTCAATTCGAGAGGAAGAACAACTCTCCTAATCTCCGGCAACGCCAAGAGCCCAAGCAAGAAACCCTAGATCTCAAAAATACATTCAAATTCAAGATAACCCCCTCTCCCTCCTAATCCCCCCTAATTAACAATAAAGGATGACTACAAAATACCTAAACAACCTTACTATTCAAAATTTCCCTCCCACATAAGCAAATCAGCTCCAAGTGGGGCCCACCTTGTCCCCCCCCCCCCCCCCCCCCCCCTTTTGTCCGTCTGGCATAAACTTGGACCGGTCCAGCCGGCCCCTCCTGGGCCGGCAGCTGCATAACATTACTCCCCTCCCAAAAAACTCACCTTGTCCTCAAGGTGAAAAGAGGGGAATTGCTCTTTAACTCTTTCAAACGGCTCCCAAGTAGCATCAAAATCAGGAAGACCTTTCCACCCAATTAGCACTTCTTTGTCTCCCTTTTCATCAGATCTGACGCCTCGAAGCTCCCGCGATTCTAGTATCACTTGCAAATCCTCAGTCAGTGTCTCTGGTAACTCCGTGCTGACTGTCTGCTCTCCTATAGCTCTCCTCAACTGGGACACATGGAAAACTGGATGTATGCTAGCTGATGGGGGAAGCTTCAGTCGGTACGCCACTGCTCCAATTTTGTCAACACTTCATAGGGGCCGAAGTATCTTGGAGCCAATTTCTCATTCATCCTTCTCGCCATTGTCCTCTGCCTGTAAGGTCGTAATTTTAGGAAAACCTTTTCGCCCACTTCAAACTGCATGTTCTCGTCGGTGCGAATCCGCTTGCTTCTTCATGATCTGTTGTGCCCTCATCAGATGTTTCTTCAATTCCTCTAGTATCTTGTCCCTTTCCTCTAAGTACTGCTCAACCGACGACACTGGTGTACTACCTCTCCCGTAGTGTACTAGGTGTGGAGGGTCCCTTCCATATAGCACTTTAAATGGGGTCATCTGTGAAGCGGATATGGTATGAGGTATTGTACCAATACTCCGCCCACGGCAGCCACTTTGCCCACATCCGTGGAGTTTCAGAGACAAAACACCTCAAATAGGTCTCCAAGCTTCGGTTTACCACCTCTGTTTGTCCATCTGTCTGTGGATGATAGGCGGTGCTTCTCTTTAGAACAGTGCCCTGCATCCTGAACAACTCTCTCCAGAACTCGCTGAGGAACACTTTGTCTCGATCAGACACAATCGATTCAGGAATCCCATGTAATCTCACAACCTCCCTAATAAAAGCTGCCGCTACAGATATGGCGGTGTAAGGGTGTCTCAGAAGGATGAAGTGTGCATACTTGCTAAGTCTGTCAACCACCACCATGATGACTGTGAACCCCTCTGATCTTGGTAGGCCATCAATGAAATCCATGGACACTTCCTCCCAAACTTTGTTTGGAAGTGTCAATGGTTGTAGTAATCCCCCCGGAGCCATAGCCATGTACTTATTCCTCTGACATACTTCACACCTTGCCACCATCTCTTCAACATCTCTATGCATCCCTTTCCAGTAGAGCTCAGATGCAAGCCTCCTGTAGGTCTTCTGAACTCCTGAATGTCCCCCAACGGCACTGCCATGAAACTCCTGCAACAAATGGGGATGTGTATGGAAGTCCGTGGGCATCACAAACCTCCCTTGATACAATAGTCTGTCCCCCTCAATGGAGTAGCCCGGATGACTACTCATGTCCTTCCCCAGATCCTCCCTGATCTTCTTCAATTCTTCGCTGAGCTTACTTTCTTCCTGATGGCCCCCCAATCTATCAACAGCGGAATTGACACCGCTAATTCCTGAAGCTCCTCAACACGTCTGGATAGGGCATCAACAGCTTTATTCTCCAAACCGGGCTTATATTGGATCTCAAAGTCATAGCCCAGTAATTTGGATAACCACCTCTGATGCTCCTCGGTCACCATCCTTTGCTCCAAAAGATATTTTAAGCTCCGTTGATCAGTCCTTACAATAAAATGCCTTCCCAATAGATAAGGCCGCCACTTCTGAATAGCCAAGACAATGGCCATTAACTCCCTCTCATATACTGACTTCAGTCTAGCCCTGGCTGACAGCACTTGACTGAAATACGCAATTGGTCTGTGGTTCTGCATCAACACTGCCCCCAGCCCATATCCTGATGCATCAGTTTCCATGACAAATACCTGGCTAAAATCTGGAAGTGCTAAGACTGGAACTGTAGTCATTGCTTCCTTTAGTTTCTCAAAAGCCCGGGTGGCTGCCTCTCCCCATAAAAATCCATCATTCTTTAGTTGCTCAGTCAAAGGCCAAGCAATAGCACTGTATCCCTTTACAAACCTTCTGTAGTACCCAGTTAACCCCAAGAACCCCCTTAACTCCTTTAGGTTCCTAGGCATTGGCCACTTTTGCATGGCTTCTATTTTACTTTGATCGGCTGCCACTCCTTCTTTGTGAGACCACGTGTCCCAAGTACTCTACACTGGTCTGGGCAAAGCTGCACTTCTTCAAGTTGGCTTATAACTGATGTTCCTGTAACACTCCCAAAACTGTCTTCAAGTGCTCCAAATGCTCCCCTTCAGTCTTGCTATACACTAAGATGTCATCAAAAAATACCAATACGAACTTCCTGAGGTACTGCTTGAAGACCCTGTTCATCAAAGATTGAAGGGTAGCAGGTGCGTTAGTCAAACCAAAGGGCATTACCAGAAACTCATAATGCCCTTCATGTGTTCTGAATGCGGTCTTGGGAACATCTGCCTCCTTCATTCTGATCTGGTGGTATCCAGACTTTAAGTCTAACTTGGAAAAAAAACCACTGCCCCAAAAAGCTCATCCAAGAGTTCATCAATCACTGGAATTGGGAACTTGTCTGGCACAGTGCCCTTATTTCAGCCCTGTAGTCCACACAGAATCTCCAACTCCCATCCTTCTTCTTGACCAAGAGGACTGGACTAGAAAAAGGACTTACACTTGGTCTGATGATCCCAGCCTCCAGCATCTCCCTGATCAGCCTTTCGATCTCATCTTTTTGAATCTGAGGGTAACGGTAAGGGCGGACGCTGATCGGGGTCTCCCCTTCCTTCAAAGTGATGGCATGCTCCAGCTCCCTCTGCGGTGGCAACCCCTGTGGAGGTTGAAAAACCTCCCTAAACTGTTGTATGACCGGTTGCACTTCAAAAGGAATGTCTCCCTCTTCCCCCACACTGACTTTCTCCAGTCGTTGCAGCTCCACCAAGTATCCACCCCCAACCTCCTGGATGGTTCGGATCATGGACTTGAGAGACACCCCCGTCCTAGACAGGCCGACATCTCCCTGTATCACCATTCTCCTCCCCCCCACTACCAGTTCCATCCGCAGTTCTCCCCAGTTCACCTTGGTCTCCCCAAAGTTTGCAGCCACTTCATCCCCAAGATCACATCTGTACTCCCCAATTCTAAGGGAAGAAAATCCTCCCTCACCTGTATCCCTGAATGGTCATCACTACTCCCCTACAAACTCCTCTACCCATCTCAACCTTCCCCGTGCCCATCATCACCCCATAGCCTCCCGTATCTACTAATTTCATTCCAAGCAACTCAACAATCTGGGTGGAAATGAAATTGTGGGTTGCCCCACTATCTATCAAAACCACCACCTCGTGGTCAGCTATCACCCCTTCACTTTCATAGTGTGACTCGAAGTGAATCCCACTACGGAGTTCAGAGAGACTTCTGCCACATCCAGATGCAACTTCTCCTCCTCCTCCACTTTGGACCTGCTCCCACTTCCCTCTTCGTCTTCCTCGTCTTCGCAAACAAGGAGAACCTGAAGAGTCCGGTCCTTGCACCTATGACCCGGCATGTACTTCTCATCACACCTAAAGCACAATCCCTTTGCCCTCTTCTCCTGCATCTCCTTATCAGTAAGCTTTTAAAATTTTCCCCCAGGCCCTCCTCCTCCAGACCTCTCCCTTGGTACCTCTCGTGTACCCCCCGGTGCAGCTCCCTTGGGAGCTAGAAAAGTGGTCGTCATCCGGTAGGATCCCCCGGAGTTGCTGCCTCGGGCCCCTCTCTCCAGATGCTTCTGGTCCTCAACCAGCTGTGCCAACTCCATGGCCTCCCCAGGTCGTGTGGCCTCATCACTCTAACGGCTGCTCTGATTTCTGGTTTGAGCCCCTTCATGAAGTTCCCCTCAAGCACAGTCTCCGAAAGACGATCCAACCTGCTAGCTAAGTACTCAAACCGGTCACGAAACTCTGCCACTGTCCCCTCCTGTGTCAGAGCAAAGAACTGTTCGTAGAAGTCTCCTCCCCGACCGGTTCGGAAACGCTCTAGCAAACAGTCTTTGAACTCCCTCCAGCTCCTAAAGGTCGCCTCATGTCTCGCCACTGGTACCACGCCAGTGCCTTACCCTCCAAGCACAATCCCGCCGCTGTCAGTTTCTCCTCTTCCGTCAACCCGTTGACGGCAAAGTATCGCTCCACCTTGTAAATCCAGCCATGGCCATCCTCGCCTTCAAAGATGGGCATCTTCAGTTTCCTCACCTTGGGATCTCCCCGTACCCTCGGTACCCTCCATAACCTCCCATCCCCGAAGGGGAGGTGCTCCCCAAGTGTCCCGATCGTCCCTTCGACGATTGTACCCAAATCCCTCTTCATAGTCCTCCCTTCTACCTTCAAAATCAGCACCTCGGCGATGAAACTCCTCCCTTTTCCCACCAAAATCAGCACCCCTTCTGTCATATCCCATGCTCATCTCCTCTCTTGAGAGCGGTTCTAGAGGAGGCATGTCGTTCTCTCCTTCCAGGATCTCCACCTCTGGCATCCTCCTCCCCCGGGGTGGGTTTGGATTTCCTCCGATGCCATGGCCGTCGGAGGTCTCTCTTACTTCCGATGTCGCCGGATTGGTCTTCATTTCAAGCAGTTTCTTCATCATCTCCTCCATAGCAGAAAACCTCACTTCCAACCTTTCATTATTAGTGGAGATTTCAAGGAACTTCCCCTCCAAATCTGATTTCAGTTGTCCGAATTCGCCTTCCAACACTTCCACCTTCTTTCCGGCCATCTTTTTCTTCCACAAACCACAAGTAAACTTCCTTCGAAAGCTCCCAAAGCCCGCTGAAATTTCAGATTTTCAGCCGCCAAAGGTCCCACGACGATGCTCTGATACCAATTTGATAGGAAATACTTAGATCCAAGTATTCCTATCGCTCGGAAGAGGAAAAACAGCAGAGAAAACTGCTGTTTTCAGCAGTGGACAGCAGCCAAACGCAGGAAAACAGAGAAAACAGATGAAAATCTGAAGGGAAAACCACACCAATGCTTGTATTTCACTAGTAGATGCAAGAAAACAATAAAAGATACAATGTTCTTCAATTCGAGAGGAAGAACAACTCTCCTAATCTCCGGCAACGCCAAGAGCCCAAGCAAGAAACCCTAGATCTCAAAAATACATTCAAATTCAAGATAACCCCCTCTCCCTCCTAATCCCCCCTAATTAACAATAAAGGATGACTACAAAATACCTAAACAGCCCTTACTATTCAAAATTTTCCCTCCCACATAAGCAAATCAGCCCCAAGTGGGGCCTACCTTGTCCGCCCCCCCCCCCCCCCCCCCCCCCTTTTGTCCGTCTGGCATAAACTTGGACCGGTCCAGCCGGCCCCTCCTGGGCCGGCAGCTGCATAACATTCTGCTTCTTAGATGACCCCATTCAAAGTGTTGTACAGGCGGGATCCACCTCAGTTGGTGCAATTTGGGCATAAAAACATCCCAATTTCTTCAATAAAGGAGTATTTGGGGGAGAGGGATATGGTGTTGGAAGAATTGAAGAGGCATTTACTGAGGACTCAGCAGATTATAAAGAGATAGGTAGATGGGCATAGGAAGGACATCCAATTTGAGGTATGGGAGAGGGTGTTCTTAAAGCTCCGACCTTACAGGTAGAAGACCGTCGCCAACAGGAGGAATGAGAAGCTGGCCCAAGGTATTATGGGCCATTTGAGGTATTAGAGAGGATTGGAGCGGTGGCATATCGACTGAAACTACCATCGACAACAACCATACATCTCGTTTTCAATGTATCACAAGGAGGGTAATAGGAGATCACACAGCGAGCTTTGAGTTTACAGTGATGCTGATTGAGGACTTGGAGGTGGTATTAAAATCATTGGAGTTGATGGGGGTTCGTCAGGGAGAGGAGGGAATTAAGGAAGTCTTGATTAAATGGAAGTGCCTGCCGAACTACGATGCCACATGGGAGCTTTATGAGAGGGTGAAGCATCAATATTCTTCCTTTCACCTTGAGGGCAAGGTGATTCTTTGGGAGGGGGGTATTGTTAGACCAGTCCCCATTGGATCGGGCCAACGGCCCTTGGCAAGGGGCCAGTTCAGATCTGCAAGGGGCGGACCAAAGTTGGTCCGTCCTCTTGATTTTGCTGCCAATGCTAGGGGTGGGGCCCACTAGGAGTAATTAGGAAGGAAGAGGGAGGGGGGGTAGGGCATGCAAATTATTGTGGTTCTTCTTGTTATTGGAGTTTGGTTTTTTGGGCTCTAGTGGCGTCTAGGGATTGGGAGAGATAGATCCTCCTCTCGAATTGAGGATCAATTGTATCTTGCTATTTTCTTCCGTTAGTTTGATTATTGCAATAAAAAACTACTGTTTTCTGGTTTCTTCCATTGGTTTTGTGGATTGTTCTTTTTGTTTTTGCTTTTATTGTTAGGGTTTACTTGAAATCTTCAAGTATTTTCTAACAGGGTATTGTAGAAAAAAATGAATGAGACTCATTGCCCACATGGGTTGGCAACCACTTGTTGGTTCCAAGTTCAACTCTATGAGTTGTTGCCCACATCTTGGCCTTGAAGTCTGGACCCCAAGGGTTGGCGCCTAGACTCAAATATGCCCAAATGCCGATGCCTATTGGCCATGGGGTAATGCCTAAAGGTT